>JALMQS010000287.1:0-198792 GCA_024734495.1 Forficula auricularia
AACCAATATACTTTTCAAAACAAAAAATTGTTTCTGTAGAAATATTTAAAATAACGGATAATAATTTTAAAATTTAAAGATCCCCCTAAAAATTTGGAGTCGACCTTATAAATTTATGAAAATATTCTAAATGTTTGTAATTATAAGGATACACATCATCCATGGACCACACGCCACTGATATGTATACAGGGTGATTCACGGTCGGTGGCACGTTAGACGTTTATGGAAAACGGAACGCAGGATTTTTCTGAAAATTTATTACCTTACATTTTCTTACCTGTTCTATCGATCTAAAATATTTTCAGCATTGCGACGTTTCGGCTTCCATCGAAGAGTCGTAGCGACTTTATTTTTTTAAATGGAACACACCGTATATTGGCACGTTTTTAAAACCACTCTTTTATTAAAATACTTTTTAGTTAATATTGTCCTATACCTATCTCTATCAGTTTTTGAGATAAAAAATAATTTATGTTAAATTTTGTCCAAAACATGGCCCTATTTAAACTTAAATAAATTAGTGCTCTCAATTCATGAAAAGTTGATATTTTGGTGGTAGTTTAGACAGACCCGAAGTATTTTATTTACTTCGAGAAATCGACTCCATATTATACAGGGCGTGCTAAGATTACTATTATTTCCGTTATTCATAAAAGGAGTCAAAAGTTCATTTTTTCGAATGAGCTCCCCTGTATATTACTTAATAAATTGAAAGACTCAATGTTGTCTAATTTCTTTAATAATACCACTTCATTCGCGAATACATATATCCCCATGACTTCAAGGAACTGGAACTCTCTCCCAGCCTCTATCTTTCCCAGCACCTATGATCTTCAAACCTTCAAAACCAGGGTGCATAGACACCTACGTCTACACCCTCTCACTTAATCAACTTTCCCTTCTCTTCGGTAATGCAAGGGTCTTTCGAGATCCATAGGGGCTACATCTTTACTGGTGCACCCTTCTTGCATTCGATTGCATTAAAAAAAAAAAAAAAAAAAAAAGAAAGACGAAGAAAAATGCTTTAAGACGATATATCATGTCCCTATACCTAAAACATCAAGTTTACTTAATAAAGCCGCTTTTTCGTGAAAAATTGCTTTTTAATGATTTTAATTTTAGCTAACCATGGAAATATCAAGCTTATGACAGTTTGCTGACTATTTATAAGTAACTTATAAACAGTTTATTGACGATGTTCAAAAAAATCTCCCAAAATGATCATTTTAGGAACTTTCGACTCCTTTTATGAATAACGGAAATAATAGTGATCTTAGCACGCCCTGTATAATATGGAGTCGATTTCTGGACGTAAATTATATACTTCGGGTCTGTCTAAACTACCACCAAAATTTCAACTTTCCATGAATTGAGAGCACTTATTTATTTAAGTTTAATTAGGGCCATGTTTTCGACAAAATTTAACATAAATTATTTTTTATCTCAAAAACCGATTGAGATAGGTATAGGACGGTATTAACAAAAAGTATTTTAATAAAAGAGTGGTTTTAAAAACGTGTTAATATACGGTGTGTTCTATTTAAAAAAATAAAGTTGCTACGACTTTTCGATGGAAGTCGAAACGTCGCAATGCTAAAAATATTTTAGATCGATAGAACAGGTAAGAAAATGTAAGGTGATAAATTTTCAGAAAAATCCTGCGTTCCGTTTTCCATAAACGTCTAACGTGCCACCGACCGTGAATCACCCTGTATATATAGACATTTTTATCTTCATTTTTACCCTGGTGGGTAACAGGTTACTCCTGTTCTAAATCTATGAATCTTGGACTGTTTTAATTTCGAATAAATAGTTTTAAATTTTTACAAATTTCTGGTTTGTAGAGTTGCCAATTTGCTTGATTAATATCTACGATTTTCTTTTGATTAACATTAAGTTTACTTTGTAAATTTAAAATAACTGGAATATGGTATGGTCAGGGTCTTTTACTCCTGCCATTTAATTGCTGGAGCACCGAGTGTGTATAGAGTTTTAATAATGGCAAGATCTAAAAAATCTGGATTGGCTTTCCTGGTTTTTGGATAAATAGTTGGCTCTGAAGGATAGCTCTATCAATCTTAAATTCTCTCTAAAACAAAACCCATTTCATCCACTAATATTATTTGAGATAGGTACTCAATGTATCGAGAATTTAACTAATAATAATAAGAACAGATGGGCCTAAATCTTAAAAGTTTCAATTTCCAAAAGCCTATATGTAATGTTTAGATTTAGCGAAATAATATTTTTACTTACTATAACCGTAGGTATATTCTAACGAAACATGTAGTAAAGCAAATTTCATCATATATTTGAATATCTGCATAATCAGCGACTTGATTTATTCTTCCTACATCAAAAAAATTTATAGTTCAAGTCGTAGAGCTAGATATAACATTTACTTTTAGAAAAATTTTAATTAATTTCTATGACCCCATATGAGTTCAAAATCTTTCTCCAAATGGTATTTAACTATCTAATTATAAAACGATTCCTCTCTCCCTCCGTGAATTGTTTCTTAGAAACACAATACATTCCACCAAGAGCCCCTTTGGCTATACGAATAGACATGTTGAAAATATATTGCATTCCACTCGAATATTAAATTTTCAGATGAGACCCAGAAAATATTTTGAAATTACTTCCTGTTTGCTTCAGGGTATGGTCAAGTATTATAATCGTGCATCAAAAAACGGTTGTTTTTTTTTTGCTTATTTTTTCTAAATATCTCAAAAACTTCTCAAATAATTAATTATTTTGTCAAATTGTCTGTTAGTACATTATTTAGTGTACGTTATCAGATGTTGTGTGCGCCCTAGATCAAAAACTCATAAACGTCAAAACTAAATTTCGAAATCGAACCCAAAATTAAGGGGGGTTCTTTTTTTTTTTTTTTTAATGTCACCGGGAACAAAGCCCATTTAGACAGCACATAAGTAGAGTGTTAGTAGGGTTAGTGAGGGAGCCGAGTTTTCAGCCGGTAGAAATTTTTATTTGCCAGCTAGGATCGAACCCCGGACCTCCACTTCAACATCATCATAATCGATCGATGCCGAAGCGAAGCCAGTGCGTTAGCTGACTGAGCTACCCGACTCCTCAAGGGGGGTTCTTAAAAATAATAAATTGATAAAATTTTCAAAGTTAAAATGGAAAGGGGCATATAATAAAAAAAGAGTCATATTTTCTTTCGGGGACTTAATTGGGGGGATCGGGGGTTGAAAAAATAGAATTATTATCAATACCTGTCCTAGACCCTTTGATTGATTTGTACGAAAATTTGCTTATGCACCCTATAGGATCTTATGAAAATAACTCACTTTGGGAATTTGTAGTACCTACCTAACCCAAAAAGAGAGGGGAGAGGTTCAAAAATTAAAATAATACAATTTTCGAACGAAAATTGAAGAAATCTGATATTTACAATAGAAGAATCTTAATATCTAAAAGGAAATATTATTAATTGTTACCGGGCACAAAATGGGGGACGAGAGGCCCTTTTATAAAATTAATACAACAATATCTTCACATTAAATATAAAATAGGGTGTGTATGTTAACGTTATATGGACATCACTTTATTTGCATTGATTTTATTGAGATTTTAAGGTCATGTCATAATATACTATATGGTAGATATAAACGAGCTTTCAATTTTCCCTCCAATTCTTAAAAAAAAACAATAATTTTGTTTAGTTCATTTACAATAGTTGATAGAGATTGTGGTGTTGGTGCAAGGTGAAATATCTTTAATAAAGATAAAAGTAAATAAATATTTTATGAGATATTAATTTACTATGATTTAGGTTTTCTAGGTCAATTGTTTCACGTTAAACAAGTGACTTAGAAAACCCAACTCATAGTAAATTAATATCTCATAAAATATTTATATTCTTTTATCTTTTAGTTCATTTACCTAAAATGTCCAATCGAGTGGGAGATGGTCCATGTCTATGGTAAACTCACGAGATGGCCACCTGACATATTTTTGATTTTAATATTGCTTTGTTATTAATTTGATGGTAAGTGAAAGCCTAAATGTGGACTAAATAGGCCTGAATATTTTTAGAATGGTCTCAACCCTTTATATAAATATCCACTTCAACCACCAACCAACCACCAAAATTACTTTCCATTCAAGAGATGATAATTGAGTTTCCATTCATTCAATTTTCCTTAAAATGTTCAATTTATTAAATTCTATTTTTAATGAAAAATTTCTGAATATAGGAGGATTGGAGTGAGGGAAGTGACGAATGGGGGGGGGGGGGCACGTAACAATTTGTCACACATTTACAATATGTATTCTCTTTTGTCCGCAAATTCTATTATTTTTATTTTTATTTTTATTTATTTTTTTTGATTTTCAGTTAGATACAATATATTTTTTAATAAATGAATTAATTTTCGTTTGATGTTAATTGCTGTATTGTTTCCTATTTTTTCTCCAATTTGATAAATAAGTGCCTGGAGCACCGAGCGATGCTCGGTAACTTTTTGCCTCTAAATAGCTTAAGTTTCAAATTTCAAGGCTCTGCTACTTACCAAAGACGAGATATGAACGTTTAAAATATTTATTTTGCGACATGACTAATTTACAACCACTTCCTTCATTTCAATCGGATTAAAATTTATACACGACTAATAACTCATGAGACTTGATAAGTATACCAATTTTTAGCGAAATAGAGCCAGTTTTTGAGAACCCGATTCTATTTATATATACAAGAATTGATCGTTTAATATAAGTACCTGGACACCGAGCGATGCTCGGTAACTTTTTGCTTCAGTTAAAAGCTATATATTAATCTCCGAACCTCCAGCCCCCCGACCCCCCACCACCACTTCACCCCACCTCCAGCACCCCTCCAACCCACCTAGACCCCCACCCCACCCCAAATTCCGCCCCCACCCCGGAAACCACTTCGCTCGCCCCTCGTATCCCTCCACCACTGCGCCCCCCACATCACCCCAAAGTCACCTTCTCCCTCGCCCCCGTCCCCTCACCCAGTTTTTGGATTTCAAGTCTTGTAGTGGCCCACAGATTATGTGTATATATGTGTACATGTATAGGTATATAAATAAAAAAACATATAATAATTTTTTTTAATTAAATAACAATTTTTGAGTTCTTTAATTAAATTGCCAAATTCTAATACAGAAAAATACGCTTGTGGGATTTAAAATTCAATTTTTAATCAATTAAATTATTTAATTAATTATTAAACCAATTATTTTACATGAATTAATGTATACATTGTTTTGAGCTTCGACTCCGGAGATTACTTCTCCACCATCGAGTGTCCTTCATCTTTTTTAGTCCTTGTTTTTAATAAGAGAAAAAACTAATTAAATAAAAAAAACTCTTTTCCGATAATTATTCCAATTCCAATTCACCAATCAATTAAATTGCCCAATTTTTAATATATAATAATAATTGTAATAATCTTATTGTGGGATATAAAATTAAAAAACCAATTATTTATTACTCTCGGCAAAACAAAAACTTTTCAATTTAATTATTTATTAAAAGGAAATTGAATAAAAATGTAAATAAACATTTTTATTGAGACAACCACCTGTGAATAATTATTTCAATTAACAAAAAACCCATCAAAAACAACTTAGCTGGAGATGAGACCGTGACAGATCGAATGTCCAATACAAAACCCTCCTAACCAGTGAATTTCATCCAAATCGTTAGAGCCGTTTTTGAGAACCCGACCGGATATATATAATATATATATATATATATATATATATATATATATATACAAACTTTGTTTATTTAATATAATAAGACAAGATAAAACAAGATAAGATTACATCATTTACATACGCACGACAAAAATTATGTCATACACTATAGAGTTCGAAATTTTAAATAGGAATATAGATCGAGTGGATATCGTTGGTTAAGGCCATTAAAAACAAACAAAGTTTGTAGAATTTCCCTTTGCTACGTCACGTCGTCTAAGTATGCAAGACTGATTTTAAACTTTTTTAATTAAAAATGGCATTTTTTTTTTATTCTGAAATGGCTGTGGTTACTTTAGTTAGACAGACATTGTGCTTTATAATGTGTAACTACTAGAAAGAAAATGAAAAATTCTAACAATAAGTTGGTATAAATCGGACGCATATATAGAAGGATCGTACCTTTTTTCCAAAATTGTTGAGATATCAAATTTGTTCTTATTTTTCTTTGATAAGGAGACATTGAGTAAATTTGCAGGGGTTTTTTTCGTAATTTTAAATTAAGCCAGTACTGAACGCCGACAGATACAAATATCACTTAAAAATTACCATTTTTGGATTCTATCACATTGTAATTTTAAATTGAATTAAATTAAAGAAAAATATTTCTTCTTAAATGAATCTTTGTATGATCCTTACACTCCATAATTACAATATTGTTTTTTATTTTCGACCCTCCAAAAAATAATCAGTAGATTAAAATTTTAATAATTACGAATTTTGATTTGGTGAAAAATGAATATAATATTAGGTTTTAAATTTCAAGTTTGTACTTAATTAGTTTTTCTAAGATTCTTCCAAAAAAAAAGCTTTAATTAATCATCAGTTCAAATTAGGGCCCGTCCATAAATTACGTGTCACACGAATTTCAAGATTTTTAGACCCCCCTCCCCCTGTGTCAAAATTTGTCACATTTTCATTGAACTCCTCTATATTGTGACGTCACATTATCACTTTTATTCCCTATAATTTAATAATTGTAGAAATTTGACTTTTGTGACATCACCATTTTTAAGATCCCCGGGGCCTCACTGTCACATTTTGTCACAAATCTGTGATCCCCCCCTCCCTTACAGGTGTGACGTAATTTATGGACTGCGCCTTTGATTCTAAAATCAATGATAAGTGTTTATAAATTATTTATTTATTGGAATTTATTGAAATATCCATGTTAATAAATGAAGAATGAATTATATTATGCAGAGTGACAAATTTGAAATCTTGAACGAAATTGCATGTATAAATGTGAAATTGTGTGGTTTTATTTTGTGTAATTGTATAAAAAAATAATCTATAAATTATTTCAATTTTCATTACTACTAAAGATGGTCTACCAGGGGTGTCCGAAACTGTTTGTTAAATCTATCAAATAGATAATGTTAATTGACTAAAATTAGTCTATTTCTTTATTTCATTTGACTAAATAAACCATTTTATTTATAACATTTAAATAGTTTTCTTGATATAATACTAAAATAACCGGTCAGAGATATAAAGAGACACAAATATTGAATTGACACTAAAAGTCGTTCCGTTTTACTATCGAACGGAACTCTGAAAATGAATTCTCTAAACTTAACTGAAAGATAGACCAAGTGAGACATTTCTTCCCAACGAAATCAGCTCGCAGGTCATTAGTTGCCTTTGTCATTGGTCAATCGGCCATGCACTCGATCCATCCCTCTAGGCTGGCAAGTATGTGCTAATGGCGTATATTTTTCGAATGGTTAAAAGGGTCCGATGAAAGCTGTCAGGAACCGTTCAGTTATTGACGAAGCTGGCTGCATCATTCAATCAGCACTCTCCACCCCCCTTATCCTTGATCCGCCTTCCGAGTTAATCTATTCCTCTCTCAAATTTCGATTTTGGTCTTTCGATTTTAACATGGAATAATAAGGGATTGAACTGATAGAGATGATAATAAACTGAGGGATAAATTTAAAATCGTTTTCAAGAATTGGTATCCTGTCTAAAAATTTTCCGATATTACGTCAGTGAACGGATTGATCTAGAAAATTAGAATTTACCACAGAGATTCAGTTATTTAATACTAACTTGTTCACAAAATGGTACCGCGACATTTCAGCCCCCGACAAAACATTCCCCAACAAAATATCCCAAGGACAAAATATCCCCCGACATAATATCTTCTGACAAAATATTCCCCAGTATAAAGGAGAATAAAAAGAGACTAAGTGAGAAGCTTATAATCATAGTTTTGAATTATATAAACAGACTTTCATATTTTGGCGGGTAATTAGCCGTTTGAATGTGCTGCTGTCTGTCGTGTTTGATTAGGAAAAAATGGGAGCCCCAAACACACCCCACCCGATGATTGGCTGGTTCGGTTTTCAATGTGTGTTTGATTAGAAAACAAAATGGGAGCCCGAAACACACTCCGCCCGGACTAAACTTTCGGAGGTTCGGTTAATATATATTAACCTAACCGGAGTCGATTTGCATTATTCATAAGATTCACGATGGGAAGGGTTATTTTGTAATGAGATATTTTGTCTGAAGGATATTTTGTCGGGGGCTGAAATGTCGCGGAATCTCACAAAATAACTCATATATCACTTTAAATATTTCTAATTTTTTGCATTTATTTAACTAGAAACTCTGAAGCTAGAAAGTCCAAAATGAATTTGATACCTATTTTGTTTTGGAGATACTTTTATATCTTGGCATCAGATTTAACTTTTTATGACCTTTCACTCTCGAGTGACGTATCGGAATTCAGACAAAAAAAATCATGCTTGAAAATTATTTATCTCCAGAATGTAGACAGCTGAGCAAATAGTAAAAGAAATCTTGATGATTCATTACATTAACAATTAACAATTAAGTAATAAATTTAATAGATGGCCCATTATTGGTGGCCCATTACTGGTACGTCGGATAAAATACTGGCCCATTATCGGTGCATTAGGTTAGTTGTGGTAAATATTTATTTTTATTTTTGTAAATGCAACGAGAGTGCTAAAATTGCGGTTACAGATGTAAGACAGATAATAGAATAACAGGTAAAAATTTGGACCAGTTTGCTTAATTTTACAGAAGTGGAAACTCAGTTTTTCTTCAATTTTTCTGTTAGATGGCCCATTAATGGTGCGCTTACCTTAATTCAATTTAAAAAAATAAAACCGACTTCAAAAAATAAAATGCAACAAATAAAATAATAATAACTCAAAAATAAAATAAAATGCACTAAAAGGTATAAAATAATTATCTAATTTAGTTACAACTAAACGACGAAATATGAACATGAAAACACTTTTTGAAGTCGGTGCCAAACATAGACATTTTATGAATCGCTCTCGATGGATTTTACTTAGTACTTTTGGCGGGTACGCTCGCTTATATAGTTTGTTTAGCACCGACTTCAAAAAGTGATTTCATGTTAATATTTCGTCGTTTAGTTGAAACTAAATTAAATAACTATTTTATACCTTTTAGTGCATTTTAATTGATTTTTGAGTTCTTATTATTTTATTTGTTGCATTTAATTTTTTTGAAGTCGGTTTTATTTTTTTATAAAAATTATTATTTTTCTCTTTTTAGTGATGTTAAGAATAGTGACTTAAATATCTTGCATGCATCTCGAAAGAGAAAGCGTCAGGCGAATGAATCAGAAAATGATAATAAAATTCAATTCATAAATATAGAAATTCTCTCGAAACGTTTGCGGGTTTTAAATGAATGTTTTAAGATTTTTTTATATAAGTTTTTATTTATTGTAATTTCGATTATTTGCTCATAAGAATTGGAGCTTCGAGTTATTTCGTCATTAATCATATCATCAGAATTTGACCAAATTAATATGGGACCATCCCTAAGCTACACCCTTCGCAATATAAAAAGAATCATCGAAATCGGTTGATAAAAAAAAAGTTATGCCTGAACAAACATAATCAAAAAGGTCCAATACCAATGAAATTTATATTTTTATCAATCGAAAGCTAGACTGAACCCAATGGAAAAAAATCATCAAAATCGGTTCACAATTGGCGAAAATATCAGGTAACATAGACACACAAAAGAATTCAGGCGAATTGAGAACCTCCTCCTTTTTTGAAGTCGGTTAATAAAAGTTACTTATGCTTTGATAAAGGGTGATTAAATGGTTTTTCGTATACCTTGTAGTTATGTATTTACCTAATATTATTTTTCTTTTTTTTAGTCAAAATAAATCTTCATTTTTGAAAACTCTGTTAATAAGAGAGGCGTAATAACCAGATCAAATAGAAGAAGAAAAAACAAGTGGTAGAAGTTGAATTACTATTACTTTGTATTTAAAGAGACAGGGCGCTCTTATTCACCCTAATTCAGTATGTAATGCTTTATCGTCTCCTTATCCCTTACTGCACACGCTTTGTTTTTAATTAAATTGTTTTCTTTTACAATAGAACCGATAATTCGATCGATAATTCAAGAACAGCTATAGACTGATCCTCCTAATTACTTTAATGGTTAAATCAGACGACCAGAATAAGGGATTTATTTGTTGTTTTTATAAATTAAAATAGAATAAATATTTCGTTTTTATTTTTCGAATTTCTTTTTTAAATTATATTCACCCTATAAAGAACCAAACAATTATTGAACGTATTTATTAAGATTTGCCAATGACATTGCCCTTCTAGGAAGCAATAAAAAAGAATTAGAGGACGCTCTGAATGGAATTAACCAAATCCTAATAAAAGAAATCAAAATGAAAATAAACAAGAATAAAACCAAGGTCCTAGTATGTACAAAAAAAAGAACAAACGAGACAGGAATGCATCAAAATTAACCAAGAAAACCTAGAAGGAGTTAAGGAATTCCGCTACCTAGGAAGTAAAATAACATGGGATGGGAGGAGCAAAAACGAAATTAAATCAAGAATTGCCCAAGCAAAAATGGGGTTTAATTCAAAACAAAAACTACTATGCTCCTCCTCAATCAGCTTAGAAAACAGGAATATGCTATTGAAGACATATGTATGGAGCATAGCCATGTACGGGTGTGAAATCTGGACAATTTGAGAAGAGGAGAGAAAGAGATTAGAGGCTTTCGAAATGTGCTGCTACAGAAGAATGATGAATATCAAATGGATGGATAAAATTACAAATGAAGAAGTTCTTGGAAGAATCGGTGAAAGAAGAACCTTGTGGAAGAGTCTGAAGAAGAGAAGAGGTCAGATAATGGGGCACACACTGAGACATGGGGGACTGCTTAGGGATATATTGGAGGGGGAGGTGGGAAAGAAAAGGGAAGGGGAAGACCCAGATTAGAATATTTCAAGCCAAATAATTGGGGATATGGGATGCCAGACATTTAGAGAGGTCAAACAGCTGGCGGGGGACAGAGTCGAGTGGAGACGGATTGTTGCATCAAACCAGTCTTAGGACTGTATACTCAATGTTGATGATTTATTAAACGCAGTGTTTAAGCATGGCCAATCACTGACCTCCATTCGATCTCTTTAGCCCATCAGAGAGATCACGCCGTGGCGTGATCACCATCGTAAGCCGGTTATCATTAAGTATAGAATAGATATTATAGTGCGTTAAATTAAAATAAACTGCTACGTATCGTTGCTAAACTTTATCCAAATTCATTTGAAATATTAATATGTTTATTCCTTTATTATTAATTATTATCATTTCCGTCCATAATTTAATTTATAATTTGAAAGTTTATATTGGGAAAATAAGGACAAGTTTTTTATGTTCAATGGTAACGAAGGTAATAAGAAAATTTAGACGAATGTGTGACATGACTATTTGGTAGGTAAACTATTGATACATGTTTGTTCTCGACGAGACTCCATGTAATTTTTGGCAAAAGCGTCACGTGCTAAAATTCAATCTAATTGAATACTACAATTTGTGTACCTTAATCGAAATCATGGGTTCCGTAGTCTTTACCTGAGGACCCTTTGAAGTCCCGCTTGCCGCGAGACCGATTACAATACTTTACCCATGCTTCGCAATGGATAAAGTAAAAAAAAATGAATAAATAACTAGTTCTCTATGTACCCAAATTAGAAATGAGATTCAAAATGGCGTCTTACTTTAAATATTAGGGTGGTCCTTATTATGGGTATTTTCGAATTTTTACGCGGACAAGGGCTCATTTGGTTCGAAATAAATAAAAAAAATATCCTCCAAGTTTCAAGTCTCTATCTCAATTATATATAATCTGTGCCTCTAGCGATGTAAGTTTCTCATTTAAATATAATGGGGTTTTTGCCATTGAAAGATCAATTTTTTATTCCGGCCAAAGTAATGGTTCAAAAAATTTGCAACTCTGTAGACTTTATCCTTATAATAATAGCTATTTTTTAGAATTTTTACAGGTTTTTAACTAATATAATTTTGGAGTCTATAACTTAGTAACACTAAGATATAGCATTAATCTATCTAGCTCTAACTCCAAAATTATAATAGCTAAGAATCTGTAATAATTCTGATGGATACCTAGTATTATAGGGATAAAGTCTACAGAGTTTCACATTTTTTGTACGATTACTTTGGCCGGAATAAAAAATTGATATTTTAATAGCAAAAACCCAATGTTGCTTAGATGAGAAACTTACATCGTTGGGGGCAAAGGTTATAATTGAGATAGAGACTTGAAACTTGGGGAATATTTTTTTTTTATTTATTTCGAACCATATAAGCCCTTGTCCGCATTAAAATTCGAAAACACTCAAAATAAGGACCACCCTAATAAATATAGTCAGTATAAGCCAAATAGGTACCAGAGGCACCCTAGCAAAATAAATAATATATAAATAATTGAAGATTCACTTTCCCACCTGGTTATCAATAAATTGCTCAATTATTTCCATCTGATAAGCCAAATGAAATTTCACTCTTCCATTTTCATTGAATTTAATTCCGGCTTTTCTAATTGCGAAGAAATTCTCTCATCTAAATTCTCTCTCCCATGTTGGAGAGGATTCCGCCCCGGAGCTCACCTGAGCTTTATTTATTATTCATTTACTTTCACCAGAGAATCCTGAAGGGCATCAATCTTCTACAGGGAGAAGAGAGAAAGAAAAAAAACTCAATTAAAAGGAAACGCAATCACTTCTGGTATCAATTTTAATGAATAAATTTAAGGAGAAAAAGGATATGTATTAAAGGGAAACGATTTGCAATTTGAAATCGAAAACTTTTTAACCTTAATCTTTTTTAATTTTGTAGATAAATAGTTTTATTTATTTTACCTACCTATATTATACCTATATTTTATACTAGAGAATTAATATATCTTTTTGTACTAAGTGAAATAAAATAAATATAAAATTGAAAAATGTAAAAAATAGATTCGAAGAAAAAGCAAAATCCTTTCCAAGACTCGGTGTCCTCTCCTAAAAATTTCGTGATTTGACAATTTTTCGTCAGCGAGGGCTTAAGATGCTAACTTAAAATTTGGCACACTTTATTATTAAAAACATTTTTTGACAACAAAAATTTGGTTTGTTGCATTCTTCAACAAAGATTTTGGTCTTCTGGTGTTAGAATTTGTCATTGACATCTACAGAATGGACTGGGTTTTCATCAATTCTCTAGTGATTATAAAAAAAAATCATCAATAAAGCTTTTATATAATAAAAGCAAAAAATTATTTTTCCAAAATTAATATCTCGGAAAGTTTCATTTTTTTTTTTTTGTTTATAAACAAATAAAAGAGGAGTCGGGTGTCCGAGATGGCTAAGCCACTGGCCCGCTTCATTATCGTTGATGACTATGTTCAAGCGGGAGGGCCAGGTTCGGGCCTTGCTAGCGGCTTCGACCGGCTAAAACACGGCTCCCTCACTAACACTACTAACATTTTACTTATGCGTTGTCTAAATAGGATGGGTTCACTGTGACAATAAATAAAAATAAGAAAAAAAATTAAAAAATGTTTTTTTCTAGAATCTTCTGTAAACTCAAATTGTTCAAAATCGTTGAGCTATTTTCCGAAAATTTCAAAAAAAACTTATGTAAAGTAAGTAATTAAAAAAAAAATCGACCAATTACATTTTTTTATAAATTAGCCAAAACCTCCATAGACAAAATTTAAAATGATTTCAACTTTGAAGAGAGCGTTTTGGTTACGAACTCACAAAAGAACACATACACAAACGAAAAAACAACATTTTTTGAGAACCTGTAAAATGTCAACTTTTTCACAAATACGGCTAATGGAAATAAAACATCTCCCTGTATATTAAAATAAAGAAAATTTTTCAAATTTTTCAACAAAATACCTGTATATTGTTGTGAAAACAATTTTACCTCTAAGGCATCTTCCCTGCTGGAAAAATAGTGGTAGTGACTGTATTTAATTAATGGTGAGGGTTTGTTTTTGTTCTGTGCTGTTTTTTGGGTTCAGGGAATTAAATACACCAGACAACTCACAGAAAAGTTCTTAACCTTTATTTGATGTTACAACCGTGTGTTACCTTTTTGTATTTTATTAGCTTTTTTTTTATCTCCTCTTGGTTAAAGAACTGTTTGTTTTACCAGATGTTTTGTTTGACATTCTCACGTTTTAGAGTAGAATTTTTAATCATTCAACATCTTTGATGCAATTTAAAGACGAGATTAAATTAATAGGTTGGAATTTGGTAAAGTATTTAAGGAGCACGGTGTTGGTTATAAGTGAGATATTTTAACAATTTAGTAATCGAAGAATTCAATTGTATGAAATTTTGGGGATGGAATGTCTTTCTTCAAAAAGATACAACACCTTTAGGAGAGAAGTAGCTGCGGCGCCGCGTTCGGCAGGCCTATTGCTGGTTAGGGGGCCACGCCCCCTGGACACCCACCTCTCCCCTGGACTCAACCTCCTTCCCCTATACCCTCTCTCCTCTATCTCCAACCACTTTCCACCCAAGAACCCTCTCCCCGATCCCGGAATTATGGTACCTAATCTTGGAGTCAATTTTAATTGTTTAAACATAGTTATAGTAAGTACAGAGACTGACACAAATGCCCTTTAGTAGTATGTTATTAACTTTGTGTTGATAGTCCAAAAAAAATAATTATTTTGTTTAATGTCTTTTGTATTGAGTTTGTTTAGCCTTGTCAATGAAAAGTCTTATGTCATTGCAAAATCTAGTCTAATGGTATGTATACAGAGTGCATAGGAAAATCCCTTTAACCTGAAAATACTTGCGAACGGAGAGTGCTACAGCCACGCAAGTGAGGTAACGGTATAGTAAAGCGACTATGCCCGACCTAATGCAAACGACACCAGCTCGACCCTAGTGGCGAAATGTGGAAGTTAACCTTTGCAAATCGAAAACGAAAAGAGATAGAGCAAAATTTCCAATTAGAAAGTTTTAGAGCATTAATTAATTAGTACGAAGCGATATTTGGTTTACACGGAAAGGATAAATTACTGCCTCTATCAAAAAATGTCCGTAATCTATGCGCGACTGTTCTACTCTACATATTTACATTTCGGAAATGTAGCAGTGTGCAAATGCAGTTTGTGACTTTGTACTGAACTGTAATGTCTGAAAACTTTAATTTCCAATGCATTTAAAATTTTAGTTTAAAAGGTGTTGGCTATCGCTTGATACAAACAACATAATTTTTGGGGTATACAGGCGCCAATTTATCTTATCCGTGTAAACCAAATATCGTTTCGTACTAATTAATTGATGCTCTAAAACTTTATAAATTGGAAATTTTGCTCTATCTCTTTTCGTTTTTGATTTGCAATGGTTAACTTCCACATTTCGCCACTAGGGGCGCTGGTGTCGTTGCATTAGGTCGGGAATAGTCGCTTTACTATACCGTTACCTCACTTGCGTGGCTGTAGCACTCTCCGTTCGCAAGTATTTTCAGGTTAAAGGACTTTCCTATGCACCCTGTATATCTATTAAAGAGAAAGCTGATCCCATTAATTGCCTGAAGAAGTCGAAAAATATACGACTAAACGTGTTGGAACTTTTGAAAATTTAGCTTTTAAATTATTTTCTCAAGTCCAAGATCCCAATATCCAGCCGAATTATGTTATTAACCCCATATTGTGAAAAGGATTGTAAGAGACAGGAAACTAATTCTAACCTAAGAGTCATAGGAATAAATGAAACACATGAGATTTTAGGGACAGAGGGGAGAGTTATTGATTTCGTCTCATCAGATAAACATAGTAATATCGACTTTAACTCATCAGAACACATGCCGTGATAGTATCTATAAAATAGAAAAAGTGCAGAAACGGTTCTTTAATTTCGATGGGTCAGCGAATCGAGGCAATAAGAGTCGGATCGTCTATTAATCTGATAGCTCGTTTCTGCATTGAATCCAAGGTAGCAAGAGAATGGTTAGAATCCTAGAGCAAAAAAAAATTCTATGAATGAATTCAATACTAGGACCTCCCGCTAGTAGAGATGTGACTTATTTTAGATACAAGTATTTGAAATACAGATACAAGATATAAAATACGTATGTTCATTCTTATATCTGAAATATTTTTTTTAATTTTCATTTTGTATCTTGTATTTAGATACATTCTTTTGGTATCTTAATATTTTGTAAATACTAAGTTTGCTAAAATACTTCTACTAATTACCTATGCATTTTTTTATCCTGGCTGAAACACGTAAAATTAATCGATCTGAAAAATAATAAGCTGACGTGTTTTGATGTGGTCATCCACTTGACTTTACCATACAACCTGGCCTCTCACTTATATTTAATATTTAATAAAATTACTTATAATCATGTAGGGGAGGGGGGGGGTTGGTTTTTGCTTTTTAGACTTCTGGGATCCCACTGATTATGTATACAAAATTTAGTTGGGTTTGGTCAAATGGCCAAGATTTTAATTTTTTGACCATGCACCCCCCCCCCATTTTGGGCGGTTAGTTTTTACATTTTTAGACTTCTGGGGGTCCACTGATTATGCATACAAAATTTGGTTGAGTTTGGTCAAACGGCCTAGATTTTTAATTTTTACCCGCCAAAATTTGGCTGAGTTTGGTCAAATGGCCAAGATTTTTGATTTTTAACCCCCCTCCACCCCCCCCTTAATTTTGGGTCGATATGCACCAAAATCTACTCAGCTCTTAATCTCAATGGACCAAAACTACGTGTGAAATTTGGTTTTGATATTCACACTAGTTTTTGAGCTAGCTCGTCCACAAAATTTGGTAACGCACAGACTAACTAACAGACTAACAGACATTTTGACAAAAAAATTATTATCTCGAAAAATATAATTTTTTCGATGTTCACTTATTAGGGCTTTTTTGTAGAGCGAAATTCCATGGTTTTGCTCAATTTTTTCAATCGAAATATTTTCAGCCGTTTTTTAGATATTTTGAAAAAAAACACTTTTTTCATACCCTGTATGGTAAAGTAAAAATCGGAGGCTTTAAACAGCAATGGAGAAGACATAAAAAAAAGATAAAATATGAATCTTATTACATGTTTTTAGAGGACTCTGATTCACCTATTGCAAGTAGCGACAACACAGGGTCTACTGGCAACATCGCTGACTTAGAACCACTTCAATATGTAAATAATAAAGACACCAGGCTAAAGAGTTTAATCCTAAAATAAAATTTTTTTTAATATAACACCTGTTTGACGAGTTCCGCCCCTGTGGGGCGACTCTTCTCTTTTGGGGGGATGATAAAGAGTCATCATCGATGAAAAATGAGTGATAAAATGTTTAAAGAACTGGTTTTAATTAAGTCTCAATTAAAACCTTAAAAATATAATATTTTCTCACATTTACTCGATTAACGTGATCACTGTTCATAATTAATGTAAAAAGCTATATAAATTTTATGTTAAGATTGATAAAAATATGTTTTCTTTCAAAAAGTATTTCATTTTAAAAAAGTATTTAAAAAATACGTATTTTGTATCTAGTATTTCAAATACCATTTACAAAAGTATCTTGTATCTGATATCTCAAATACTTTACTTAAATATATCTTGTAATTTGTATTCCTGATACTGTTTATGAGGTATCTTGTACATCTCTGCCAGGCGTACCGAGTAAGATTTTTCTATTTTATAATTATTTCGAAATTAAAGTCAGCCATTATTTGAGTAATGCTAAGAAAATCCAACTACTCGTTGACTTTGAAACTTATCAAACTAATCAAGAGAAATTCTACATAGTTAGAAAACTAGGTTGATTTATAATTAAACCTCGACACGTCAAATATGTATAATAAATTCCATTAACTATTTCTCAATTACTTAAAGAAGCAAGTAGAATATCAAGTAGTCATCTACGGTGTGAGCTGCTGCTTGGAAGAAATAAGATTTCACGAGCAGAATGATAAGATAAGAAATTTATGCCCGACAAAGATGAAGGAACATTAAACTCCCAACTTTTTGAGTGTTCTGTCCAAAAATATCTCTCTTCTTGATAACTCGAAGAATACTTGATGAGTTTTACTAGTACAAATTCTCTCAAACAATCAAAGTAAACACAAAATGATAAAGTTAAATAAATATGAAGCGGAGTTGTTCGGACACCATTGATGGATATTTCTATTATTGTGGCTGTTTCTATTGTGTGTATTTACTTTGAAGAAAGATGGACAAATATTTGTTCAGTCACAATTGGTGACGTAGAATTGATCGCGTTTCGTACTATCGCCTTAAGGTAGTTCTATCACCAAATGCATTTTCTTAAGATTTATTTGAAATTTAGACAGATTATTATTTAAATAATTCTACATCAATTGGTGCAAAATTAAATTTATGAACAATATAGTTCCAGAGATATTAAATTCCAAAGATAGAGTGTTTCGTGACTCTTATACATTGCACGTCAAAACGGCTGAAGGGATTATTATGAAATGGCGGGGAGGGTTAGGGTGCGGATGGAGTGTTGGAGTGTGGGGCGGGGGGGTGGGCATGGTTCGGGGGAGGGGGGGTACTCGTGGGTTGGGGGTCCAGGGGGCGTGCCCCCTGGTTAGTAATAGGGGCCGCCGAAGGCGGGCCTTGCAGCTAGTATTATATATAAAAAGAGAAAGTGATGTTTCATCTATCAACGGACAGCCTAAACCGCTTGAGCTAGAAAGATGAAATTTGGAGTGTATATTCTTTCAACGATTTATGGGAGTGCTAAGAAGGGATTTTTTGAAATTCTAACCTGAAAGGGCGGAAAGGGCTCAAAAATTTGTTTCCAGAGTTGTTAAAGATTTTAAACCAGAAAAGATATCGATATCGATTTAGTTTATAAAGGTAAAGCATTGAAATACAAAAAGGTATTTTTGAATGTTTTGCTCTATTTTTCCTTGAAGGGGAGATATAGTCATTTTGGGGTAAATTTTTGACATTTTCAAAGTGCTCTTTGAGTTTTTAATTTTTAGCATTAAAATTTAGTACATAGGTTTATTATTGCTAAATCTCGCAAAGGTTTTTTATTTTTTTGAAATTTGACCCCTGAACTGAAAAATGGGGTATTTTTGATTTTGTGGTCTAAAACACAAAAGACTTCGTATCATATATAATATATTTTTCGATTCCTCCAGATCTTTAGCAGCCAATGGCTAGCAAGAGGGCAGCCAAAGGAGGGCGTCGCAGCTAGTAATAAATAAATCAGCTAAATAATGAAAAATTTACACTAAAAACAAGCTGGCAACAACGCATTTATTTAACCCACTTTAGTACACTTTTTTGACGTTTTTTCGCTTGAGCCATTGCCGCAACACCTTTCAATCGCTTATTAAGAACTTTTTGTTTTATAAATCTCCCTTTATAATGTACTTTATCTGATCTTTCTATGATAAAATATATACAAGCTCGGACAATGTTGTCAAATTTTTCAAACGAGCAGTTAGTTGTACGGAATTGGCTAGTAGTGGTAAATAAACAGCAAAAAGTTTTCGACTTATGAATTATGAATCCTTATTGTCTGTACTATATAATTTAGCATTAACTTTTTGCTACTACTGTCGAGATACAGCTAACTTAATGATCTGTTAAAAACGAATTTCTCCCTCTGTGGAGGTTTATCCTCGTTCTTTGTTTAAATCCAGTGTCCGTTCAGCTATTTTGTTTGTTTCTGTTGGGCTTAACCAAACACATCAAGAAGATAGTTAATTTTCACACAGCACGAAAAGTACCCAATTTATTTGAGGAAGTTACTGGATGAGGAAGGTGAAATCAAGCGGATATAGAGGAGGTTCTGTAGAAACGGTAGGGGTCTGTCAGTGGGCTTTCATTTCACTGTTTTGACCGATCCACCCTTTCGGAGTATTCGTTGCCCTCATAAGGAATCGTTTTCCAATACCCGGGCTCCGCTTATCGGCAATTGTGCCCGAGGGTTTGCCCACTCTCCACCCCCCTTGCCCTCTATCGGGAATCCGCCTGCCCTCGAAAACTCGCCGCCCTTTCTCCCTCAGGCCTATACACAAACTTATTCTTACACACAATTTTGTCTTTTTTTATTCATTTCATTTTTTTTCTTTTTAATAATATAATTTGTTAATTGAAGAGATAGAAAAGTTATTATTTAATTATTAAAGTTTATTAGGCTTCAATTAAACATTCTCTATAAAAACAAACATACAAACCACCAGTATTTATAAATATTTTCTTAATGAATGAATTTAATGTATTAGATGAAGGAGGAGGTATAAGCCAAAGATGGAATCACTGGGTTCAATAAAACACCTTTAATAAAACGTTTCGGCCTGAATTTATTTGGCCATCTTCAGTTAATCAGGAGTTATACACAAAATGCAGTACACATATGTGATCAAACCAAGCCTTGTCAAAAATAAAAATAAAAATTTTTAGCTTCATGCAAATTTATTATGTGCCTGGACCCAAAAGTTTCAAAATGAATTTAATGACTGAAGATGATTAAATTAATACTCAAAACATATGTTTGAATAATTAAAATTGTAAAAGATTGAGAGAGTGATTTTAATAATTATAAAATTATACGAGATTAAAAAAATATATTTATAAGTAGGTTATAATTAGAGACCGGATTCCTATGCAATTGCATATTTTCTTTGCCGCCACATACGACCCAGGGGATCAATTATCTATCCGAATCATACATCTAGGATACTGTGGGTTAAATTTTATAGTGCATATTTTTGCATATTTGAGTAATATTACATAAAATTGCATATTTGAAGAATATTGCATAAAATTGCATATTTGAAGGATTTTTTGTCAAATATTGCCTATTTTGCGCCAAATACAGATTTTTTAAAAGTAAACTTTTGGAGAAAGAATGAAAAAAACATGAAGAAATAATATATATAAAGTTCCTTTAAATTTACCCCCATTTCATTTGAGGATGTGGACCGCTCCTTTTCATAGTATAAATCAATTTTAAGTGACCGTAGACATAATAACCTGAAGATAATTTAGAAAAATAGTTGTAAACATAATTATTCACAATTACAATCAAATTTTAATTATTTTTGAGATCCTTTGTTAATTATTTCTTTATTATTATTATTATTTTTTAATGGCCTTCGATAACTACATATATAGCCCATTTTGGTCATTGGGTGTGTTTGTGAGAAAATGTGTGTAAATTAGTGATCAGATTATAGCCGGACAAATTTTTGCATTATTTTATTAGTTTATTATTTGTACGTCAATAAGAAAAGCTTGTTAATATAAAAAAATAAAAGCAATATGTACAATACAATCGTGTCTGTTAAATAAAACTACCTCCCCCACTCCCGTGCATATTACTTGCATATTTCAGCCTTTTCGGTTTTTTGATTTTCTCAAAAACGGCTCCAACGATTTTTTAAAAATGAGTGTATTTATCAAGTGTCAAGACATAAGATTTTGGACCTCTTTTTGGGTTATAGGGACCACAATTTCCGGTTTTATGTCCTAAATCCGGTTTCCAACTATTAAGGGTAACGATTCCTTCCACCTAGAAGTTACAAAATGAAATTAACTTTTTTCATCTCTGAGATACAAGCTCCCAAAGAGTCAGGGCCCAGACTGGCCATCCCAATACTCTCCCATTATATTCTATAGAATATAAATGTGAAAGTAAAAAGAGTATTTTCATTATGTGCTGATCATTGGCTAGGACTAAATAAATATGAAAATCAAGTTTTGGAACTGCCTTGATAGATATGATGTACAAACAGAGAGTGGTCATTGCACAGGTGCTTTTATAAAGTGTAAAGCAGCGGTTTTTAATTGAATAAATTAAACTATCCTTTTCTTTTGCAGGATAGTAGGCAAGATAAGAACGTGCTTGCATTAGAATTGCGCTCCGAATCTCCCCATTGGTATACAGAAGCCTTGACAAATAGGGTATAAATTTCTTACTAAAAGGAAATATTAATTTTAATTCCGTTTGAAATTAAATATTCATTCCAAAGAGAATTATAGACTTGTAGCTTTTAACGATGTTCGGTTTGAAAAGTAATACACGAACCTATTAGGGTCGCTATAATGACTGTTTTTCTGTCAGTCTGTCAGATTGTTGTAGCTCGTAAACTAAATATAATACAACCTTGAAAGTTATACATATTAATTTTCTTCAAAATCAAAAAATCATATTAAAATTAGAAATGAATTAATTGTTATTTTGGTGAAGGCCAAATTTCATACCGGATCGAAAATAAAAAAAAATATATTTTCAAGGTATACTTAATTAGAATTAGGTTTATTTATTTCGCTTTAAAATGATGGAAGAGAGCCCATAGTGGGCATTTAGGGCAGCCCTTATTTTGGGTATTTTTGAATTTTGACAGAGGCTCATATGGTTCGAAAAAAATAAAAAAAAATATCCCCGTTTTAAGTCTCTATCTCATTTTAACCTGTGATGCAAGTTTCCCATCTAAAATAACATGGGGTTTTTGGCATTAATTTTTTTTATTCCAGCCAAAGCAATGGTTCAAAAAATTTGAAATCTTAAGAATTTATCCTTATAATAGTAGCTATCTACAAGAATTTTTAAATATTTTTTAGCTATTATAATTTTGGAGTCTATAACTTACTAACCATAAGATATGGTAATATTTTATCTAGATGTAACTCCAAAATCATAATAGCTAATAATTTGTAAAAATTCTTATGGATAGCTAATATTATAAGGATAAATTCAACAGAGTTTCAAATTTTTTGAACCATTGCTTTGGCTGGAACAAAAAATTGATATTTCAATGCCAAAAACCCCATTTTATTTAGATGGGAAATTTGAGATAGAGACTTAAAACTTGGGGGATATTTTTTTATTTATTTCGAAGCCTAAGATCCTCTATCAGGGTAAAAATTTGAAAATACCCAAAATAAGGACCATCCTAGTGACCATATTAACTGAAATTTGTTTCAGCTCATTTTTAATCAAGTTACTTAAATTACAATTCTGGGAAAAATACTTAATTTTAATTCATTCTCTCCTTATGAAGAAAAAATAAAAATATCTTGTATCTTAAGTATTTTCGAATATGTAATAATTTTTCTACTATCTACCTGATTGCCTTCTCTACGAATTATTCATCTAGTAGGTAAATATCATATATTTATATTAGAGAATCCTTGGAGTATGCAAGTCTGGTTAATTTTATTTATGTTGTTGGAAATCGTGGCTGTGATCAATTTATGTTGGGTTGAAGTTCTTCAGCCAAAGCAAGGATGTACCGGGTTATGAGGTTTATTGGGAACCTGAAAATGGCCCGATAAATTCAGATCGAAACGTCTTTATTTTGTGAATTTTATTGGAACCCTGCACCGGGCGCATACTTGCTTTGGCTGAATAACTCCTTCAACTCATTAGAAATTATTTTATTTATTATTTAAAAAAAGGAAAAAAAGGAAAAGATTTTTCCAAACACGGCTCGCTTTCCCCTTTTAGTGGTTTGACAATTTTTTTATCTGCGAACGCTTTAAGGTATACGTTAAATTCAATACTCCCTAGTACAGAGTAATAAATTCTCCACTACCCTTAAAATATTTTTATCTAATTATATTTAACATATATTATATTATTAAAGAAGAACATAATTCATCGGAATTGTGAAACTGTTTTTCTGAAAAGGCCGCGTATAGAAGAATCAAGACAAAGACAAGTTCAGACAAGTTTGATTCGATTTCCAATTTTATTTTAATTTATCAATTATTCTGGAATTGTCCATTTGCACTTGAACTAAAAAGGTAATTGTTTTATAGAGGATGAATTAATTATTATTATAAATTCTAATCTACTAAAATTGGAACTAAATATTTCAAAAATTAATATTTTTTTTAACGAGCTTTTATTTCGTATTAAAATGAAAGAAAAAGCGCAACTTTTGTTCACAATTGCCATAAAAACGGCTTTAGGTATTTTTATGAAATTCCGTAGATATTTGGATCATATGTCTTCTAACTTAAAATGATAGCTATAAAACATGCCGAAGGCGGTCGGCGTAGCATCATTTTCAAAATTTCAGAAAAGTTTTAACTATTGTATCCTTTCTTCTACATCAATGGTCGATACTTATAAGTAAATTCAACTTATTTTGCATTTTTTTACCTAAAAATTTGAAAATATAACTTTATCGCAACCCAACAATAATAATATAGTTTTTTGGCTTAACTTTCTATAGACCAATTTCTAATAATGGTCATGAATTAAAAAATATTTTTCAATTTTTTATGATTTTTCCCATTCAGGTGTGACAATCAAGGGGACGGAATTGACATTAGAGAATTTTGATTTGGTAATATAGGCAGAGACTGGCTTAAAAATATAGAAGGTTACAATTTTGGTTACAATTCACTAAAAGTAAAACAACACTAGAAAGTTTTTTTAAATAAATATTTTTATATGACTTGTTATCGCAGGGACGGAAATGACACTTATGAACGACATAATTAATCACTACCTTTATGAAGTCATTTTTCTGTGTTACCATATGAATAAAATTAACACCACTGGTTGCTATTAACAAACCAACTCACCAACTGACAATAGTTTCTCTCTTGACCACTGCAGTGATGGCGTGAGTCAAGTTAAATACTAAAACTATATTGGGGACGGAATTGACACACTGTCTTTGGACAATTTTAATACTTTTTTCTAACAAAATTTTAATAACTAAAAAAACGTTATTAAATTATATATTTTAGTCTTCATTCATCTTTATTTTTTATTTAGGTGATATTTTATTCGGTCATATCTGAACATTTTTTAAGTAAATACACGGGCTTGAAGATTTAAATAGCCAAATTTGACAGGGGACGGAGTTGACTTTTTGTAGATTATTTAAATTGAAAAAATGTGAAATTGAGTAAAATCGGCGTTAAAAAATTAATGAGTGCAACAATAAATGTATACAATTTAAAAGACTATATTATTAAAAATAGAAAATTTATCTTAAATTGGAAAGTTCTAGTAGGACTTGCACGTATTCAAAATATGTTGGATTTGCTCTAGTATTTCTTTAAATTTTTAAAATTTCAAAAAAAAGTTTTAACTATTGCATCCTCTCTTCTACATCCATTGTTGATACTTATCACTTTTCTTCTAATATTTTTCACTTAGTTATTTTCTTTGTAGGCATATATTTCAAGCATACTAAATGGTTTAATAATCATGTTTTTTTCGGTGGGAGGGGGGAGGAGGGGAGTAAGTACTAATTGTTTTTAATAGATAAATATAAATATTGTAAGAGTTCGTGGCTGTGATGAAACTATACTAGATGAAGGAGGAGGTATCAGCCAAAGATGGAATCACTGGGTTCAATAAAACACCTTTAATGAGACGTTTCGGCCTAAATTTTTATTTGGCCATCTTCAGTCAATTAGGAGTTATACACAAAATGCGGTACACATATGTGATCGAACCAAGCCTTGTCAAAAATAAAAATTTCTTTTAGCTTCATGCGAATTTTTAACGTGCCTGGACCCAAAAGTTTCAGAACTAGTACCGCATTTTGTGTATAACTCCTAATTGACTGAAGATGGCCAAATAAAATTTAGGCCGAAACGTCTCATTAAAGGTGTTTTATTGAACCCAGTGATTCCATCTTTTGGCTGATACCTCCTCCTTCATCTAGTATAGATAAATATAAAGTCAAAGAATAATAAAACAAGAAAGCGGAAACTGACAAAAAGTTGTGGTCAAAGTAGTTTTACTATATTAAAGACCATGCTTGAACTTTTCATCAGAGAGAAAGAATCTCCTAATTAGGGATGATAATTAAATTTATACATAAAATCCTCGAGAAAATGAATGTTATCCATTAGACTAATAAACATTAACATATATTTTCTTTATAAACATAGGATGGGCTATAATTTTACTTTTATATGAGATAGAAATAAAATTTAGTAGATAAATTAAACAACTAATAGTATTAGGTTAATTAAAAAGAATATAATTCTGTAAGATAGGCATTTAAAATTGTACAGAGTCAAAAGAAATTTTATATATTTGTTAGAGATCTCCAAAAGGATTAAATGTCCAAATATTTCGTTGTATAGTAAATAAAACACGTTGGGTATTTATTTTTTTAATTTATAATATGCAGTGTAGCGAAGCATTCTGATGGTGTTGAGAAGAAATTATCACTTTCATCAGTTTGTCAGGGTTCCACATAAAAGTATAACGTCACCCTATAGGTACTGTCGCTACATTGATATTTTCTCTCTCTGTCCATTCTTCGGTTAGAGTATAATAGCTCATTTACTAAGGGGCAATTGTGTGTCGGTATTGCAGTCAAACCTCTATTATTCACCTTGTCCCGGCCAGATGGCCAATCAGATGACACTCACTTTCATCTTATTGGCCAACCGGCCGGGCACAAGCCGAATACTAAGGTTTGACCGTTTGTCAACTTAACAAAGACTTTACAATCCGACATACAACTGGCCCTAAATAAAATACAAACTTGAAATTTACATGTTTCAACGAACTACATTGTTTTCCCTTAAATCCAAAATCGTATTAAAATTTCAATCACTTGATTATTTTCAGAAGGGTCGAAATGTTTTGGTGTCAAAAATATTTTTTTTTCTCATGGGTTTTGGAAGTTGCCTGTAAAGATATTTATAACTAAAATTATGGTTAATTTTTAAAAATTTATTTTGCTATAAAATATCAGTGTGACAAGGCCCCAAAGTGCTATTTTTGGTGATTTTTTTTATACTTGTCAGGGCTTAGAAAATGTAATATTATGGAAACCTTACGCCGCGAATGGCATCAATGTATCAAAGACTTTTTTATGCATATCGAAAATGTGTTCATTATTTATCCTTTGATTAAAAACTCATTCCTCTTGAAATTATCACTAGAGGGTCGCGCCACACAACTCGAAATTCATTGCCTTAAATTTTAAATACCTAAAAATTATATTTTAAGAGATATTAATTATTTTGTCAATATTTGTTATTGGTCACACTCACATTTGTAAATTAAAGGGCTGCAAGTGGCAAAAGAGACAGCGGAAATCGATTTATAGGCTGCTTAATACGCGTCTGGGGGTGGAAAAATAAAAATTACTAGATAACATGTTTAATTGGATTTATTCAACAATATCTCAATAGTCAATTCATATGATCTTTTACAATCACAAGTGAAAAAATGATTTCATATTGTAGCTCTTGTCCGAAATCGAACTTGAATTCTGAATTATTTTTTATTTAGTAGATTTTTAACTTATTCAATTTTTTTTTGCAAATATAAGAAAATTTTTAAATTAAATACTACAAATAAATAACTGTACTAATTAAAATCCTCAAAATGTAGTCTGAATTTGAACTTGATTCATAACGTTGGTGCGCCTGTATTTAGGCAACATATTGTGCACAGAAGAATGAAAGCTGCGTAAGAGCTAGGCGAGTCCAGTAGTTGATGGAATGCTTTAATACAGTTCTCAAATTTAATTTTCATTTTTCAGTAGGTAATTAATGTTCAAAAAAATAGGGTATCTCTAAGAATATCAGTTGGCAAAAAGACACTTTGAAAGTTCATTTAGTACCTACTGTTAATTGGTTATTACAACATTACTAATGATATTATCAATCATCATCATTGAGTATACAGTCCTAAGACTGGTTTGATGCAACAATCCGTCTCCACTCGACTCTGTCCCCCGCCAGCTGTTTGACCTCTCTAAATGTTTGGCATCCCATATCCCCAATTATTTGGTTGAAATATTCTAATCTGGATCTTCCCCTTCCCCTTTCCTTTCCCACCTCCCCCTCCAAGATATCCCTAAGCAGTCCCCCATGTCTCAGTGTGTGCCCCATCATCTGACCTCTTCTCTTCTTCAGACTCTTCCACAAGGTTCTTCTTTCTCCGATTCTTCCAAGAACTTCTTCATTTGTAATTTTATTTTTATATTATCAAAAAGGTCAAAAAATACTTTAAAGGTAAATAAATTATTTTATCCTTTTTAGCTCACATTTGAAATCATTGTTTTTTTTATTCACCTCAAGTGAATCTTATTATTAGGTTGAAGTATTTAAAATGTCTCCGGGGAATAATTAGTATTACTTTTTTCAAAATTTTAAATATTTTCGCTCCAAATAATTAATCTTCTCGGACCTCGGGGTGTATATTCGGGGATCCATGCCTGGATCCCAAATAGAAATCCCAGTTGAAAATGATAATTTGAATATTTGTTGTTAAATATTTCTTCTTTTTAGTCAATAAATGTGTCTTTGACACCCCAAGTGAATGTAAATTAGTATGTATTATTTAAAATATCTCCTTGGAATTATTAGTATTACTTTAATATTTTCCCTCCAAATAATTAATCCTTTCTGACCTCGGGGTATATATTCGGGGAGCCATGGCTGGATCTCAAATAGAAATCCCACTATGAAAAAGTTTTTTTTTAATCTTATCTTATTTAATCTTATTATAATAAACGAGCAATTCTTGTATATCTATATAGAATCGGTTTCTAGAAAATGGCTCTAACGATTTAGATTAAATTCACGGGATATGTGGTTTTTGTGTTTGCAATTTGATCTGTCACGGTCTCATCTTCGGCTAAGTTGATTTTGATGTATTTTTTGTTAATTGAAATAATTATTCACAGGTGGTTGTCTTGATAAAAATATATAATTACATTTTTATTCAATTTTCTTTTAATTATTAATTGTTTTTTTAATTTTTAATTCCACTAATAGATCATTACAAATATTATTATATGTATAATAAAAGTAGGGAATTTAATTATTTATAAATCGATTTTTAAATCCCACAAATATTATTATATATTAGAATTTGGCAATTTAATTGATGAACTCAAAAATTGTTATTTAATTAAAAAAAATATATATTTATATACCTATATACACACAATCTGTGGGCCACTAGAAGGCTAGAAATACAAATACTTGGGCGGGGCCCCGGTGGTAGGGTAAATCCCACAAATATTATTATATATTAGAATTTGGCAATTTAATTGATGAACTCAAAAATTGTTATTTAATTAAAAAAATATATATATTTATCATACCTATATAAACACAATCTGTGGGCCACTAGAAGGCTAAAAATACAAATTCTTGGGTGCGGGGCCCCGGTGGTAGGGGTGATGTGGGGATGGAGGGCATGCAGGAGGTGGGTGTGAATTGGCGGGGGTCCGGGGTGGGGGCGAGGTGGGGGTTTCGGGGGTTAAGATATAGCTTTAAACTGAAGCAAAAAGTTACCGAGGATCGCTCTGTGGCCAGCTACTATTTCCTCAGATTAGACAATGAATTTTTAGTTACTGTTTACAATAAATACATTTGGTATCATTTTTGTTCTCTCTCTATTTTCTGCCCTTGATTCTGATACTTTAACTAATACTTTATATTCAGATTAATCAGAAAACCCAAAATAAAAAAAATAAAAAAATTGCCTAGGATTTTTGAGAGACAATAAACTATGGGCGCACTTTACACACATGTCTGCAGTGCGGATGCGCTCCACATTCTAAGCAATCTACAATGTTTTCTATCTCTTTCCTCTTCCTTTCGACTGGATTTCGAACTAGTTTCAAACTAATTAATAAAGTAAAGGCAGTAGCTCACAGTGAATGAATCAAAACTCAAAGAGGTTTATACAAACTCAAGATATTTAGGATTATTAGTCCATCATCAGGAGTTTGGCGAGCCTAAAACTAATATTAATTGAACGAGCGATCATATTTAACATCTAAATATAATATAATCAAAATATAACACTCAAATCATGCATACCAACAGAACACTAAAGAAAAAACATCAATAAAATTAAAATTCAAACAAATTTTACAAAAATGTTTCTTTTTTTTAATATAAAATATAATTTAATTAATTTTATTGATGTTTTTCTTGTGTTATATTGGTATGCATGATTTGAATGTTATATTTTGTTATATTGGTACTTGTGATTTAGATGTTAAAAATTGTGATCGCTCGTTCAATTATCATTAGTTTTAAGCTGTAAACTCCTGATGATGGACTAATAATCCGAAATATATTGAGTTTGTATAAACCTCTTGAGTTTTATTTCATTCACTGTGAAACTACACACCCTTTACTTTATTAATTAATATCTTGTTTCACCTAAAACCTTACACCACTTTCTCTAAGTAAAATAGTTTCAAACTACCCGCTTCACTCCAAAAATTATTTTATATCATTAAATTTATAACCTCGGATAACTAATGATATCAATAGCATAAAGCAGTCTAAAAATTTCAATGGGAATTTCAAAAAAACTGCATGACCATAGTCCAGGCTTTCTCCGCAGCTTGTCGTGTTAAAAGAAGAGATTTAGAAACTAGAGGTCTAAAACTTTTCAATTAAAATAGGAATGCAAAAATCTGCCCACAGCTTCCACCAGGCCATACCGGCAGCTTAAAGTCTAAAAGTGTTTTGATCAGGAAATATCAGATCCACTTATCACTTTCGCCCTTTTAATTTCTCACATTTAATAGGGATTATGTTCTATTTCCGATTTTTCCCGACAAAACGAACCGTGTCGTTTGTTAACCGATTAGCTAGTTCATGTTGTCCAATTCATTTAATAGATAAAATAGAATTAATCCTCTGTTATTGGCGTAACTTTTAGGTGCCGTCCATTAAGGGAATATTCTTGATTTTATAGTATAGTACTCGGATCAATGAATTTATGGTTATTGTTTTTTAATTTAATTATTTGAATGCGATTTATATATGATGAGTCTTTTTAAATGGTGTAATTGTGTGAGTCCCGTTTTACGGCATGTTTAAATCACCGCTTTCCAAAGGATGACTAAAGTTAAACAATATGTGGCGTGGTTTGTTGGCATTTTTACAGCCTTCCCAATTCCAAACATATTGCGTGCATTCGTACTTCATTGGAATTGTTTGGAAAGTTCAAAGGGAGATACTGGAATTCAAGACCCTTTATTTTCGCAATAAGCGCAACGGTTACTGTTACAGAGTGTAAGAATATGCTCGTGCAGATGCTGGCCAATAAAAAATATACTACTCTCCAATCTAATTTTTTTAATAAAGTGCAACAACTTAAACTGTGGTCTTGGTTCTTTCTAACTTTCGGTGAAGGTCATCCTCAGAGCGGTTTTTTTGGGGGGACTCTTTTTGCTGTTGGCATTTTTACAACCTTCCCAATTCCAAACGTATTGTATGTATCCGTATCTCAATTGATATTGTGTGGAATGTCCAAAGGAAGATACTTGAGATTCAAGACCCTTTATTTTCGCAATAAGCGCATCGGTTATACTGTTACAGAGTACATGGCCTTGTAAGTATATGCTCGTGCCAAATCACATTTTAATTTATTACAGACCCAGAAGAAGGAGGGAATAATCCTCCGAAACGTCGATTTTGAATAAAAAACATAGCTATATATTTATCTCTCTTTTTTGAACCTTGGACTGACCCATTGGCAAATGGCTCTGGGTAGTTAAAATTGATAAAATTTGTAAATTAAAATATTGCTTATTTTTTAATTGATAATACAGAGGTAAGTGAAAATCGAATGTTCTTCGCACAATAATCTACTAAATTACTACTGGACGATTATTTTAGTTTACAAGTTGCTATCCACCACGGACTACAGAGGCTTGTAAATTTTCCTTGGTGCAACTTTTGTATCAGTATCTTTATAAAATAAAAAAAAATTTAGATTAAGTATAAACCTTTAAAATATTTTTTTTTAATTATAATTAAGTGGTAGTGGTGGGAGAGGGGGGTTCTGGGCCCTCTCGACCAAAGAGCAGATCCAAAATAAGTAGATGGTTAGATAAGAAATAGGATTTCATATATAGATTTACAATTTAAAGATATTTTTTGAAAATCTAGGAAAATCCCCCTCCCTACTTCCCCTCTTTAGTTGCAATATAAGGAGAGGGATCAAGCCAGTCGAGCCATTTGCGCTTGGACCTTCTTACTTGAAACATCTATGGAAATTGTTCTTTCTCACCCTTATTAAATATAATCAACCCCTTACATTATTTAACGAGATTTGAATCAAATTGAGTGACAGTTTCACTAATTATCCTTATGACCTTTTACAATCTTCAACCAAATTGAAACAAGTTTTAGATTTTTAGCAAAGTTTTGAGTCGAATTAAGTGACTTTTTCGTTAATTATCCTTAAGGACCTTTTTATAATCTTCATCCAAATTGCACCAAATTTTAGTTTGAGGTCTCCTATAAAATTTTGAATAAAATTGGCGCGACTTTTTCATTAATTAAGGACATTTTTATAAACTTCATCCAAATTGAACCAAATTTTAGTTTTAGCTCTTTTATAACGTTTTGAATAAAATTAAGTGACTTTTCATTAATTATCCTTAATGACCTTTTTATAATCTTCATCCAAATTGCATCAAATTTTAGTTTGAGGTCTTTTATAACGTTTTGAATAAAATTAAGTGACTTTTCATTAATTATCTCTAAGGAACTTTTGAACTCTTTCTTCCAAATTGAACTAAATTTTAGCTTTAACTTTCTAGCAACGTTTCATATCAAATTAAGTGACTTTTTCATTAACAACTAATTATTAAGGATTTTTTTTTTGAAATTTTTTCTAACAAAATCCAAGTATATATTTTTAATTCTTAATAATTTTATTTCTTATTAAAAATATTAATCAAAATATGACTTTAATATTTGTATTGATAACGTTATATTGTTTTTAGTTTAGTTAAGTAAGCCAAAAGGTTGTACACCCTCTTCTAGATAATTGAAAAAAAGGGTGATTTTTGAGAAAAATATAAAAATGTCAGCCATGTTCAAGTAGTGCTCGAATATATCTTCCAAAAATACTTGAGATATCACATTCGTCCTTATTTTTAGTTGAAAAGATCTCAGTTTTCCATTGCAAGTATTTTGTAATTAAAGTTCTAATCATTTCCGAACAATAAAATAATTTAAAAATATTCATTAAACGAGAAACCCCTTTTGTTCCAGTTTCTATATCTACATTTAATTATATATTTTAATATATTCTCCGCAAGTTTTTTTTTCCCGAGATTTGAACATCCCCATCTATTTCAATTTCTCTGGTTGATCAAAAGAAGAAATATGATCCCTGAGTACACAAATCGCTCTCTCTCTTTCTCTGGGCCGTCTCACCGTTTCTTCTCTCACATTCTTCTATTTACTTTTGTGCGTGAGTAGGAAAAACGAAAAGGGATTTGTAACATATTAAGTATCAACAAACATGAGACTGTGTTAGAACGTCAATGATGGCCTGTCCTACAACTCTCTTTATTTACAGGCATGAACTGTTGAATTCTTTACAGAAACAAAAAATGGAATTCAAAACGAGATGTGGATATAAAAAAATCGATTGATTTTGTTTTGTTTTGTTAATTTAAAAATTTAAAGTTCCTGGCCACCTAGTGATGCTCTGTAACATTTTGCTTCAAAAATCACCATTTTTTTCTATTTCCGACTTCATTTTCATTAGATATAAAATTTTGACCTACATATTTTGTAAAAATTAAATTAGGTTGGAGTTGGTGGTGTTTCACAAGGAGAAAAATTAAAATACAAAGATTTTTTTTCTATAACAGGAATAACCTTTCATCCATATTGGTTAACAATAAAATCGATATGATTAAACCAACAACAACAAGTGGTGTATATAAATTGCAATGTAATGACTGTCAATCGTTTTATATTGCGGCAAACAGGTAGATCTTTCAATCAACGTCACGTTGAACATATGAGATCTCTTCGCAATCTACAGGTGAATAGTTTGAACCCTAATGCCCCCCATTAAGTTACAATTTGGCTTTTGCAGATCATTTGTTTGACCACAACCATTCACCTTCATCGACCAACCCCTTCCCTTTACATTTCATTTCAAAAAGCAAGAAATTGGATTTGTTTGAGTCAGCCGAAATTAAAAAGGCCATACACCTTAATCAAAATATCCTGAACAATCAAACAGATATCAAAACCTCACCAATAATTGACATTTTAATCAATGATATTTAATTTGAATTTTAAAAATAAATAAAAAAAAATTTCACTATACATCCTCACTCCATAGTTTATTGCCCCCTTTATGGCACATACATAATTTTCGGCATCTTCCAAGGATAAATATCTTTTCTTTATTTCCAGTTTAAGCCTCTGTCCGCTCCATCTGTTCATTCGGTTCTCCCTCTTTAAGGCTATCCCATCCTCTGATATTTCTTTCTTTCTTATTTACACTAAGTCATAAATAACTATCCATCATATTAAAATAAATTCTGTTCATTATTTTATGTTATCTTCAGTCAATGTTCTCCTGACGATGAGTTAAGAGCTCCAAATATATAGAGTAAACTAAAAAAATCTTTGTATTTTAATTTTTCTCCCTTGTGAAACACCACCAACTCCAACCTAATTTAATTTTAACAATGTTTCACTATAAACCAACACCGCGTTCCCTAAATTTGATACATATTTTGTGATGGAATGTATCCAAATACAATTAGATACTGATCTGAAGAAACAATTAACAGTGTCTCTTTATTAGAATTTTATAATAATTATCTACCCAGAAACAAATATTACGGCCTTCATAATATTCATGAAATAACTATTTTTAAGTAGTTATGATATGAATTGGTATATATACGATAAGCTATTTACAAAAATAAAATTTCCGAAATGTAAAATTCGAAGCTCACTAGGTAAAAAATTATCAAGTTCTTATTTTTAAATACCAATGTTTATCGAAATTTTAATTTTCTAAAATATTTATTATTTCAGTAATTAAAACTTCTGCAATAAAACCTCGTATATTGAACATTTTATATTTTTAAAGATATGGAGATGTAATTTTCCCTCCTTTGCCACGTATATACTCTATATCTATTTTCATTTAAATTTTGTTAAAATAAATTGTTACCAAAAACTACAGTTTATTATTCACCAACCACATATACCAATCCTACAAAGATAGTAATTATTTAGTCAAAATGTCTGTTAGTGATTGTGTGGTTGGGTAGTGTATATTTTTAATCAATCAGTAATAGGTGGTCATAACACACCTGGTAGAACTGTATTTGATGTTGTAAATTTGTAGATGGAATTTATTACAATTAGATTATTATTTGTTATTTTATTTATAAAATTATATTTAAGGTAGTTGTTTCGCGACAATACCAGCCAAAAGTTAATGCTAGAGTATATAGAACAGACAATAAGGATTCATAGTTCATAAGGCCAAAACTTTTTGCTGTTTATGTACCAAATCTAGCCAATCCCGTGCTCGTTTGACAAATTTGGCATCATTGTAAGAGATTGAATATTTTTATACATGACATTAAAATGACAGATAAAATGACTGATAAAATACATTTTATATTATATCGTTTATATCAGTTCAATTTTCTTTACTAAGTCAATTGAAACATTCGATTAGAAATAATCATGCTCGAAAATGTTTTTCCTCACATTTCAGACGAAAAAAATTGGCACGTTCCGATGTGGCCATCCACTTGACTTTACCATACGCCCTGGCCCCTCTCTTATATTTAATATTTAATAAAATTATTGATAATCATGTAGGGGGGGGGGATAGTTTTTGGATTTTTAAGCTACTGGGGCCCATTGATTATGTAGGTATACAAAATTTGGTTGAGTTTGCTAAAATGGCCTAGATTTTTTTTGCCCCCCCCCCCCCAATTTTGGCCCCAGGAAAAAAATATTTTCATTATTATAAGTTTATTTTATAGTATATTACATTTTTTCTTGTTTTTTTAGTTTGAAAAGATTATAATTTTACATTTTAACCCCTCCTTCCACCACTTAATTTTAGGTCGATATGCACCAAAATCTAATCAGCTCTTAATCTCAATGGACCAAAACTACTTATGAAATTTGGTTTTGATATTCACACTAGTTTTTGAGCTAGCTCGTCCACAAAAATTTGGTAACGCACAGACCTCTGCACAGACTAACTAAAAGACTAGCAGACATTTTGACAAAACAATTATTATTTCGAAAAAAAGAAAAAAACGCTTCTTTCATGCACGATTACAATACTTGACCATACACCCTGTATGGTAAAGTAAAAAATTATTACCATTATCCAGAAAAAATTAAACTTATATACTTTAAAGAGTAAACTAATAATAATAAAAATAATAATGTTTTCAAAAATTTCTATAAAAATCGTTTTGTTATTTTTTGACAAATGTAATCAACACCTACGTTACATCTTATGAAAATTATAATTTTGAAAAATCTAGCGCACGCGCGCTTTCCACTTTCTACTCTCTCTTTCGCTGGTTAAATAAATGCGCTGTTGCCAAAATGTTTTTAGTTAGAATTTTTTTAATACATTTTTCATTATTTATTCCTTATTATCTCAGAAACTGTGTTGTAACTATAAATCAAAATTGTCTTAAAATATGTATTGGTTATTGTTTAATGTTGGTTTAGTTTTTTATAAAAATGGTAAGAACGGTTTCTTAATTATAATTAAATTTGTATGTAAATTTTCCGATATCCCGTATAGTGCAATGCTAAAGAGCCCGAAAAACTCGATTTTTGAAATTAAATATCTCCGGAACTGTATTGTTCATAAATTTCGTTTTGCCACCAATCGATGCAGAAGTATTTAAATAATAATATATCTAAATTTTAGAAAAATCCTAAGAAAACGCATTTGGCGGAACAACTACCTTAAAGGTTTATTCTCTCTAAAATTTTTATTTTTAATTAATTACGAAAAGTTAAGTGAAAATCACCTGACTGAAGCACAGGCTAGTTTTTTGAAAACAATCTCAAACCAATTGGGCATTTCTAGAATACATTTTTATTTAATCTGGAATTATTTTCCTTTCTGATATCTAATCAAGTAAAACGGGATTCTTTTCCATTTGCTTTTATTTTTTACATTGAAATATATTTATTTCATTTGGAGTCAAACAGCCAACGGGACAAGTACGCGTAATCGTTGTTTTTACTATGTGTCGCGTTTTTGTGCATTTCTGTTGACAACTGCCTTGCGAAGAATTGTTCAAACCTTCATGATAGACAAGGTAAACATTTAAATACAATTTTTTCAAATCTTTTGGATAATTTATTGATTCCAAAAATAAAAAACTCTCATACAAAGATAATGTATCCTTTGTTATGGTGCGATATCATTATTATTCAGTAGTGCTATTTAGCTATTTATGTGGGTCGCGGACTTCTGGGGGTCGCGAAGCTCAGTAAAAAGTAAAAAAAACAAAGTTTAACAGTATATTTGAGGCATTCCACGTAAAATCGGACGGTTTGAAAAATTTTAATTTTTGATTTTCTTCATTTTTTGACATTTTTTAGTACCCATCATAAAACTCTTTCTAGTAAATTTTGAAATTTTTCTGTTCACCGGTTTAGAAGATACACAATTTGCACCTTTTTCAAAAATCATCCAAATTCAATTTTGTTTTTTTGAATCTTTTGTTTTTTACATACTTTTTAGAAAAATATATTAAAAAATTATTTAAAGTGTTTTTATATGAGATTTTTGAGTTTGTAAATTTTAATCTTGTTTTTAAAACTGTTCTTTTCGATTTTTTTGATATATTTTTTTAAAACTTCTATTCATTCTATAAATTTTAAGACTAGATTGATAGCGGTTTTAAGATATTACTATTTTTTTTTTTTGATTTTTGAAAATTTCGAAAAAAATTTATTCGCTATTAATGCTTTTTATCGTTAACAGGTGTTTAAAATAAATAATTAGTATTTTAGTTTATTGAAAAGAAAATCAAAATCAAAAATCGAAAATCGATAAAAAAAAATAGTAATTATCATTGGCCTCTATCAAGCCGGTCTTAAAATTTGTAGAATGAATAGAAGTTTAAAATAAAAAATTATCAAAAAAAACGAAGAGTACATACAGTTTCGAAATCAAGACTAAAATTTTCAAACTCAAAATGGCAATAAAAAAGTAATTTTTAAAAAAAAAATAAAACCGACTTCAAAATTAAATGCACAAAATAAAATACACTAAAAGGTATAAAATAATTATTATCTTATTTAGTTACAACTAAACGACGAAATATTACATGAAATTACTTTTTGAAGTCGGTGCCAAACAAACTATACCTTTTATGAATGCGCACTCGACGGATCTTGCTCATAGTACGTTTGGCGGGTATGCTCGCTTATAGGTATTGTTTGTTTGGCACCGACTTCAAAAAGTAATTTCATGTTAATATTTCGTCGTTTAGTTGTAACTAAATAAGATAATAATTATTTTTATACCTTTTAGTGTATTTTATTTGTTGCATTTAATTTTTTGAAGTCGGTTTTAATTTTTTCTTAAAAATTATTTTTATTTTTCTCTTTTAAGTGATGTTATTAATAGTGATCATATCATCAGAACTTGACCAAATTAATATGACAACATCCCTAAGATACCCCCTTTCGAATGAAAAAAAGAATCATCAAAATCGGTCCATAAACAAAGAAGTTAGGCCTAAACAAACCTAACAAAAAAGGTCTAATACCTATGAAAAAAAAACGGGACCATTCCGAATCTAGACTGAACCCAATGCAAAAAAAATTTCAAAATCGGTTCTCAATTGGCGGAGATATGAGGTAACATAGACATTAAAAAAAAAAAAAAAAATCAGTCGAATAGAGAACCTCCTCTTTTTTTGGAAGTCGGTTAAAAAGAGATACTCATTTTTTGCTTTAATTAAATTATTCATATTTTTGTAAAAAAACAAAGTTTCTTGCTGTATATATGCTTTAATATTTATCTCAGACGCCACTTCTCCAATAAAAGACTGGAGTCGACGAAAATCGAAGAAAAATATGTCTGTTATAGGTAAATGATTGTGCCAGATACCCAATAATTTTGCAAAAATAATAAAAATGTTGTACGGATTTCTGATGTTTGTAACAGAATGAAATAGGTTACAAACAGCGGGGGGTAGGGGGTTGCAAAAAATGTTCATAATAGGGGTCGCATCATGAAAAAGGTTGAAAACACTGTTCTACAGTATAACTATCTTTTTTGATTAACAAATATTAATAGTATAGTATACTAGCTGCAAGGGCCGCCTTCTTGCTAGTCAGGGGGCACACCACTTGGACCCCAGCCCCCGTACCCCCCCCCCCCACACACACACACACACACCGCACCATGCCCAATCCCTGCCCCCACACCACAACCCGCACCCCCACCTACCTCGAACCCCACACCCCCATCCACCTCGGACCCCACCCCGTGCCCTCCAACCCTGCGCACCACACCCCCGCCTAGCCCCCTGGACTCCTCCTCGAACCCCCACCATACTCCGCCTCACTTCTCACCCCACTCCCATTCCACCCCCGCACCCAGTTTTTGCATTTCTAGCCTTCTAGTAACCCACAGATTATGTATACAAAATTTGGTTGAGTTTGGTCTAAGAGAAAGAATTTTCATTTTTGCTCCCCCCCCCCCCATTATGGTGGTTAGTTTTTGCACTTCTAGCTCTGTAGAGGGCCAGAGATTATGTATAGAAAATTTGGTTGAGTATGTTCCAAGGGCAAGAATTATATTTTTTCACCCTCCCCCCCTTTTTGGGTGGTTTTTTGGTGAAATTTTTTTAAACAAAAGTTGTCAGAAATCAGATCCCCTACAACTTTGTTTACTATAAAATTTGCCGTAGGGTTAATAGTTTAGGAGTTATTTGATAATTTTCTATTCGTGCGCCCCCCCCCATTTCCAACCCCCCTTCTAGGTCAAAACGTTATATAGCTAAAAACGTAAGTTAGAAGTCATCTGATGTAAATATGAAATTTCATAATAATCCCTTTAGCCGTTTTTACGTGAATCGTGAGCAACTTTTCGGAAACCACTGAAACAGACAGACAGACAGACAGACAGACAGACATACAGACAGGAATTTTGTTGAGGGTGTTTTCGTTCATAACTTTGCTTGAAACGTGTGCAACCAAAACGGCCTGATTTGGAGCAAATGTACAGACAAAACCTTAATTTTATATATAGTATATAGATTTTATTGCCTGAGGCCTGAGAATTTTTTTCTTCAAATCTTATCCGAATAAGCCAAAAGGTTGGACACCCCTGCCTTAAAGCTTAGATTATCAAAAATTTGACGTTTTAAGTTTTTATGATTTTAAAGCCTTAATTATAATTGTATTTTAATGTTGGTTTTCTATCAATGTGGTGCAAGAGAAAGCCATGTGGTATGCACAAAACACCCCACTAAATTTTTTATTGGATAATTAAAGAATAAAACTGTTTTCATTAACCTCATTTTTTTTTTAATTTATTTTTTTCTATTTTTATTGCTAGCATTTGTTGAAGTTGAATTTCTATTGCATTTTATAGTTTATACCTTTAGCAATTAGTAATTAGCAATCGCCGCCATCTGTGACAAACGATTGGTTTTGGTCCTGTGCCTCGCTCAACCCTCCTTCAACCCCAATTGGTTGTTTGGAGGGAAATTACTCTACGATCAAAACTAATTTAAGTTTAATTAATCAGTAAATCTCCCGATATTTTTTTTTGTCTATTCACCAATTACATAATAAAAAATAAATAAACTAAATAAATGTTTCACAAAATTTTATACGTGAGGAAATAAGCAGAATGCATTTACATATATTTAATATACAATTGTTTGCCATCTGATTAACGGAGAAAAAAAATACTAAAACAATTAAAGAGATTATAATCAATTTGCGCAGTTTTTAATGTTTGTTTTTTCATAATTTTTTTTTTCATTTTGTTTCATCTGATTTTTTCTAATGATACATTTAATTAAAGGTCGAGTGTGAAGTTAGGATGGTACTTGTAGCTTGTGAAAGATTTTCACTTTTAGACACCAATATTACAATTCGCAAGCTAAGTGCGAGCCTGGCTCGCGTATTTGCGGCTGAGTACCGGGAGGCACGGAGCGATGCTCGGTAACTTCTTCCTTCAGTTAAAAGCTTTATTTTAATATTATTTTTAATTTAAAAATTCTGATAAAAAGGTCGATTTTTTATTTGAGAGCCGCTTTCAAATTAAAAAAATACAAAAATATATAATAGTCGCCCAATGTAGACCCCCCCCACCTCCACCCCGCTCGACCCCACCCCCGAAACCTCTCCCTACCACCGGATTCCCCACCACTGCGCCCCACCTTCTGCACCTGTTTTGATTCAACCATATGATTCATTTTATTCATCCAATTAATAAATAAAACCTATCAAAATGTGTTGTTTTTCAGAAAATTGAGACCTGCTTATGCGAAATATATTTTTAAATAAATTCTTGATTATTTTTTATTCTATTAAATAAATAAAGTTCTTTATAAAAACAATTATAAAACGTTTATTAATATTTCTAACGTTTAGGGAGAACAAAATATGTTAAAATCCACAATCACAATACTTCTTCAAGGCCTTTTAGAACAATGAAACAAACAACCCATTGTCTGCCTGGGTATAAAAGGAAAAGGGAAACCTTTTTTAAAACCCTAAGAATGGGATTTGTCTACCTGAGAATAATTAATTTGATTACGAAAAAACCCATCAAAAACAATTTTGTCGAAGATGAGACCGTGACAGATCGAATTGTCACCCCAAAAACCCCTAACCCGTGAATTTCATCAAAATCGGTGAAGCCGTTTTCAAAATAGAACTAAGATACAAATATATAAACAAATATATATACAAACAAACAAATATATATATATACAAACAAATAAATATACTATTTTTGCACGTTTAATACAGGAGTAGATAGATACAAGGACGAACTTACTCCGATTCAACTTTGTTCACTCATAGGGTGTAACTGGAGAGTTAAAATAAAAATTATTTAAATCATATTTAAATGGATTTTAATGGTTTACACACACATGGGAGATTGGTAATTTGATTTTCTATTATTTTTAGGATTTTAGGTTTAAAAAAATAAAACGGAGCTCCGACTGTCAGAGCATGTACCATGGTTCGTATACTAAATAAGATAGAAACTTTTAAATTTACAAGTTATTTGTATTAATTTCCCCAGAAATCAACAAAATTGGCGATTTTTAGATAATCTTTTATATCTGTTGGTGTTTAGAAATGGCTTTGCTTAAAATTATGGAAAAATTCCACTAATGGGGCTCTTTCTTGAGGGCTGTTCTTCCAATTAACCACGAGAGGCAGGACTTGTTGAAGGACAAACATTATTTATTCCTAAAGAGAAACACAGAGGTTGTCCTCTGCTCTGATGCAAATAATCATACACACATATTTATCAAAAATATACATCTGTATAATGTATAAATTTCATTTATTTGTTTGAGATTATAGTTTTCTTTTCTATTCCTAACTGGCTCTCGGCTAAGTAAAGATCCGCAAATTTTCAATATCCGTGCGATACTGATCCCATGAAAAAGAATATTTATAATTAAAAAAGACTGAAGATGAAGGCCAAGCCTTCGAAACTATATTCTCAAACAAATAAATAATATATATTCAGATATATATTTTTGATCTATATGTGTATATGTTTATTTGCATCAAGCAGAGGACAAACTCTCTTGTTTCTCTTAGGCCGGCTGTACGCAAAGATAAATGCTTTTTACCACTGACCAAGGGGTAGATGGTAAATGGAGGGGACTGGGATGGCCTGATTGGTCATCTGATTGATGACAGGAACTTTCAGTGTGCCAAGGGTAGATGGTAAATAGAAGGACTGGGATGGCCAATCAGATGACAGGAACTTTCAGTGCCAAGGGTAGATGGTGGATGGAGGGACTGGGATGGCCAATCAGATGATAGGAACTTTCAGTGCTTGTCATCTGATTGGCCTTCCCAGTCCCTCCATTTACCATCTACCCTTGGTTAGTGGTAAAACAGCATTTGCTGTCATTACAACCGGCCCTTAATGAATCAACACCTCTGCTACTCTCGGCAAAATGAAAACTTTGGTGAGAGTCCAGGGAGTGATGCGTACAACGCATACTTGATGGTATTGTTAATTGTTTTTTATTCTTTGTATTTATATTTATATGTTGATGTTATTGTAAATAAATGTTTTAAATTAGATTACGAGTTCTTAATTAATATAATCGTAATAGGGGCATAGTGGGGGGTTGGGTCCAGGGGGCTAGGCGGGGTGTAGTGCGCATGGTTGGAGGGCACCGGGGTAGGGTCCAGGGTGGATGGGGTGCAGGGTCCGAGGTGGGTGGGATGCGGGTGGTGTAGTGGAGGCGGGGGTTGGGCACGGGTGCATGGTGTTGGGGGTGGAGATGCTGGAGGGGTTGGGGGGTTCGTTGGTTAGGATGCGGGTGGAGTGTTGGGGTGGTGTTGCGGGGGCGGGGGTTGGGGGTGTTGGGTGGGTTTTCGGGGGGGGGGGGGGGGGGGGGGGGCTGGGGTCCAGGGGGCGTGCCCCTGGCTAGCAAGATGGCCACCAAAGGCGGGCCTTGCAGCTAGTTTAATCTAAATCTTTTTTAAATTTTGAAGCTAGAAAGTGGTGTTTTGGAAATATAAATACATAAAAGAACATTCTACCACTACAAAAGAGAGAAAATAAAAATCAATGATATTTCTTCACGTTTCAGACGTTTCTAAACACACGATAAATAAAAAAAAATATTAAATTCACAACATTAGTCCTTAATAGGCAGGTGATTATATAGTAAGCTTAATATTTCATTAAACTTAATGCTAAGAGAACAATTTAAGAACAATTCAGCTAAATTACTCAAGAAGAGTTGTTCTTTCCTCCAATGGAATCGTTTAAGTAAACGATTAAAAGAAAATGCTTCAATTTGAAAAGAACAAGTTTTAAATATCAGAAAAGCTCTAAAATAAATTCCACTCCTTATTTTTAGATAAATATTCATTATTCCAATTATGAAAACAAAAGCGTTTTTGAAATACTTTTTACTCTCGATACTCCATATTTCTCACTCAGCTCGTTGAAAACTAAGTAAGTTCGGGAGAAGCAAGAAGCTTTCTCTTCTTCTTCCAAACGTTCTTTATTGCATTAACTGTCATTCTTGGAGAGTGCGTTTCGCATTCTCTTCCTTCCATTCCATCCCTTCTCATACCACAAAGAATTTTCCGCTGCTCCAAGATTCGTCAATAACTGTCAAAAGTTTGCAAACCTAATTTCCTTACAAGTCCTATTATATCAATTCGCGCGACGAAGAAAACGACAGCAAGTGAAAAAGAGGATGGTTTATTTGGAATTAGAAGATAAGGGATGGTTGAGGGGTTGCGGAAGGGTGGAAGAAAGAAAAAGCCAACGAACAAAGAAGAGAAAAAATGATTCAGAAAACTTGGGGGACAAAATGAGTAGCTACTTAGAATTCACCAAGTTTGTCTTAAATGCAATCCATCCTCTAATGTCATCTACCAGTCAGAGGATTTAATTAAAGGATTAATTAAATCGAGACATAGTTGAAAACTCCTACACCCCTCTCATCTTAAAATGTTAAATCACAATAAAAGTGTCACAGCAATGATAACTTGTAAGATATTTCTGAAGGAAATCGTTTCAAAGCAAAATCTTGCTTTCCTTAAATAATTGGAAAATTAAAGAAATTTCAATTGATTTCAACTGATACCGTCGCCGTAGAGTGTAAACCTGCTAAATCCATTTTTCATCATATATGACATATTAATACAGTTAGAAAGAAAAAGAGATTCAGCATCGTCCAAGTAAAACTGCTACTTAAAATTACGATCGTAAGTTGTAGAAAAAAAATGTGAAAAATAGTTTCTTTCCATTACAACAATATTAAATTTTGTTTGTTTTTTGTCTGCCCTGAAAAATTTCCTTTTTGTGAGTTAGCAGGTTTACACTCTAAGGCGACGATATACTAATATCTCAGGATTTGGATGGAGACAGTCCAGAAATAAACAAGAGAACGATTGAAGTAGTTTTTGGAGACGAGCTGATAAGTGAATTAAATGGATTTTGATGAGGTAGTCCAAAGCTAAAAAAAGAGAGATAATAATAACTATCTTTTTTATTCAAAACAGACATTTCAGAGGTTTATTCCCTACTTCAAAACTCTGAAGAATGAGGGAATAAACCTTCGAAACTTGGATTTGAATAAGAAAGAGTTATTATTATCTCTTTTTTTGAACTTTGACTGCCTTATCAAAACTCATTCAAAACAAAGAACTATGTCCAACATTACATTCTATTCTACTGATGATAGAAAGTCGTAAAGTATTCTCTGCCCACCAACTAACATTAAGTGAGGATACATCAGTGTCCTTTTAAGCTCTGAGGAAGGAGGGGAAATTCTCCAAAACGCCGGTTTCAAAACAACACTAAAAGGGAAAAACTTTTCTAGTAAATGATATTTTGTTGGATTTAGTTTATTCCTGTACTGTCTCCATCCAAATCCTGAGATTTCAATTTACTATGAACAAATCAGAAGATTTGTTTCTTCTTCTTCTTTAGGTGCCATCTCCGTTTCGAAGGTTGGCAATCATTAAGGCGATTTTTTCTTTTGAGACCGCAGATCTAAATAGTTGGTGGTTACTACAACCAAACCATTCTCTCAGGTTCCCAAACCATGATTTTCGACTCCTCCTATGGATCTCTTTCCTATAATTTTTCCTTGCATAATATTTTGCAGTATTTGATATTTCTCCCCTCTCATGATATGTCCCATATATAAAATTTTTCTTCTCTTAATTGTTAGAATCACCTCCCTCTCCTTCTTCATACGTCTCATCACCTCCACGTTAGTCACTCTCTCCATCCATGAGATCCTCAGCATTCTTCTATATATCCACATCTCGAATGCCTCCAGTCTCCTTACATCGGCTTTCTTCAGTGTCCAGGCCTCCATCCCATAGTATAGCACTGATAGGACATAGCATCTCATGATTCGTGTTTTTAATTCAATGTTCAGGTCTCGGGAGCAGAGAAGTTTCTTCCATTTTTACAAATGTACTTCTCGCCTGTTCAATTCTGATTCGTATCTCTTGGGAGCTGTTATTGTTTTCATTAATGGTTGTGCCCAGGTACTTGTATTCTCTCACCCTTTCAAAAGGTTGGTTTAGACCAGATAAATTCAATAATATCTGCTGAAGCCTTATTTTTAAGAAACACGCGGATTCTAGCGCTCAACATTCTTTCGCTGTCAAATTGGATAAAAATCAAACCATCGCCAATTCGTTTATCCCTATGACTTCTAGAGACTGGGATTCGCTTCTCCTCGTTCATATAACCTTCACTCTTCCACGACCCGCACACCCACAGATCCCTTAAACTCCGACCCAATCCCTGATTTTTCTTCTTCTTTTCACGATACAAGGATCCACTCTCGAATACATAGTTTGTTAAAAAATTGTGGTCTTATTTTTATCTTTTTATAAATTTTAAGGAGTTTGTTGGTTCTAGGGGAAACATTTTAATATAATAATAAAACTTGAGCAAGATGCGAGGTAGGTTTCACAAAAAAGAAATAAAACAAAATTGAGTTTTGAATTCGATATATTTCGGGGTGAGCCCATCATCAGGAGTCGAAAATGGACTCTACCTCCGAAATATATCGAATTCAAAACTCCATTTTGTTATTTCTTTTTGTGAAACTACCTTGCATCTTGCTCAAGTTTTATTATTATTTTATCTTTCTCCTATTTTAGGTGAAATATTTTCAACCCATTTATTCCACAGGATCCTAAAGAGTAATCGTGAAAAATATTGAACATCTGACTATTTTAATTTTTATCCATCTCCCACAACCTCACATTTAGGACATCATTTTATTTCTCATTTATTCCACATGGTCCTAAAGAATAAATGTATAAAATATTGCTCGATTCGGATGAAAGATTTAATTTTATTCAATGCTCATTCCCTCCAATTTTGGGTAAATGATTTTAGCCCCATTTAGTTTGCAGAGTCATAAAGATTCAGTGAGCAAAATGTAACATGGTTTCAGGATCTACCGAGTATTAAAATAGTTTAAATGTTTTAAGAATTGTTACTTTTAGAATGTTGAAATAAATTGCTATTTGTCTATTTACTAATTAAAATTATTTCCTTTGTTTCAGGTAAGCGCAGAGCATTTACTATACATTATCAACTAGGGTGAAAATAAATTTTGGTGAGTGAATGATCCTAATTAGTTTATTCTTTATTAATTAAATCTTTTGAGGCACTCCTTAGGCTAGTGGTTAGATTGAACGTCTTCGATTCGCGTTTAATCTTTAGTCACTTTGATTATTTCTTCTTAAGAATACATACTCACGATCATGGTGGTCGTCCAGGGGGGACAAGAGAAGGGACATGCCCCCTGGAATGGAATAAAAAAATTATGTAACTACCCTGACTTCCATCACGGCATTAAAAAATACTCAAAAAATTAAATAAAAATTTAATAATGTGATTATTTGTCTTCAGGGTTTTACACCCCCTGAAAATTATTCTGAGGAAGATGTACTAAGCCTTTACTTAATAAAAATTACAAGGGTTAAAAAAGGGGTGCTTTCAGTAAGTGTGCGCTACATGCAAGCACGCAGGCTGAAATCCTAACATTAAATTGAATTGGTTTGAAACTTATGGTAGAAGTTGCTTTAAAAAAAATCAATTAGATTGTCCTCTGTTTATTCTAAAATTTTCTAGATAAATTTGCTTACATGGCAGATTGGTTGTTTCCTTCAGGAATCCAATTCAAAAATTTGCATTGCTTCAAACCTCGAAGACATTGGAATTACAATTCTAATTTTAAAGCTCGAAACACTCATCAATTTTATTTAAATTATGTATATCTTATGATTGTATATAAATGTTAAATAATTGATTTGCGAAATTTTACTATTTTTATGTAATAGATGGTTACAGAGCACCGGGGGGAGGGGAGCCCTCCTGGGGCCCAGAGCTCACCAATAAAATCGAAGGGGGTGACTTCTTGCATGATCTTAACAAATATTAAACAAAATACGCATCCCCTATAAAATGCAGCCCCCGTGCCTATCTCAGGTTTCTCTGTACGCCCTAGCTGGTTAAATGTGACTGATGGATTTTTCTTAGATCAACAATGGCCCGAATAGCTTTTTTTGTTATTTGGGTTCGATTTCCGAGTAGACGACAATATATACACACATCTTCAGCTAATACTTAATAGTAATCGGCTTACAACTGGGGCGTGGTCTCACTAATTGGCTAAAAGACGGAGGACGGTGATTGGCTATGCTTAAGCAATGCGATAAATAAATAGGTGGGAGTTTAAAATTAATTTAAAATCTAACACGCCCCGTAGCCAGCAAGATGCCGGCCCTGCGTCAAAGTCAATTTGCATGCATTAAAATATAAAATAAATTAAGATCATATGTTGGAAACTATTTTTTCACCCTCATTGGTAAAGTAGAAAATGTAAAAAGATTTAATTTTTTGAAATATTATTAATTTAATATTCAAAAAAATTCAAGTCTAAATTTGTTTAAGCTTTAAAAGATGGACGATCTAGCCCTGCGCTTGACCTCATTTCTACCACCAGTTGCTCTCACACCCACTAGCTAGTCTAATGCATCTCCTGCTAGAAAAAAAATCTTCACACTGTTTTTACTATATTGAATAAATAAATATTCATGAATTGAATTTTATATTTAATAACGAGAAGAGTCTTTCGAAAGAGATAGAGAGAAAAAGGATTGATTTTCTTTCCACAACAAACTCGATCTCGGCTGAGAAAAAATATCAAACTCAACAACCTTTCATAAATAGAAAGTTAATATTAAATTTATATGTATATTTATGCCAACACCTAACCACATTATTTTTTTTTTGGATTGTCGAAGATAAATCAGTTTGCTCGGCTTGCTTTTAAAATGGCGTCTTTGATTACTGTATGGTACTTTTACCCAAGATTTGTAAGTTACAGCTGAAATTAATGGAAGGCAGCCCAAGGGTGGTGAAGAGGGAAAAAATTATCTCATATCCAAATAAGGTGTTTATGTTGGACTGTAATTCTTTTATTTTTTCTCCTTTTCTTTTAAACCAACGTTTCTGAGAATTCTTTCCTCCTTCTTCAGGGTTTCAAAGGGTCAATAAAGGAAACAAACAGTTGTGGTGGATGGAATATCATCTGAATCGTTCTCCACAAACGCTGGCGTTCCCCAAGGCTCTGTATTCCCCACACTCTTCCTAATTTATATAAACGGCCTTATCGATCAAACGTCAAACCCCACTCATTGTTACGCCGACGATAGCACTCTGCACGGCAAACCCTCACTCCCGAATAATCGAATCAATGTTGCCTCCTCAATCACTCTCGACCTAGACAAACTGAATAAATGGGGCTCTCAAAATTTAGTTAACTTTAATGCAAACAAGACTCAATGTTGTCTAATTTCTAGGCGCGAAAATAAAAATTTCCCTGATATTCACTTCGATTCTAATACCCTGAAAATGTGTGACAGCCTATCCATGTTGGGCGTCTCTGTCGCATCTGACCTGCCTTGGGCCTAGGCCTATATCCATCATTGAGTTTAACATACTATATATAGACTATACCTCTTCCAAGACAGATGCGTATCTGTTTCAAATACTGCTGGAGGAGAGAAGAAGGAAGCATCTGTTTGTTTCCTTCATTGACCCTTTGAAACACTGAAGAAGGAGGGTAGAATCCTCCGAAACGTTGGTTTAAAAGGAAAGGAGAAAAAGAAAAGAATGACAGTCCAATAAATACACCTTATTTGGATATGTGATAATTTTTTCGTTCTTCACTACCCTTGTGCTGCCTTCCATTACTTTTAACTGAAATCTACCAGTCCGTCTCTCTCTAAAGAGAAAATTTCTTCAAATATATTTGTAAGTTACTTTAGATACATAATCAGAGATATTAAAGAAGGTATACCTTGTATAAGGTTACATAAATCATTGTTAGATGAGTTGGTTTATATACCAAAAATGTCATACCATCTCGGAAATTGAGCCAAGAATGCCACTCGGACCATTTTCGCTGTTCATAAGCTTTTAACCGAGGGCTGAACCGCGATTGGAATTATGTGTAGCTACAGCTCTTTGGAATTATGTGGAATTATTTTTGAATTCATTAGATAATTCTTCTACATATGTTGATCCTTCTACTTGGAAATGAAAGTTGCAGTGGAAGTAGGTGTACACGATAGTAGGTCGTGGTTCACCCCTAGCTTTTAACCAAGCGAAAAGTCATGATCACTCCTTCATTTTAACAATATCATTTCTATAATAAATAAAATATTTTTAGTTATTTATATATTCGGAATGAATTGAAAAGATTTGATTAGATTTTGGGTTTTCTAGATTCAGAACTTCTGGTTGAAAAAAAGCAGAAAAATAATTAGATCATTATATAAAGTAATTTTGAATGGCTGTAGCTAAGAAGCGAAATTGGACACACAAGTTTAATATTTTACACCTGTGTACAGTACTAATATTTTTCAGTTTTATAGCTCAAAGTGTTAGCTGAAGAAAAATTGTAATGAGTGTAATGAGTCATGGAAAAGTTTACACCCCCCCCCCCCAGTGTATTTTTTGTTAAGATTTCCACTTACCCTCGAAGAAAAAAAAACAGGTCTGCACTCTTTTTTATTTATTTATTTATTGTCGCCGGGAACAAAGCCCATTTAGACAACACATAAGTGAAGTGTTAGTAGGGTTAGTGAGGGAGCCGAGTATTTAGCCGGTAGAAATTTTTATTTGCCAGCCAGGATCGAACCCCGGCCTTCCACTCCAACATCGTCATAATCGATCGATGCCGAAGCGAGGCCAGTGCGTTAGTCGACTGAGCCAACCCGACTCTCCCCAGGTCTGCACTCACTAAATGAAAAAAATCTCACTTTTTGGCCTCTGGACGAGACCCCATGCAATTTTTGACAAAACCGCCACGTGCTAAAATTCTAACTAAATGAGTACTATATTTTTTTACTTTGATTAAGACCATGGGTTCCGTAATCTTTACTTGACGCTTACCACGAGACCGATTCCAATACTTTATTTGCTTCGCATTGGATTAAATATTCAATTTTTCTGATCTTCTCTATTTTAAAATCGAAATTTTAAAGGTAAAAAGATAAATCATAACAATTTTGGCTTTGCAAATACAAACCTGTTGTCGCCAGAAGGAACTTTGTGTCATGAGAAGAATGAGAAATGTGATACTAGATAGACCAAAAAAGTATGATGAATTTTCTATGTTGTTCAGACGTTTGTGAACCTGGATAAGTTAAAAAAAGCAAATGTTTGATTGAAACTAATACTCTAGCAGTCAGCGGGTAATTTAAATTATTATTTTTTTTTTTTAATATTTCTTTAATAACTCTTAATATATAAAATAGGAAATTGTCATAGATTGTAGAGTACTATATACTACTGGGTTATTTCAGAAATAAAAACGTAACAATCCTATTGTCATTTGATTTTCGAATTCGTAATTCAATTTTTACAGGATATATAAAATCGCTTTGAAAAAGAAAAGCCTATTATTTAATTAGCATATATTTTTATGATGATGATCCTATTACTGTTTTGTGTTTTTGTTTTCCGCGAAAAAAAATAAGAGTATAATTCAATTAGCAAGAAATGGAAGGGTATATAGCGGATCGGGGTAGGGGAGGAAGGGGGTTGAATATTATCTTTTAATTTTGTAGAAGAGCTTTTACTTAAATTCTCGTTCATTTTCATTTCAAGTTAGGCAGCTACCTATGTTTATTTTAAAATAAAATAAAAAATGATGAGATCATATTAATAAAAATGATTAAATTGAATAAGCCAAGAATTACTTTCGCTATCATCTTTATCATCATAAAATAAGCTTCTTCTTAGTTAAAGATAGAAACTTAGATATTTTCTTATAAAAATTGAAAACTCGACTTTCCATATTAAAATATTTAAGAAACATTTTTATTCTTATTCTCTTTATACTGAGTCAAAAAATAATCAACTTATAAAAATTTTAAATATTTTAATAATCCAAAGAACTAGAAAAAATCCATTTTTGAATGTGTATTAAAAATCAGTATTTTATTAAATTTCCCGTATAGCTCAGAAACCAAAATAAAACCCAAATGCAACTTTTTTGATTGGTTGAATTATAGTCATTATATAGTTTTAATTAGGTTGAATTACGGTTTCAAAACGGTAGTTATGTCTCGTTTTTTCCGTTTTGCAACTGTTGTATTATCGTTAAATTATAGTCGCAAAGATTATAATGCAACCGTTACAAAAAGGTTGTCGACAACATTTATATATATATATATATATATATATATATATATATATATATATAAGTAGGATGGGTGCGAGGTAGATAAAAATCGTGTTCCACTGAAATGTGAAGTGTTTATTAATATATACAGATATTTACAATGAGTTTTATATTATTTACCTGAAATGTGAAACTCGAAATTTCAGGTCCTTTATTTAGTTTTAACAATGATGTTTATTTGAAATGAATTTATATAATATCTAGTTCTCAAATATTGTATATTAACAATTGTGTTTGAAGTGAGCGTTTTAAATTAACTCTCTACTGCTTGATGTCTCAATCTATTATGTCCCTTGCTTGTGCTTGTCTTCCCCTTCCACTCGTCTTCATGTGTGGGTGTTTCGAGCTTACATCTCCCCCCGCGGAGGAATTTTGAGAGAAGGGTATCAGCTTATTAACATGGAAAAGTGTGTGATTTCTTCCTTTTTTTGTGTAATTTATTTTGTATATTGAATTTGAAACTCTTTGTAGTATTTTAAATGGGCCTTTTCTTATCTTGTCTAATTTTTTTCTATTTAATTTGCTCCCTGTATCTACATACACTAAGTCGTTTTTCTTGAATTCATATTTTTTTATTTTTATCTATTCTTGTTTTATTTTGTATAAAATTTTTATTTGAGTTCTCTAATGCTTTTTTTCTGTCTTCTTCAAGATTTCTTACAGATATAAATTCCTCTGGTACTATACTCGTATCCTTGCCGTACAATAAGTACATTGGTGAGAATCCTGTGACACCATGTATTGTTTTGTTGTATCTCATCTATGCTTTCTTTCGCAAGTTTGGGCCAGGATCTTTTTTTATCTCGTATTTGCTTTGCATCTTGATTCTGCTTGAGGATCGACTGGTTTAGCCCATCTCAACCAGACCATTCCGATTCAGGACAGTTCGGTACATGTAAATATTTGCTCTATATTTTTCTCTTTCAGATATTTTTTTAATTCTGTGGAGTTTAGTGCCTGCGCACTCGATCTCCTAGTATTATTTTGATGCGCTTGTCTTTTGTGATGGGATCCAATTAGTTTTATAAACTCTCTTGCTGTTTGTCCTATGGATGTTGTGAAGAACACAAATCTTTGGTGAAATGATCAATTAAGATATGGAGATATTTCTTTGTTGAGTTGTTACCTCCAAAACCGCCTATAGTATCTATTGACATTATTACCATAAGGTGCTGCGGCAGGGCCCAGTTTTGATGTCAGTCCTAATTTCCTTATTGATCTCGTTTTATTCTCGTTACACATTTTGCCTTCTCTGCAGTAATTTTTTTCTATTTCTCTATCCATATTTTTAAAATAATAGTTTGGTCTGATTTTGGCAATTTCAGGTGTTTCGTTCCAATATGACCGTAGAATTCATGGATCTTTTTTATTAGTTCCATGCCAAAATGGTTTGGATACAAATATTCTGAGTTTTACTATTTTTTGTTATTTTAAATTTTATATCTCCTCTGTTTATTACTTTTTTTGAATTTTTTATTTCATGCTCATTTAATCTTTGGTCTTCCTTTATTTCTTCTATTGATATTAAATTGACTGTTTTTAGCTTCATCTTCTTTCATTTTCAAAGGATTCCAGAACTGGAGTCCTCCTGGATAAGGCATCTGCTTCCAAATTGTCCTTTCCAGGAGCATATTTTATGTCTCAGTTGTATTGTGATAGGTAGTGTATCAAATTCCAAGAGGTTTGTCTGTCCTTACTTTGACTTTTAAGTTTTCTAGTGGTTTGTGGTCAGTTATGGACTGTGAATTTTTTTCCGATTAACCAATATTGCCAATAAAGAATAGCCTCTTTTATTGCCAAGCATTCTAAGAAAATTGCTGGTTTCTTTTTTTGTGCTGGTTTTGATTTCTTCGAGAAGTACGCCACTGGGTGAAGTTCTCCACATTTTTCTTGTGGTTGCTTCAATATGGCTCCAAGTCCTAAATTTGATGCGGTCTGTGAATATGAATATTTCTTTGTGTTCATCGCAAATAGATAGTATGGGACTTTGGCAGAAATAACTTTTTACTTTTTTAACATGCTTGTTGGCACTTTCGCATCCCAATTGCACTTAATGTTTTTTCTCCAATAAGTTGTGGAACGGTTCTAACACTTGCGATGCATTCTGGGAGATAACTTCTATGATAGAAGTTGATTTTCCCAAGGTATTGCCTCGATGTTCTTCTTGTTTTTGGGGATTGGAAAATTTTTAATTGAAATTAGATTATCCTTATAGGGACCTTACTTCATTTTTCTCTTTATAATATGCTCTACAGAATTTTATTGAGTTTTTTGCAAAGCTGCATTTAGATAATTTGAATTTAGGCCCTTCATTTTTTATCGCATTTAAAACTAGTTCAATCATGATTGTATGTGGCTACCAGAATCTTCTTGAAAAGATTAGAAGGCTGGTCAATATAGTTAGTAATGCAAAATTTATTGAATTTATTTTGCCTAATTATGGTTGCTAAAATCCTCTGAAATGGTTGAGCTTGATGTTCGCATTCCGAATGGTAACACATTCCAATTGTAGTGGCCCTCGCGAGTTATGAACGCCAATTTTTCTTTGTCTTGTTCTCTTGTGGAATTGGACCAGAGAGCCGAATTTATATCTTAGTGCTGTGAACTGCATTCACAATTTCAGCTCTAGCTAATTATCGTCTTCCAATTCGTGGAAATGGATGTGTTTCTGGGACCACCAACTCGTTCAAAGATTTGACTAGTCGAACACACAGCCTGTTCTTTCCCTTCCTTTCCTTTTTAAAGCCTTGATATTACCGGTGCTGCGAGAAGGATGCAACTTGATTCTTCATTAGATATCCTCTTTCTAAAAAGATTTGTGATCTGATTTTCGATTTCCTTCTTGATCAGGCAAAGAACATCTGTAGGGTTTTTTATGTATGCATTTATATTCTGATAGTCTAATTTTTGCTTTTTCTCTTATAATACCAACGATCGAATTGATCTTTGGCGTAAATATATTCAAATTTATCTGCATTAATTTTAGTACTTTTTCTTTTTTATTATCAAGGTGATTTAAAAATATTTCATAATCTTTCATTTTTTATATATTCATTTTTAACATATTCGTTTAGTTATTTCTTTATCTTTTAATTCTTTATTAGTTATCTAGCTTCTGAGAATATTTCTCTTTCTTTATCTTGATTTTTCTGTTAGCATCTATTTTAATTTCATACCATTTTAGTCTTATTAATCTTTTGAAAGAATTTTAATTTTTCGTTTTGAATTTAATTTAAATTTTTTTAGTGGCATCTAAGCCTAGTATGTCATATGAGAAATTATTGTTTTTTAGTTGTATAGTACATCTAAAGTACCTGAAATTTTATGGATTTTTAGTTCCATTCTTACTTGACCTTCTAGTAAAGTTTAATCCATTTTATTGTTTTTAGTTATTGTGTTATCTTTTTTTGTTTCTTGTTTTGATGCCTTCATCAAGTTGGGATTCGTTGATGAACAACTAGAGCCTGTGTCATAAACAGCCTCTACTTTTTTAAATTTATTGATTAAAGCATTTAATTTTATTAGTGAGTCAACTTGGTCGGGCTCTGATCGTTTTTTGTGTTTTCATTCAAATTTGATTCAGGAATGTTTTCATTCAAATAGTATTTCAAATTTTTCTTTATATAAATTTTTATTTCTGAGATATTGCAATAGGATGGTATCTATTTTGAGATCCCAATTTGACACATTTATAACAAGGTGATTTTATTACACATTTTGAATTTTGAATTCTCTTTGACATTTCAGTATTTTTATCATGTGTACATTGTAATTCATATTTATTTAGGTTTTTATTATTATAATTAGAATATTGCATGTCATATTTTCTGAGAATGTTCATTAATTCGTCTGTGCTATTTAATTCTTCTTTATCTAAATTAATTTGGACGTTTTCTGGTAAATTTGAGATTAACTATGTGGATTTATCTTGAGATTCCTCTGAGATGGAGTGGTTCAGCTGCCAATAATAATTGTTCTTTTCTAAGACTATAGTCGACTGATGAATCCATTTATATATTTAGTATTTAGTATGCATAATTAACTTCTGTCCAGCCTTTTTTGCGTATACTAATTTAGGTGACTGTGTCCATTTTTGACAATTTATTATCATCTATTTTTATTTTGTTATTTGTGCTTCAATCTTTTGCACTAGCTCTCAGAAAAAGAAATTCATGATTGAATTTTAAATTGTCGCCTGATACTTTATGTCTTTTAGACATTCTGTTTTCAAATGATCTTCTTTAGCCATCTATAGCATTTTGTTGAATGCCACAGAATTTATTTATGTCAAATTTTTTTCTAATGTTTAACATTATATTTGGCTCTTTGCACAAGTTCTGGATATTCTGATACATTTAAGCCTTCAATTTGTTCTTCTTCTAATAGAAAGTTTCAGAAATGAAATTATTTTGTTCAATCTATGCAATATTTCTTTATCTCATTCGGTGCAGTAATATTTACGTTTCTTGTAGTGACCAATCTTTTGTCATACTTTTATATGCAGATTTTATAATACTGATTTGTTTTAATCTGAATATGTGACTGCCTCACCTTGGTATTCCTTCGGAAAGACATATGTCATGCTATCATCTTGTAGCTTGATTGTTTTGTTATTGTTAAAAAACACCATCCACGTCCTTTTCATCAAAAGTAGCCTCACTCTGGTAGACATCTGCTTGAGAAACTTGAGTTGCAAGTAGGATAGGTGCGAGGTAGATAAAAATCGTGTTCCACTGAAATGTGAAGTGTTTATTAATATATACAGATATTTACAATGAGTTTTATATTATTTACCTGAAATGTGAAACTCGAAATTTCAGGTCCTTTATTTAGTTTTAATAATGATGTTTATTTGAAATTGAATTTTATATAATATCTAGTTCTCAAATATTGTATATTAACAATTGTGTTTGAAGTGAGCGTTTTAAATTAACTCTCTACTGCTTGATGTCTCAATCTATTATGTCCTTGCTTGTGCTTGTCTTCCCCTTCCACTCGTCTTCATGTGTGGGTGTTTCTGAGCTTACATATATATATATATATATATATATAATGAATGTTGATTATTGTTCTTCATTAAAGAATTGTGTAATTATTCATTATATTAATCAAATCAAAGAAATATAAAATTATAAATAAACAGTTGCAAATCGGTGACAAAAATGTTGGCGACAACCTTTTTGTAACGGTTGCATTATAATCTTTGCGACTATAATTTAACGATAATACAACAGTTGCAAAACGGAAAAAAACGAGACATAACTACCGTTTTGAAACCGTAATTCAACCTAATTAGAACTATATAATGACTATAATTCAACCAATCAAAAAAGTTGCATTTGGGTTTTAATTTGGTCTCTGTGCTATACGGGTTGATTTTTATTTTTTTTTCTATTTCATCAACTAGTTCTGTTTATAATTCTTATCAACTTTTACATTGGTGTCCGAAGAAAATTTGACTGGCTCGGGGCAAAAGCTCAAATGCAAATAATTTCATTGATATATTTTTATTTAATTAATTTATTAACTAATCTACATTATTACATTAATACAAAACTTGGCCGTAATAACACTATTCAACATTTTTTATTTACTTATAAATATTTTTGCTGCTGAATCTGAAAAAGAATTTTTTTCACCTATCACATCACAAAGCAAGAGCTAATGACGATAAAGTTATATAAGTGGGTTCAATCTTATTTTGGCTTTCAAAAATACTTCTTTGTTTTTTTTCGAATTTTTTAAAATCATATCTTCCTACTTAACGGGTCATTAAATGAAAAAAAATTCTAAAATTTTAATTTTTGAGTAAATTATAAAGGTTTGAATAGTCAAAAACCAGTCAAAATGGAGGTTCCTCTATTTTTAGCTCTTACATAGATACTGCGTTGTTTTTTGTTTCTTTTTATTTCGTATCGATTTATCGGAGCATTTATGAATAAGAAAAAGAAAATATTAAAATCTTATTTTCTGAGTAAGTAATGGGGTGAAAAAATTTCAAAATTTCAAAAAGTACCTACCATGTGATTTTTAAAATGTCAATTTCTACTGTATTTAGGCGTACAAACTAGAATATTACTCTATAATACTAATAACTTTTCAAAAGTTAAATTTTGCAGAGATGTGCTATTAAAAAAAATAATAAAAAATAAATAAGCTGACTTGTTCTGATGTGGTCAACTGGTCATCCACTTGACTTTACCATACAGCCTGGCCCCTCATTTATATTTAATATTTAATAAAATTATTTATAATCATGTAGGGTAGGGGGTTAGTTTTTGCATTTTTAGACTTCTGGGGTTCCACTGACTATGTATACAAAATTTGGTTGAGTTTGGTACAAGGGCCTAAATTTTCATTTTTTGACCCTACACCTCCCCCCCCCAATTTTGGGCGGTTAGTTTTTGAATTTTTTAGACTTCTGGGGATCCAATCATTATGTATACAAAATTTGGTTGAGTTTGGTAAATGGCTAAGATTTTTATTTTTGACACTACACTCCCCCCCCCATTTTGGGCGGTGAGTTTTTGCATTTTTAGATTTCTGGGGTCACACTGATTATGAATACAAAATTTGGTTGAGTTTGGTTGGCCTAGATTTTTAATTTTTAACCCCCCCATCTCCCTTAATTTTTATTCGATATGCATCAAAATCTAATCAGCTCTTAATCTCAACGGACTAAAACTACGTGTGAAATTTGGTTTCGATATTCACATTGGTTTTTGAGCTAGCTCGTCCACAAAAATTTGGTAACGCACAGACTAACTAACAACCAGACAGACTAACTAACAGACATTTTGACAAAACAATTATTATCTCGAAAAATATAATTTTTTCCATGTTCACTTATTAAGGCTTTTTGTGTAGACCAAAATGCCCTGGTTTCGCTCAATTTTCTTAATCAAAATAGTTTCAGCCGTTTTTGGGATATTTCGAAAAAAAGAAGGTGAAAAACACTTTTTTCTATCATGATTACAATACTTGACCATACCCTGTATGGTAAAGTAAAAAATAAAAATTGAGTCATCATTCTTTAAAAAGAAATTCTTAATCCTAGTATAGTAGTGTCTACATTCACCTATGTACACTACATTTTACAAATAAATTAATAATATAATATAAAATAAATAAGTATTTATAAAAATCATAAATTCTTTTAGCATTGTCCAAGGCAGAACTTTAGCCAGAATTTTTTTCCGAAAGTGCGATTATATAATTTTTTGAAAAAAGTTAGTTTCCTTGTTTTAAAAATAAATGTGTATACAATTGGATGTTGATGAAGGCAGTCCACGAGTGGTTGTAAAAAATAAGACTATAGTGGTTTTATTATTTTACATTTATTTGTTAAACCGATTGTTTCGGAGATTATCTCTCCTTCTTCAGTGTAACATTGACTTTTTGTTACCCTGAAGAAGGAGAATCACTCGAAACGTCGGTTTAACAAATAAATGTAAAATAATAAAACCACTATAGTCTTATTTTTTGCAACCACCGTAACCGCCTTCATCACCATCCACTTACATTATACCAGTCCGTCCTAAAGAAAACTCTATCAAATAAATTGTATAGTTTTTCGGAATTTAAACCCAGATTTCTTTCCCTACTAAGTTAGGAATATAAACTGAACCTCTATTAAATAAATTATTCGTTTTTGAATTGCATTGAGAGCGGTAATTTTCACCTATTACGAAGACTATTAGCTCCACGTAGGGCAGAGATATATCTAGGTGTTGAGAGTGCCGTCTTGCGGTTTCCTAGCTTGCAAAAGAAGAAAGGAGATAGTAAAATCAAGGAAGGACTTCTAGGCATGAAGTCATTTAATCGAGGGAAAGAGAAAAGACAAAGAACAATTTAGAAAGAGAAACAAGAGAGGAATTAAAAAGAACTCAAAAAAAATTTGTAGTCAATTTGTTTAATAAAACATAAGGATCACCGTGTATGTTTATAGGGAAACATTTTTAAATTATAATAGATTGGAGTTGCTGAAGTTTTACAGTGAGTTCATACAACGCATTACGTCTTGCATACCAATCTTTTAAATCCAAAAATTTTGACCAAGAGACGGCTTTGTTCGCATTTGGTGTGAAAGACACCAACTTCACACTATTATAATTCAATTCAATTTATATTTAGGTTTATTAATAATTACTGCAACTCTAGTGTACTGAGTCTTGAAAAAATTGAATTTTTACTTTACCATACAGGATATGGTCAAGTATTGTAATCGTGCATGAAAAAAATGGTTTTTTTCCTTCTTTTTTCAAAATATCTCAAAAACTATTTTTGATTAAAAAAATTGAGCGAAACCAGGGCATTTTGGTGTACAAAAAAAGCTCTAATAGGTGAACATTGAAAAAATTATATTTTTCGAGATAATAATTGTTTTGTCAAAATGTCTGTTAGATATTTAGTTAGTCTGTCTGGTTGTCTGGCTGTTAGTCTGTGCGTTACCAAATTTTTGTGGACGAGCTGGCTCAAAGACAAATGTGAATATCGAAAGCAAATTTGACACGCAGTTTTCGTCCATTGAGATTGAGAGCTGATTAGATTTTGGTGCATATCGATCCAAAATTAAGGGGGTGGAGGGGGTTAAAAATTAAAAATCTAGGCAATTTTGAGCAAACTCACCCAAATTTTGGATACATAATCAGTGGAGCCCCAGAAGTCTAAAAATGCAAAAACTAACCACCCAAAATGAGCGGGTGTGGGGGTGTAGGGTTAGACATTGGAAATCTGGGCCCTTGTACCAAACTCAACCAAATTTTGTATACATAATCAGTGGGACACCAGAAGTATAATAATGCAAGAACTAACCCCCCCCCCCCCTACATGATTATAAATAATTTTAGGGCCCAGGTTGTATGGTAAATTCAAGTGGATGGCCACATCAGAACACGTCAGCTTATTTATTATTTAATGTGAAGGGAGTGATTCTTTCACTAGAATCTGATTGAGGAAAATAACTATAAAGAGCGCGGATAGAATGATCTCCTTTTCTTTAGAGCTAAGGTGTATTTCAAGGATGCCAAATACAAAGTTCAAACCTGACTAATACAAGTTCAGAACTTTATTTCAGACTATTAGAGATTAATTTCTTAATTTCTATTATTCTAGAAATGGCCTTTTGCACTCAGTTAAAAACAGTGCTCGTTATAGAGAGTGAGAGAGAATATTCAATTGGACTTCATTAAAATTCAGACTTTAGAATTCTTACTTTAAAACTTCCGGATGAAAAACAAACAATTTAACAAAATTTTCTTAATTTTTTAAAATAGCTTATTGTATATTAACTTTTTTTTAAAACTAGACTTTAAAAACATAGAATTTTAAAATAATTTTTTTAATTTTATCTTAGGATTGTTAATAAAGCGTGCGATACGTGTCCTGGTAGAGCTAAGAAGTCACGCCAAATTATTTTTTCAGTTAGCTCTTTCATATTTTAAAGCTTTTTTTTACTTTTATCCAATGCGAAGCATGGGAGAAAGTATTGGAATCGCTCTCGCGGCAAGCGCGACTTCAAAGGGGTCCTCAGGTAAAGACTATCGGAACCCATGGACTCAATTAAGGTCACAAATTGAAGTATTCAATGAGATTGAATTTTAGCACGTGACGGTTTTGCCAAAAATTACTGGGATCTTCGCCGAGAGGCCAAAAAGTGCCATTTTTTTGGAAGTGCTGTGCTGGATGGATGGATGGATGTGTGTGTGTTATCGTTTTTTTCGTCCACGAATTTTTCCACACCGTTGCACTCCGAATGAATTGAAATTGAAAACCTACCAGTATTTTAACAAAATGAAGCGCTGATTAGTTTTTGGTACTTATCGGTCCACAAACATTAGTACTTTATTTCAGTACTTTTAGTTTTTTCTAAATATCTTTAAAATGACTTAACCAATGTTGATGAAATTTAATATCCTAATTAAGTACCTTGGGACCCACAAAAAGTTTAAATAAAGTTTTTACTAAAATTATATTTTAAAGTACTTTACTCTAGAACATATTAATATTTCAAATGAATTTGGATAAAGTCCAGCAACGATCCGCTGCTTGTCTTTTTTTTTTTTCTCTCTCTCCTTTGGCTCATTTTTTTTTCAATAAGAAATGGGCAATGAGTAAACAAATAATCTGATTCTCAAAATATTAAATACTTACGATTTAATAAAACAATACAATTTTCACTATCATAAAAATAATGACATTATTTTACCATAAAATGAATAAATAATCCATTTATATTCATTTTTTCGCCCGTTCCGCGTTCATATAAAGTTACATCAGGGTGCTCCTTATTTTGGATATTTTCGAATATTTACGCTGACAGGATGCTCATATGGTTTAGAAATAAATAAAAAAAAATATCCCCCAAGTTTCAAGTATCTATCTCAATTTTAACCTAGTGCTACACAGCGATTAAGTTCCCCATCTAAATAACATGGAATTTTTGCCATTGAACGATTACTTTTTTATTTCGGCCAAAGTAATCATTCAAAATTTTTTTAACTCAGTAGACCTTATCATTATAATAGTAGCTATTCTTCAGAATTTTTACAAATTTTTAGCAATTACAATTTTGGAGTTACACTAGATAAAATACTGCTATATATTAGTATTAGTAAGTTAAGGACTCCAAAATTATAATAGCTAAAAATCAGTGAAAATTCTGAAGGATAGTTACTATTATAAGGATAAAGTCTACAACGTTTCAAATTTATTGAACTATTACTTTAGCCGGAATAAAAAATTGATCGTTCAATGCCAAAAACCCCGTGTTATTTAGATGGGAAACTTAATCGCTGTGTAACACTAGGTTAAAATTGAGATAGAGACTTGAAACTTGATGGATGTTTTTATTATTTATTTAAAACCATATAAGCCCCTGACCTCGTAAATATTTGTAAATATCCAAAATAAGGAGCACGCTAACCTAAGTACTTCATCTAGAATCTAAAAAAACTAATTTTCTTTTATTCGACCGAATATTTCAAACTTGTTAGAAAAATGTCTTCTATGTCAAAACAATATTAATTTTCATTATAAAAATTTTTCTTTTAATGAATATTTATTAAAACATGTTCATTAATGATCTCACTACTTACTACATGGCATTTATTATAACTTTATGGATATTTTAATATTCAATCTTTTAATAACATGAAAACTTGGATGATAGTTAAAAAAGTTTCTGTTTTATTTTTTTATTTTTATTTATTTTTGACTTATTTTCTGCAAAATATCCTAAATTAATTGAAAAATAGATATAATAGGTAGAATCCCGCAAACAAATTTTGTCCAACATATTTCTTATATTTAAAAGCCCTTGTCAGACAGTACCCGTGGCGTTGTCAGGAGAACATGTGGGAGAAAAAGCAACTAATATTCAATGACAGTTGCTAGATTGTCAATTTTTTCAAATAAAACATCTCTATTCTCTATATATTATTTCTATATCTCTATTTTATATTAATATATTCCTCCATGTAGATTAGAATATTAGATTTACGGCGCTCATTTGAAATTTTAGTAGACAAATTTATTAATTTTAAAATATATTATATATTAATATATATTTAATTTTTTTGAAATAATTCATAACCACGAAAATTATTATTTTTTTTTTGAATTTTAGAAAAATATAAATTCTTGAAATTTTATTAGACAAATTAATTTTAAAATATATATATATATATTTAATTTATAATATAAGTTTTAATGCGATATGATTTAATGGGATAATGAGATTAATTCTTAATTTATTACTGAGCAGCTCATTTGAAATTTTAGTAGATAAATTAATTTTAAAATTAAAATAATAGCCATATCTCGAGACGCTATTAATTTTATAATTATTATAATAGCTATATCTCGAGGGTCACCAGCTTGGAGCACGCCTGGACTGCTATCTTATCTTAATATAATAATGAAAATAGGTTTCAACCGACCGCGAACTGTGGACGAACGTGGACGAAAAAAACGATAACACACACACATCCATCCATCCATCCCAACGCACTTCCAAAAAATGGCACTTTTTGGCCTCTCGCTGCGAGATCCCAGGTAATTTTTGGCAAAACCGTCACGTGCTAAAATTCAATCTCATTGAATACTTCAATTTGTGACCTTAATTGAGTCCATGGGTTCCGTAGTCTTTACCTGAGGACCCTTTGAAGTCGCGCTTGCCGCGAGAGCGATTCCAATACTTTCTCCCATGCTTCGCATTGGATAAAGTAAAAAAGCTTTAAAATATGAAAGAGCTAACTGAAAATAAATTTGGCGTGACTTTTGTGCTCACCAGGACACGTATAGCACGCTTTATTAACAATCCTAAGATAAAATTAAAAAATTATTTAAAATCTATGTTTTTAAAGTCTAGTTTTTAAAAAAAAGTTAATATACAATAAGCTATTTTTAAAAAATTAAGAAAATTTGTTAAATTGTTTGTTTTTCATCCGGAAGTTTTAAAGTAAGAATTCTAAAGTCTGAATTTTAATGAAGTCCAATTGAATATTCTCTCTCACTCTCTATAACGAGCACTGTTTTGGTCCGAGTGCAAAAGGCCATTTCTAGAATAATAGAAATTAAGAAATTAATCTCTAATAGTCTGAAACAGTTCTGAACTTGTATTAGTCAGGTTTGAACTTTGTATTTGGCATCCTTGAAATACACCTTAGCTCTAAAGAAAAAGAGATCATTCTATCCGCGGTCTTTATAGTTATTTTCCTCGATCAGATTCTAGTGAAAGAATCACTCCCTTCACATTAAATAATAAATAAGCTGACGTGTTCTGATGTGTTGCCATCCATTTGAATTTACCATACAACATGGGCCCCAAAATTATTTATAATCATGTAGGGGGGGGGGGGGTTAGTTTTTGCATTATTATACTTCTGGTGTCCCACTGATTATGTATATAAAATTTGGTTGAGTTTGGTACAAGGGCCTAGATTTCCACTGTCTAACCCTACACCCCCACACCCGCTCATTTTGGGTGGTTAGTTTTTGCATTTTTAGACTTCTGGGGCTCCACTGATTATGTATCCAAAATTTGGGTGAGTTTGCTCAAAATTGCCTAGATTTTTAATTTTTAACCCCCCTCCACCCCCTTAATTTTGGATCGATATGCACCAAAATCTAATCAGCTCTTAATCTCAATGGACGAAAACTGCGTGTGAAATTTCCTTTCGATATTCACATTTGTTTTTGAGCTAGCTCGTCCACAAAAATTTGGTAACGCACAGATTAACAGCCAGACAACCAGACAGACTAACTAAATATCTAACAGACATTTTGACAAAACAATTATTATCTCGAAAAATATAATTTTTTCAATGTTCACTTATTAGAGCTTTTTTGTACACCAAAATGCCCTGGTTTCGCTCAATTTTTTTAATCAAAATAGTTTTTGAGATATTTTGAAAAAAAGAAGGAAAAAAACCATTTTTTTCATGCACGATTACAATACTTGACCATATCCTGTATGGTAAAGTAAAAATTCAATTTTTTCAAGACTCAGTACACTAGAGCTGCAGTAATTATTAATAAACCTAAATATAAATTGAATTGAATTATAATAGTGTGAAGTTGGTGGTGTTTCACACCAAATGCGCACAAAGCCGTCTCTTTGGTCAAAATTTCTTGGATTTAAAAGATTGGTATGCAAGACGTAATGCGTTGTATGAACTCACTGTAAAACTTCAGCAACTCCAATCTATTATAATTTAAAAATGTTTCACTATAAACATACACGGTCATCCTTATGTTTTATTAAACAAATTGACTACAAATTTTTTTTGAGTTCTTTTTAATTCCTCTCTTGTTTCTCTTTCTAAATTGTTCTTTGTCTTTTCTCTTTCCCTCGATTAAATGACTTCTATGGCTAGAAGTCCTTCCTTGATTTTACTATCTCCTTTCTCTTCTTTTGCAAGCTAGGAAACCGCAAGACGGCACTCTCAACACCTAGATATATCTCTGCCCTACGTGGAGCTAATAGTCTTCGTAATAGGTGAAAATTACCGCTCTCAATGCAATTCAAAAACGAATAATTTATTTAATAGAGGTTCAGTTTATATTCCTAGCTAGTAGGGAAAGAAATCTGGGGTTTAAATTCCGAAAACTATACAATTTATTTGATAGAGTTTTTCTTTAGGAGACGGACTGGTATAAATATGCAATTTATCTGATGCCATCCACAGGGTAAAATAAGACTATAGTGGTTGATTGTCTACACACTTGCCAACCGCCGTTTCAGAGATTTATTTATCCTTCTCGGAAATAAAAGTCAATGGTACACTGAAGAAGGAGAGATAAATCTCCGAAATGGTTGTAAAAATAATAAAACCACTATAGTCTTATTTTTTATTACAACCGTGGACTGCATTCATCATCCAATTGTATACAATGATATTTTAAAACAAGGAAACTAACTTTTTCAAAAAATTATATAATCGCACTTTCGAAAAAAATTTGGCTAAAGTTCTGCCTTGGATAATGCTAAAAGAATTTATGATTTTTATAAATATACTTATTTATTTTATATTATATTATTAATTATTTGTAAAACAGAGAACATAGGTGAATGTAGACACTACTATAACAGGATTAAGAATTTCTTTTTAAAGAATTAGACTCAATTTTTATTTTTTGCATTTACCATATACTGGGTATGTCAGTATATTGTAATCGTGCATGAAAAAAGTGTTTTTTTCCTTCTTTTTTTCTGAAATATCCCACAAACGGCTGAAACTATTTTGATTAAGAAAATTGAGCAGAAACCACGCATGTTTGTCTTCAAACAACTCCAAACATGGCTGACAAAATACCCCCGTCAGAGAGGAAAGAAAAAGCCGCCCCCCGGCTACCCTCACCCCGCCCTCGGCCATCTTCAGAACCACTTTCGGATTTTTTTCTACCCTCCAGATGCTTATAAATATTTCTAACCATATCAACCTCTACTTTCTTTCTCGATTTTTTAACTGTACATTTATATATATAAAACAAATTAAATTTTTAGGAGTGAGAAATTATAATTTTTTGTGTTTTTTCGAATAAACTCCTTCGTATACAAATGATAAAACAAATTAATTAAAATTCAAAACATTTTTATTCAAGTTTAAAACTTCAAAAAGCCAAAATTTGGCTCATCAGATATTTTTTTAATTACAAAAAATGTTTTCATTATTAATTTAAAAAGAATGCCTAGAAAAAAGGGAAAAAAACTTTTTGAAATAAGCTGACGTGTTCTGATGTGGCCACCCACTTGACTTTACCATACAACCTGGCCCCTAAAACTATTTATAATCATGGAGGGATGGGGGGGGGTTAGTTTTTGCATTTTTATACTTCTGGTGTCCCACTGATTATGTATACAAAATTTGGTTGAGTTGGTAAATGGTCAAGATTTTCATTTTTAACCCCCCCCCCCCCTCCCCATTTTGCGCGGTTAGTTTTTGTATTTTTATACTTCTGGAAGTCCACTGGTTATGTATACAAAATTTGGTTGAGTTTGGTAAATGTCCAAGATTTTCATTATTGGACCCTCACACCCCCCACTCATTTTGGGCTGTTAGTTTTTGCATTTTTAGACTTCTGGGGGTCCACTGATTATGTATACAAAATTTGGTTGACTTTGCTCAAACGGCCTAGATTTTTAATTTTTAACCCCCCTCCACCCCCTTAATTTTGGGTCGATATGCACCAAAATCTAATCAGCTTTTAATCTCAACGGACCAAAACTACGTGTGAAATTTGGTTCCGATATTCAAACTATTTTTTGAGCTAGCTCGTCCACAAAAATTTGGTAACGCACAGACTAACTAACAACCAGACAACCAGACAGACAGACTAACAGACATTTTGACAAAACAATTGTTATCTCGAAAAATATAATTTTTTTCGATGTTCGCTTATTAGAAGCTTTTTGTAGACCGAAATGCCATGGTTTCGCTCAATTTTTTTAATCAAAATAGTTTCAGCCGTTTTTTGAGATATTTCGAAAAAAAGAAGGAAAAAAACACTTTTTTTCATGCACGATTACAATACTTGACCATACCCTGTATGGTCAAGTAAAAAACTAAACAGAAAATTATACAGCTATCTATATATTAATGGATTGTTCATGACAAACGATAGTCATAAACTGAAACTAGTTTCCTGTCAAACTATATTTCTATATATATTATATATCAGTGGCATGCGGTCCATGGCTGCTGTGGATGCAGCAATTAGAGGTATTTTCTATGGAAGACGGGATGGTAGAACTCAATGCTGAATTGAGGCAAAGGCATGCCCAAAGATAATGAAAAAAGAATTTATTAGGAGATCATTTTCATCTTATTAAAAAATCCGAAGATACGGAGGATCTTCCCTCTTTCTTTGGGATTTAAATGGTCAACGTAGATATTAATTTAATTTTTAATTGATTTGATTTTAAAACTTTGTGCATAGAGATGCCTTGATGATGGCAGTAGTGGGTCAAAACGTTGGAAAAAAAAATTATTTCAATTTTATTCAATTCTGGCTTCAAATAAAATTGGACCTTTTTATCTGAATTAAAATTCTAAAATAATATTAATATATTGCTTTTAACTAAAAAAGTCAGATACCTACTACGTTAAGAATAGTCTAGGACAGTGTTTCTCAAACTTTTTCGAATGTGGAACCCTTTTCCGTTTGGAAGGAACCCGATAATATTGTGATTAAAGCGTTATTATGGGAACATTTTTTTTGACTTTGAAATATAGTTATATGGAGTGAATTAATTAAGAAACACTACTTTTATTGTCTTATATTTTTATTATTTTATTTACACCATCACCCACTATTTTTATATTAAACAGTAACTAAATCAAAACTTCTGTAAGTAAAAGAAAAAAAAACATTTTCGAACACATAAACTTTTCATAGATATTGTCATCAATGCGACGAATGATACTGTTTTTTGTGTTTACACAAATACTTTATATCAAGTCTTTTTTATGTAAGTTGTAATCTCATATCCGACTCTTCATCCAGCTTATTGCGGTACTTATTTTTTGATAATAAGTAAGTTGAGAATTCGGATTCGCACAAATAAGTTGTAGCAAATGGTAAAAGAGAATTAAAACACCTTTCTGGGTCAACTGTGAATATTCGCATGTTAACCAAAATTTTGACAGGCATTGTTTTATAGGCTGTCTGCAGTGAAGAATCTGAAGATATTTCGATAAAATTTTCATAATCTTGGTCTGAAAAGGATAGCTTTTCACTAGCAACAAAAGTATTTTTCATCCAGGAATTATTTTCCAGTTTTTTGAAATTATCATCAGTATATTGTTCGATTGATTTATTTAGACATTCCAAGTGATGAACGATGTTGGTATATTTTTGACTGGTATTTAGATTTTCTTCCAAAATGTTCTTCAATGTGAAAACACTCGAGATCTTTGCGATTCACACAACTAATCCAAAACTTCACCTTTCTTTTGAAAGCTAGAATTTTTTCACCTACCGTGAAATTTTTTGCGGAACCCTTGGCGTGGTTTCATGGAACCCCAGGGTTCAGTGGAACACACTTTGAGAAACACCGGTCTAGGAAATCTGTACGCCTGTATCTATGCAACCGAAAGACGACTCTGGATCGTACTAGCCTATCCTACAGGCGTCCTTGTGATGAATGAACATTTTTCATATTGCTTAAAATTTGAAGGCCATCTTCCATGAGCTCATTTCCTATTGGAAAGGGTAACTCTCCCGGAATTTTTCGTTTCCGATTTCCCGGGAAATCCGCAAAAATATCTTTTCTCGAAAAAAATCAATTCCCGGGATTATTTTTAACATTTATCATCATTTAAATGAAAAATAAATATTCCAAAACTAATTGTTTTAGAGTATTGATTTCCGATACTGAAAACTATATAGAATCAGAAATGCCAGCGAATTAAAACGAAAGCTTCAAAGTGCTATAAATATGAGCACCAAAAACAAAATACAGAAGATACAGAATATAAGACTTTATTAAAAGAATTTAATTTATTTGAAACCGGTGGAAAATTAACAAAAAATTTGAAAATGCTCTTAAATGGTCTTCTTTGCATTAAACTAACCTCAGTGGAAAATGAAAAAGTATTTTCGACTGATGGCCTTTTTGTCACCAAACAATTCGATTAATGAGTTAGTTTGTCTCAGAACTCATTTTAAAAACTCTTTTGATAAATAATTTTTTATGTTTTATTAGTAATTAAGTTTTTTATTTTAATGAAAAAATAATTAAATATTTTAATTGTTTTTTAAATTATTAAATTTATTTTGATTAGTAAATATTAAAACCCGGTTTTCCTGGGGATCCCGTGAATATCTTCGAAATATTTTCGTTTCCCGGAATTATTATTTTCCGTGAAATGAGAGAACCCTAATATTAGTCTAATTAGCAGTGGCGGCGCCAGGGGTGGAGGCGGTTATATATTATATTATATAATCTCTGTGTGAGTGTGACTAATTTAATTATTTGCATTGAATCACTTTGAAAGCTTATATTATACATTTTTACTAAAAAATTATTTCATGCGAGTAACGATAAATTGATTGAGAGTATAATTATGATGGCGGGAGTCGCAGCTAGTAGCATATAAAATGTTATCTTTAGAAACCAAGTTATTTTTACTTTACCATATGGTCAAGTATTGTAATCTGCATGAAAAAAGTGTTTTTTTCCTTCTTTTTTTCGAAATATCTCAAAAACTGCTGAAACTATTTTGATTTAAAAAATTAACCAAAACCATGGCATTTCGGTCTACAAAAAAGCCCAAATAAGTGAACATCGAAAAAATTATATTTTTCGAGATAATAATTGTTTTGTCAAAATGTCTGTTAGTTAGTTGGTCTGTTAGTCTGTGCGTTACCAAATTATTGTGGAAGAGCTAGCTCAAAAACTAGTGTTCGAAACCAAATTTCACACAAAGTTTTGGTCCATTGAGATTAAGAGCTGATTAGATTTTGGTGCATATCGACCCAAAATTAAGGGGGTGGAGGGGGAGGGGTTAAAAATTAAAAATCTAGGCCATTTGAGCAAACCCAACCAAATTTTGTATACATAATCAGTGGACCCCATGAGTCTAAAAATGCAAAAACTAACCCCCCTCCCCTATATCATTATAAAAAAATTTATTAAATATAAGTGAGGGGCCAGGTTATATAGTAAAGTCAAGTGGATGGCCCCATCAGAAGACGTCAGTTTTTTTTTTTTTTTTTTTTTTTTAATGCAATCGAATGCAAGAAGGGGTGCACCAGTAAAGATGTAGCCCCTATGGATCTCGAAAGACCCTTGCATTACCGAAGAGAAGGGAAAGTTGATTAGAGAGAGGATGTAGACGCAGGTGTCTATGCACCCTGGTTTTGAAGGTTTGAAGATCATAGGTGCTGGGAAAGATAGAGGCTGGGAGAGAGTTCCAGTTCCTTGAAGTCATGGGGATATATGTATTCGCGAATGAAGTGGTCCGGCACTTTTCCAATTTTATTTCTTTTTGATTAGATATTGTTTGTTTACAAAAATAGACTCTAAAACAGTTGGTGAGACCTAAACTTCTTTCCTTGTGATTTCGCCTATTCAATTTTTAAACTCTGAACATTTTTGGCAATTTAATTTGTAAAAGGCCTGTCAAATGAAAAACAAAATATATAGCAAAGTACAAATTTCCAGCATTATTCTCTTGTCACTCTTAGGGTATAAATTTTATAATATTTAAATTAATTTTAATTGTATTTCGTAGAAATCTCTGACTAACATTCAGCAAGACTTTATCATCAAAATACGTTTAAAATTCCTTTGTAAATATTACATTGAAAATTAAATTAACCTCCGTCAACGGAGGCGAGAACGACCCCTTCACAGCCACCCACCCCCCTTAACACCCGCCCCCATCGCGACATCCATTCTCAATTTGAAAACCTCCTGAGTCTAATGGACGGAGCTGCGCATTATATTTTCGCATAAGGATATTTGAATCGATAGCCACAACTAACAGCACTCACCTCGTGAATTTTAATCATCACTGATTAGCATATAAATAATATTTCAATATAAGCAAAGCATTAGAAGTGGCTCCTCGTGGAATATATACTATACATAGTTAGGAAGATCAGAGGAAGGTGAACATCTGGGCATGAGACATCTCAAAATAATTCATTTCTAGGTGTATTAGACGTACAGTCAATTCAAAAAGTAATGAAGTTTTATTTTTATTTTATTTTATTTTTTTTAGTTTTATTCAATATAGTAGACTCTCGATAATTCGAAATTCAAAGGACTACAAGAAAAATTCGAATTATCAAGAAGAAATAAATAAATTCGATTACTAAGAGTTTTTATTATATTTTAGAAAATATATATGATGTTACATAAATTTTATATTTATAACCTCAAGTAAAAAAATAAAAATAATGAAAACGACAAAAAAAGAACAAAAAATTACATATGTATTAACATTGCAATAGATAATAGCATACCTAATTAAAAAAAAATCGAATTATAAAGAAGGGAAGTGGCCTAGTTCGAACTATAGAACGTTCTCTCCCCCCTTTTGTTACAAAAAGGATTTCGAGTTATCGATCGTATCAAAATACACAACATTTTTTCGATTTACCGAAGTTAACAGCTGAAGAGTTCGAATTATCGAAAAATTCGAAATATTGGAAATACTGGAAATTATCCCCATTATAAAATTAAATGTTTAATTTAAAACATTTTGTTTTGCTCCAAGTAGCAGAGTTGTTAATTCACAAAAAGAAATCACTGAGGTTTCTATTCTCCAGGATCCAAATAAACATACTCTATACATTATGAGAGGCGACTGTGGGTCAGTGGCTAGAGTGTTGGGTCGCTGACTCGGAGATCGCTGGTTCGAGACCGAGTCTCGGCAGATAGATATTTGCAGTCGCCTACTCTTAGAAAGTAATGGCAACCTGCCAAGAGTATAATTGCCTAGTCAACCTCTCCAAATTAGCTGTTCGGAACCGGCGTTACAAAGTAGGTCCCGTATATCTGTGTAAAACAACTAAACACACTCAGCACAGGTATATGTGGAGAGGCGCCGACACCCGTTTCGGGTATGGCACTCGAAGAAGAATACATTATGAGTTTTTAAGGAATTTGGTGTTGGTACTTGGTGAATAATTTTAATACATTAGGAATTGGACTTTTTTTTAGTATTCAATAAAATACTTATATATTATTAATATCTCATTTTATCAATTTTAGGGTTTAATTACTCACACAAATTAAACAAATAGAGTAATTTCAATTAATTAACACTATTTTTCATAGATTTACTAGACATTTTCGGTCACCATTGGTAGAACATCTTCAGAAGTACTCATCATATATCAATATACTATATAATAAGGCAGTAAGCACTCACTTGTTTTGTCCGGTCTCGCCCACTTATGGCTCCGCCCCCTGTGTGCTCTATCTACTGTAGACTTTCTGGAAGCTTCTAGAAACATCTGAAACATTCTGGAATGTTCCACAAGGACAGTCGTTCACAAGAATTGGACTTTGTCTCGTGGATGATGTTGAGGGACAGTTTGTGCGCCGCGGGTAAGCAAGAAGCCCACCAAAGGCGGGCTTTGCAGCTGGTTGTAAAATGTTCCATGTTTTGTTAAAGAAAAGATGTTGGAAACCCAATTTGTTTTTATAAGAATCTTCCAAAACTTAAGTGACTTATGTAGATGAAAAGTTTTTGTTTTGCCGAGAGTAGCAGAGTTGTTGATTCACAAAGAGAAACAAAGAGGTTGTCCTCTGCTTGATGCAGATGAACATATACACATATATATCAAGATGATATATCTGTATATATATATTATTTATTTGTTTGAGACTATAGTTTCGAAGACTTGGTCTTCAATCATCAGTCTTTCTTCAATTATAAATGTTTTTCATGGAGTCAATATCATATGGATACTGAAAACTTGGTGTTCCTTCGTCACTGGAAAGCTAGCAACTAACAAAGACATTCTCTCCGGGCTCACACTCAAGAAAGACTGATGATGAAGACCAAGTCTTCGAAACTATAGTCTCAAACAAATAAATAAATATATATATACAGATATATCATCTTGATATATATGTGTATATGTTTATTTGCATCAAGCAGAGGACAACCTCTTTGTTTCTCTTTGTGACTTATGTAGAATTTAATTTTATAAATTTTAGCGTTTATTTAGTCACACAAATTAAACAAATAATAATTAATCATTTCAATTAAATAACACTATTTATTTCATAGTGATTTAATTGACAGTTTCAGTCACCACTGGTAGACCAATATCTAAATGATGAATTGTTAATCGGGTGGCCTGAAATCAGGTCCCTCTTATAATATAAATAAGTAACTGAGATTGCTTTATCTATGGCATATACATTTATACATATATTTTTTAAAAAATCCCTTCGAACAATCTCGCAAAATAAAAAACTGAAAATTTCCAAATGAGTTCAAAACTTCTGACCGGTGAGCTTCGTCCATATAGTAAGTATGTATATCTCACCAAGTAATTTGTATATTCTAATAAAAAAAAAGATAGATCTCTACTAGGTCTATGTTATCCAATTATACTATTTTCCTTTAATCCAGAAAATTGATCAAATATACTCGTACTTCAACGTTGACATATGAAGTTAATAACGAAATATATTCGAGTTCTCTGGCATCCATTCTCAATTCATTCGATCAATCACCCTTTGATCTTCTAGAAGAGTAGAAAAAAGAGTGAACAAGATCCGGTCGGAAATTGGACCCGATTTTTTAGTTCAACACTGCTAGAGCCTTGCTCGAACCCCGTCCGAATACACAGCTTAATATCCCTCCGCCCAGTTATGTTCCACTTTTGAAAGTTTGACTATTATTTAGTTTACATTTATATATTACATTACATTGCTCAACAAAATTGAAACAAAATGTTTTATCAGTAAACCTAACAATGGATCCAAGTAGTTTTTTACGCTGATTCTCATGTTATTTTTATATTTTTTACAACAGTTCAGAGTTTTGAGATGTTTTTGGTCAAACAAAACGCCGAAATGGCCATTTTGACCTATTTTTGAGTAGCCAGATATGAAATAGCAATTTTTGAAATCAAATCATCATCATTGAGTATACAGTCCTAAGACTGGTTTGATGCAACAATCCGTCTCCACTCGACTCTGTCCCCCGCCAGCTGTTTAACCTCTCTAAATGTCTGGCATCCCATATCCCCAATTATTTGGTTGAAATATTCTAATCTGGGTCTTCTCCTTCCCCTTTTCTTTCCCACCTCCCCCTCCAAGATATCCCTAAGCAGTCCCCCATGTCTCAGTGTGTGCCCCATCATCTGACCTCTTCTCTTCTTCAGACTCTTCCACAAGGTTCTTCTTTCTCCGATTCTTCCAAGAACTTCTTCATTTGTAATTTTATCCATCCATTTGATATTCATCATTCTTCTGTAGCACCACATTTCGAAAGCCTCCAATCTCTTTCTCTCCGCTTTTCCAATTGTCCAGGTTTCACACCCATACATGGCTATGCTCCATACATATGTCTTCAATAGCAACTTCCTGTTTGCTAAGCTGATTGAGGAGGAGCATAGTAGTTTTTGTTTTGAATTAAACCCCATTTTTGCTTGGGCAATTCTTGATTTAATTTCGTTTTTGCTCCTCCCATCCCATGTTATTTTACTTCCTAGGTAGCGGAATTCCTTAACTCCTTCTAGGTTTTCTTGGTTAATTTTGATGCATTCCTGTCTCGTTTGTTCTTTTTTTGTACATACTAGGACCTTGGTTTTATTCTTGTTTATTTTCATTTTGATTTCTTCTATTAGGATTTGGTTAATTCCATTCAAGGCGTCCTCTAATTCTTTTTTATTGCTTCCTAGAAGGGCAATGTCATCGGCAAATCTTAACATAGCGATCTTTTGACCTTAGATTTCTATACCTGTATCAATTTTGTCTTTGAATTCTTTAATCGCTTCTTCTATGTATAAGTTGAAAATCATGGGTGACAGCACACATCCTTGTCTTACACCTTTTTTTATTTTGGCTTCTCTTTGTTCATCACCAATATTTATAATTGCCGTCTGGTTTTGATATAGATTGTAGATTAGTCTTCTCTCAAATCAAATATTTTGTAACTTATATATGCCATGTTTCTTTTTGTTTTTATACCTATTTGTAATTCGATTATCAGATTTTTTAGGAGATGAATAATAAATTCCAAAACACAATCTATGTAATAATATAATTAGTTTATTAAATCATGAATAGACAGACAGTCCATGGTTCTGGTTCGCTGACATATTTTTTATAACAGCATCCTCAGTGTCCGCCTGAGAACAAAAAAAGATACAATCGACTCTCGATAATTCGAATTTTTCGATAATTCGAACTATTCAGCTGTTAACTTCGGCAAATCGAAAAAATGCTGTGTATTTTGATACGCTCGATAACTCGAAATCCTTTTCGTAACAAGGGGGAGTGAACGTTCTATAATTCGAACTAGGTCACTTCCCCTCTTTATAATTCGAATTTTTGCTAGCACTGTACTATATACTCCTCATTTTCCGCGTAAATGTGTAATTTTTTGTTCTTTTTTGTCGTTTTCATTATTTTTACTTTTTTACTTGAGACTATATATAAAATCTATGTAAGCTCATACATATTTTCAAAAATATAATAAAAACTCTTAATAATTCGAATTTTTTTTCATTCCTCTTGATAATTCAAACTTCTTGACAATTCGAATTTTACTTGTAGTCCTTTGTATTTCAAATTATCTTAAGTCGACTGTATTTACATATAATATTTTTGGATCAATTTTTTTTTTTAAGACACATTGATTATAATTAGTAAATATTGAAACCTGTGTGAGACATGTTATGATTAGGTGGAAACTGGAGTTATATTAGCAAAATATTTTGTTTCCTTAATAGAAAACAGTTTTTTCTTTGATTTTCAATATACCGCTTGCTCTTATTTTGATTATAACTCAATTTAAAGCAAAAAAAAATTAAAACTACATTATTTCAAAGAATAATATACAAAGATAAAACATCTTGCCTTTTTTAATACAATTGAATGCAAGAAGTAGCGCACCAGCAGCTCCTATGGATTTTGAAAGACCATTCCATGACCGAAAATAAATAAAAATTGATTGAAAGGTTGAAGACGTAGCTGTCTATGCACCCAGGTCTTGAAGATTTGGAGATTGTAAGTGTCAGGAAAGACGGAAGTCAGTTCCAGTTTCTTGAAGTCATGGGGCAAACGTATTGGAGACCCTAGTAGCACAATGTTTCAAACTATTTAATAGCTATATAGTGCCTATATAGATTTTCAAAATCTAATGAAGCGGTCCAGGACTTTTCCAATTTAACCAGGAAGGGATTTTGGGAATCGTACTACGCGAGAAGTATACTTTGGGGGAGAATTACTGACTTTAACTCATCAGAGTACATACCGTGATAGTATCTATAAAATAGTGAAAGCTCGGAAACACTTCTTCGATGAGCTAGCAAGCCGAGGGAGGCACTAAGGGTCGTTTCTGGATTTCATCCAAGGCGATAAGAAAATTCTTGGAGGTCTTTCTCCACAAATGCGGGCCTTATTAGAGACAGGGGCGGATTAGGGCCTTGTAGTGTGAGAATATGCAGGGGCGTAAAAAATCACCTGGACCTGAATAAGAAACCAATTTTTCTTGCGTATGTAATCCTAATGTAATTAGCAACCAAATCCTGTAACATGGCTGTACTATTCTTTATAGAACTCAGGGTCTATTTACAAACTGTTGAGTGTATAAAAAACATCTATTCCGCACGCTTAAGCAAGAATCAATCATTTCTATAGTGGTTGTATTAAGAATATTATTATTTTTTTTTAAAGGATCTTATGGAGTTGGACCAGAATTTAAATCAAACGCAAAGTTTTTTTAATTAAATGGGTCAAACGTTTCGACACTGATTAGCGACTTCGTCTGTCACTCATTTTATTAATATTTTTCAGGAGTTATAACTAGAAGAAAAAAACATTCCAAAGAGTGCAATGTCGAATTATTCAATTTGTTATGATTGTCTTGATAAAAAATTGAATGATTCGGTGAAGACATACTCTTTGGAATGTTGTTTTCTTCTAGTTATAACTCCTGACAAATAAGTTTATAAAATGAGCCACTGAGGAAGTCGCTAATCAGTGACGAAACGTTTGGACCATTTAATTAAAAAAATTTTGCATTTAATATAAATTCTGGTCCAAATCACTACGATCCTTTTAAATATTTGATTATGGATGCGATTAATGAATTATTATTTTAATTGTAGTAAATTAATTTCTCCTATTCGCTAGCCCTTTCTAGTTAATTCTAGACAAAAAAATAAAAAAATACAAGAATAATAAATTTCTCAAGTAGGATTTTTATCAAAGTATTCCATTAAAAAAGAGAGACGTTCATCCTTTCGAATAGTAAAAGAAATAAAATGAAGTCCACCAAATCCAGCGAGGAAGCGAATTTAAGATCAAATTAAAATATCACTCTAAGTAAATGGCAAATAAAATGTCCCGGAGCTTCCGATGGAAAAAGGTTCCTCCCCGAGTGGCTCTAAATAGCCCTCGGGCTCTGCTTTAATCCCATTTGTCCACAACGATAGCTGAAAAGAAACATTGCGCCCCAAAAAAACGAAGGGAAGAGCCTGAAACTAGTAAGGTTAGCAAACTTTTCTAATGACAAATTCTCGATTGTTAGTTTGCTACCAAAGTGGATTTTTACTTTCATTTTATTTGTTTGATTTTTGAAAATTAAAATAAAGAACAAAAAAAATAATTATTGGAATCGAAAGAAGAAAAGCAATTTTATTCATTCAATATAAACAAATCAATTTAAAAAACAAACGAAAAAATTGGGTAAATAAGAAAATAAAACGTATTTATTGAAATGAATAAAATAAATGAGAAAATGTATCAAAAAACATCGTTTTTTTTTTTTTTATCTTTCGTCAAATTGATGTTTTTAGAATGATTGATTTAATTTTTGAAAAAAATTCGATGAAAACCAATCCAATTAGTATTGATTTTATTTATATTCCAAAATAAGCTATTTGGCCATCCAAGTGACTTTCCCATACACCTGGCACCTCTTATATTTAAAATAATTTATAATTATAATTGAAGGTAATTGAAGGCAGCCCAGGGGTAGTGAAGAAAGAAAAATTGACACATATCAAATAAGGTGTAATTTATTGGAGTCCTTCCTCCTTTCCTTTCAAACCGACGTTTCGGAGGATTCTTCCCTCCTTCTTCAGGTTTCAAAGTGGCAATGAATGAAATAAATAAAATGTTTCCTTCTTCTCTCTCACATGCAGTAGTGTTCAAACTTTCTTCTTTTTTAGCAAAGGCATTGAAAAATATATTTTTTTCTTTCTTTCTCCTTTTCTTAATTAGATTTATTAAAGGAGAAAAATAAACTGCAACGGATCGTTGCTAAACTTTATCGAAATTCATTTGAAATATTAATATGTTCTAGAGTAAAGTACTTTAAAATATAATTTTACTAAAAACTTTATTTAACCTTTTTTGTGGTCCTCAAGGTACTTAATTAGGATATTAAATTTCATCAAAATTGGTTAAGTCATTTTCAAGATATTTAGAAAAAACTAAAAAAGTACTGAAATAAAGTACTAATGTTTGTGGACCGATATGTACGAAAAACTAATCAGCGCTTCATTTTGTTAAACTAATGGTAGGTTTTCAATTTCAATTCAATTGGTGCAACGGTGTGGAAAAATTCGTGGACGAAAAAAACGATAACACACATACATCCATCCATCCCCACGCACTTCCAAAAAAAATGGCACTTTTTGGCCTCTCGACGAGATTCCAGGTAATTTTTGGCAAAACCGTCACGTGCTAAAATTCAATCTCATTGAATACTTCAATTTGTGACCTTAATTGAGTCCATGGGTTCGGTAGTCTTTACCTGAGGACCCTTTGAAGTCGCGCTTGCCGCGCGACCGATTGCAATACTTTCTCCCATGCTTCGCATTGGATAAAGTAAAAATTGTTTTTCTATGCCTTTGATAAAAAAGAAGTACGTTTTGAACACTACTATGGAGAGAAGAAGGAAACATTTTATTTGTTTCATTCATTGACACTTTGAAACCCTGAAGGGGATAAGGGAATAATTTCTACCACTCTCCAGAGAAAATTTCGTTGAAAAAAATTTATAATTATTTCCCTCTTAATTTTGGGACCATTAGCAATTAATAATATCTCCATTTAATTATGAGACTATTTTATTAGAAATATTAGCCTTTTTTTGTTAAGGGAGAATGGTGTAGGTACTTGGTGAAACATATTTAAATAAAGTAAAGAAAATTTAAAAAATTTAAAAATATAAAATTCTAGGTAGGTTTCACAAAATAAAAGACAAGATGCTTGTTAACATGACTCTATATATATTTCGGGTTTTGAGCCTATCATCAGGAGTTAAGATTAAACGCTTTTTTTGTTTTCTTTCTATTTTCAAAATTGAATTATTTTCTGCACCACCCTATATTTTTAAAGATATTAATTATTTTATCAAAATGTCTGTTAGTGATTGTGTGGTTGGGTACTATATATTTTTCACTATTAAATAGGTGGTCATAACACCTGTGGAATTGTATTTGATTATGTAAATTTGTGATGGAATTTATTACAATTAAAGGTTTATTTGTTATTTTATTTATTAAATATTTATTTAAAAGTTTATGTTGATTTTTAATTAATGAAGTAAAGTTAAGTGAAAAAATTGGTTGAAGCAGACAGGCTAGTTTTTTAAAAACAATCTCCAATCAATTGAGCATTTCTTGAATACGTTTTTATTTAATCTGGAATTATTTTCCTTTCTGATATCTAATCAAGTAACGGGATTCTTTTCCGTTTACTCTTTCTTTGTACTTGAAATGCATTTATTTCATTCTGAGTCGAGCAGTCAGCGGGGCAAGTGCGTAATATAGTTGTCTTTTCTCTGTATCGAGTTTTGTGTATTTTTGTTGAATACTGCATAGGGGAGAATTGTTCAAACCAACATCTACAGAGAGACAAGGTAAACATTTAAATAAGATATTTTAAATTTTTTGGATAATTTACGGATTCCTAAAATAAAGATTCACGTTAAGTTTTTTCAAAGACTCTCCATAAATCCAGCTGGAGTTGTACTACTAATCAATTTAAATATTAGGTAAATAAAATTTAAATAATATACTATTAAAAATTTATTTTTATTTTCCACTATATAATTCCAAGTAGACAGTGGCGTAGCCAGAAAATTTCCATGGGGGGACAATTCACAAAGCAAAATATTTAGTGGGAATTTTTATTTTATTTTTATATCTCTCCTAAAAATTAAATTTTTGAACCACTCCAAAAATCTTAAAGTGATACAAAGGGTCCCCCTTACCTCTCATTTTCGGATTTTTTCAAGAAAATAAAGTTTTACTACTAAAGAAATTTTAATATATTCTAATAGTATATTATATTCAGAGCTCGAATATAATATTTATTTTTATATCTCTCCTAAAAATTAAATTTTTGAACCACTCCAAAAATCTTAAAGTGATACAAAGGGTTCCCCCTTATCTCTCATTTTCGGATTTTTTTAACAAAATAAAATTTTACTTTTAAAGAAATTTTAATATATTCTAATAGTATATTAAATACAGAGTTCGAATATAATATTTATTTTTATATCTCTCCTAAAAATTAAATTTTTGAACCACTCCGAAAATCCATTTAGTGGGAATTTTTTTTATTAAAAACGAACACAATTCTTGATTAAACATATGAAATACATTTAATTTCGGTTAGTTTTCCATAAGAAACTGTTTGTCGTTGCCGTTACTCATCCCATGAGCCTGCCCTTCCTGGGGGGGGGGGTTCTGATCCAGCTGTGTTTATCGTATAAGCTTTTATTGTTTATTGCCGTTACTTATAAACTATGTTATAGACGAAATACTTTTCGATTCTATAATATTACTTGAAGCGGTCATCTTTGGGTAATATATTCGATGTCGGGACTCAGGAATCGTTTGTATAACATGAAAACTGATTTTTAAAAGTTTGTAATATTATTATCAATTCAGTTCAGACCCGGTTCGCGACTTTGTGTTTGTGAAAAAGCTTTTTTCTAGGGTTAACAAAATTAGGTATCTACCTAGAAAAAAATATTCCTGACTTCACAATATTTATTCCCAGGGCACTAACAAAGGAGAAAATTGAAAATCCGAATTTTTCACATCTTTACTACCTAAAATGAAGAGAGTTGAGTTAATAAAGGGAAAGACTGAAGCTTACCCTTCTTTGGGAACTAAAATATAGGAGAGTGAAGATTGTATGCAAAATTCACGTAAAATTCAGTAGGGTGATAGAGTTTGGGAAGAAAAAAAAAGAAAATCCGAAACATTCCTTTTATCAGTCCTTAATATAATGGAGTGAAGCTTGCAGGCTAAATTCTCATCCAACTTCATCTATATTTATGAATTTTACGTTTTGAGTTGAAATTATTTTCCTAATACTTAGCATTTACGGATTATAGACTGTGGTGCAAAAAAAGTAGAACACTTAGATTGATTCGGTGATTCGGTGTGAAAAGAGGGCCTGTCGCTGGTCCCCTTGACATCAACCCTAATTCCCGGAGACGCCTTCTGCTAGTCCAAACACTTAGGTTGACTTGTCGAGTTTGTAGAAGGTGCTGTTGAATTTAAGCTGCTGTACAATGTCGATCCCTCAATACCTCCAATAGTATGAATCGGTCATCTCTATCAATGGAAGCTCTAATTCCACCAGATTCCGGTCTCCTGGCTTAAGAGTTTGTTTCTCTATATCGTTTTCCAACTTTGTGAATACTTCCAACCGATGCATTAAGTCGTTCAGCGACATACCGGTACGATCTTCCATCATTTATTAGAGCTACAGCTTGAGCTACTTCCTCTGTATTTAAAGGCATTATGCTTGGACAATATTTCAAATTAAATTAAATTAAAAGATGAGATATTCAAATCAAACTGATAAACATTAAAATATTCAATTTAATTCGATATTGGACGATAATCATTTAATACAATTCAATAAAGGGATCAGATTTCAAACCTGAAAATTTATGCTAGTTTAAATAAATTTCATTTTAAAAAGGGTTTAAATAAAGTAATACATTTTGTTAATGGAGAATGGTGTAGATTTTTGGTGAAACATTAAATAAAGTAAAGAAAATTTTTGAAAATTTTTTTAGAAACTTTTTAAAATTTAAAATATAAAATACTAGGTAGGTTTCACATACATTTTTTATGTGAAACCTATCTAGTATTTTATATTTTAAATTTTAAAAGTTTCTAAAAAAATTTTCAAAAATTTTCTTTACTCTATAAAGTAATACACTGTTTTCACTCTAAAAATGGTTAAAAATATTTGTACAATCACAGAATATATTAAAAGTTTATGTAAAAAATATGTTTTTTCTAAAAATTATTTGAAAAAATTAAATTTTTCTAAGTGTTCCACTTTTTTGCACCACAGTGTATTATTATTATTATTATTATTATTATTGTTTGATAGGGCCTCCACCTCTCCCTTTTAGCCCTTCGATCCTATCACTTATGATCTCATGATATGGTCACATAATTTGTGACAACATAACAATGCGTAAATGCCAAGTTTCAGGAAAATAATTTCACTTAAAATTGTGAAATCAATAAATATATTGACATGTAAAATGAAAAACATGCGTTTTAATTGAAGTTAATATATTCTCGACACATTTAATAAATTGATGATGAACTTGGCAGCACATTAGATCTCATTAAATTTTTTGGCAAACAGTTTTTATTTTATTTTATTTTTACACAATTGCTTTTGTTGGAATATAACATTATACATATATATCAGACAAGTTCAATTGTCCCATGACAAAATTAAATGAACAAAATACGGTTTCTAAATTATTAGCATGTAAATTTGTGGAATACTAAAAATGTAATTTAAATAATACGAGGGTCTCTATGTTGGATTGAGTTGTATTTTGTAAGGGTACAATTTATATCACCCCCTTTTTATTATGATTTAATGAATTGGATTTTATTTTAAATGAACAATTTTTATACTAGATGTTATATTATTCGATTAAAATGGAATTCAAAAAAGTATAAAAGATGTTTTAAATATAATCTACCTTGCTAAATAATTATTATTTTATATTGTATTATTTATTTATTTTTTATCCCCGTTTATAGGACATAGAACATTCTTTGAATTTTATTATATTTTTATTTTAATTAACATAAAAAAAGAGATTGTTATATTATAAATTCATTGCTTGACATGTTTACATTTGTACATACCCAGTGGGGGGAAAGGGGGGGGGGGTGTACGGGTCTCCCTACTATCTGAAATCTTTTGGATTGTATGATAAATAAAAATAAATCACTAAAATCTAATATAAAACATATTCTAAAATTTTATTTAAATTCCATTTACTTTTTCATTGATAAAATGTCCAGAGATTACATATTAAAAAATTCAGTCAAATTGAGAACCTCCTCCTTTTTTGAAGTCGGTTAATAAAACGAATTTATCTACATCTTATAGACGGGTATATCAACTCTTGAGAAACAACAGATAGAATATGTATAATTAAAGAAAATGAAATTTTACCTAAATCTAGGAAATTTTTAGCAACAGGTGAATTTTTTTATATAAAATTAAGTTTTTGTCTGTACATTGCTCAAAATCGCTCCAAATTAGTGTACACCAGTGGCGCGCGGTCCATGGATGCTGTGGATGAGGCGCATCCCTAAAATTTTAAACATTTAGAGTATTTTCATAAATATCGACTTCAAAATTTCAGGAGGATCTTTAAATTTTCAAATTATATTCGTTATTTCAAATATTTCAATAAAAAACATTTTTTGATTTGAAAAGTATATTGGCTCTCAAAATAAAATAAAATTGTTGCATATTTTCAAGGGGTAATTAAAATGAATGATTTTTTCGAAAAGGGTGCCGATAGAAGGTTTGAACTCCCTACCTGGTAGATATATTTTCCAGTTCAAGCATGTCAAAGACAAGTTCAGACGAGTCGAATAAAAATTGTTCTCATTGAGGAACTATTAAAATAGAAATAATACAAAAAAGGAATAAATAAAAATGATTCGAAAATTTTTGGAGTAATCCATTTCTAAGAAATCTCAATATACAGGGCAATATACAGGGTGAGGCATAAAGATCTGCCACATTTTGAAGAGGTATAAAAAACGAAAAAAATTAACTAGAAAAAAACTGAATATATTTTTTAAAAAGAACATAAAATAATTTTTATTTTAAATGTGTTTAAAACATTATATTAGACGAAAAAAGGGCGGTCATAAATGAAAATTCTAGCCCTTTCGACCAAACTATGTATACAAAATTTGGTTGAGTTTGGTCAAAAGGGCTAGAATTTTCATTTTTGACCTCCTCCTTCTTTTTTGTCTGATTAAAACGAATTAAAAAAAAAATTATTTTATGTTCTTTTCAAAAATATATTCAGTAATTTTCTAGTTAATTTTTTTATACCTCTTCAAAATGTGGTAGATCTTTATGCCATCTGTATAAGAATCTACGATAATTTTTTTATTTTTATTTTTTTCAATTTAATTGATAATTTTTCACATGCGGAAGATCATCTTAAAGATTAATTTTTTATTGCATTTCCGAATGGGGATCTTAGGCTATCTAGTCCCAGAACTTCGACTTCAAATATTTAGAAAATCATAGAAATTCTATTTTTTTGTAGGAGCTTTTCAATGGTTATAGCTAATGAACGGAAAAAATAATCGACGATTAATATTAATAGGCTACATCTTTGTGATAAGTTTAAACTTTCTAGCTCAAACCCTTCGCATGCAAAATAAATTGAAACGTTCTGATGTGGCCATCCACTTGACTTCACCATTCACTTATGGTTGAGTTTGGTAGAAGGGCCTAGATTTTCATTTGTTGACCCCCCACACCCCCCACAGCCCCCATTTTGGGCGGTGTGTTTTGGCATATTTAGTGTTCTAGGGGCCCACTGATTTTGTACACAAAATATGGTTGAGTTTACTCAAATGGCCTAGATTTGTATATTTTTACCCGCCCCTCCTAATTTTGGTCCAGAAAAAAATTTTGTTATTATAGATTCATTTTATAGTATATTTCATTTTTCTTGTTTTTTTTAGTATGAAAATATTATAATTTTTAATTTTAACACCCCCTTCCCGGCTTAATTTTGGGTCGATATGCACCAAAATCTAATCAGTTCTCAGGCAAGGGGTGGGCTCGGATTCTGTGAGAGTTGAAGCCATCACACTCTCGTGGAAGGGAGTGTGGTGGCATAAAGCGGGGCCTCCCATTGTCGCCCTTGGAATTTCCCAAAGAACTTTATGCGATATGACCTTCAGGGCGATGAGGGGTTCTTTGATGAATTTTTACAGCTTGAACAGGAGAACTTATAGGGAAATCGTCATGCGCTAGGAATTTAATATAGAAAGAAAAAAAGAAAAAAAATGTTGTAAATATATTATGTATATGTTCCTATAATTATGTAAATACTCCTATAATTAAATTCACCTGACTGTAAATATTTCTTGTTAGTGGAGGCCCCTTCGGCGTGGGCCAATAAACGAAAAATCAATGCACCAAAATGCGTGTGAAATTTGGTTTTAATATTCACACTAGTTGTCCACAAAATTTTGTAACGCACAGACTAACAAACATTTTGATAAAACAGTTATTATCTCGAAAAATATAATTTTTTCGATGTTCACTTATTACGGTTTTTTTGTAGACCGATATGTCATAGTTTCGCCGAATTTTTTAATCAAAATAGCTTCCAGCCGTTTTTGAGATATTTCCAAAAAAACAAGCAAAAAAAACACTTCTTTCACTTGCTTACAATACTTGACCATACCCTGTATAGTAAAGTAAAAGTGCTGTATCTCCAAAATTTACAGATAGTGTAAAATCAAGTATTAAGAAAGTTTTCAATTTTTCCTAAAAAGTTTTCAATTTTTCCTTCAGTTTTTTTTTTACTTATTTGTAATTTTAAGTGAACTGTCATAGGACCTTTGCATTATGCCTACTTGGTTTAATCTGCTCTCATTCTTGCTCTTGGGTTTCCTATTTAACAGCCTCTGTGCTTTTGACTTTGCCACGTTCAACTCTCGCAGCCGTTCATTAACTTCACTTTCATTTCTACGCCATATTTATTTTCAACAAAATATGATTATTGCAATATTCTAGTTCTCTAGAATTGCTCGACTTTATTTCCGGCATGGCTCGTATGAAAATCATAAGGATTAAAGGGACCGATTTAATTTGAAAGTTTAAACTTTCCACTGTTGTATGGATTTAATCCGTTCCTTTGAGTGTTGCTGAAATGAAGGGTGGAACTGGATTTTAGGGAATGAACAGAACCAAAGGGGTTGGTTGTTTTATAGTTCAGACACTTGTGTTTCGTTTATATTTATTTTCTTTTTTTTCTTTTGTAAATAAAAAACTTTTTAAATAAATTACATTTTTGTGATTACTTTCCTTTAGAAATGTGGTAAGATAAAAAAATTATAAAAAAATATCATGACCCACGTAATTTCTTAACATAGTTTACTTCTTTTGCAAAACATTTTTTGTTTTTTATTTAAGGAATCTTCCTCTAAACATGTCTGGATGCTGGAAAATGGTTTATCTTATCTTTTTCCTTCTCTGTTGTAAAGTTGGCATTTCCAAAAGTCATCATGCTTATCGTGTGCAAGTATTTTTTTTAAACAATATGCAAATTTTGTGGATAAATTATATTTTGTGGTTAGAATATCTTATTATTTATATTCTTTTATTGTTTTCAAAAAGAAATAGTCTAATATAATTTTGTTAACTTTTCTCTTCTTTGAAAATTCATTTCATGGATGACGCCTACAGAAATTCACTAACTTTACAATTTCAACTTTTTCTATCTAAAGATGGCTGCTCTATTTTTGATTCCGCGACATTTCAGCCCCCGACAAAACATCCCCCAACAAAATATCCACTGACAAAATATCCACCGACAAAATATCCACCAAAAAAATATCCTTCAGACAAAATATCTCATGACAAAATAATCCTTCCCCTCGTGAATCTTATGAGTAATGCAAATCGACTCCGGTTCGGTTAATATATATTCAGTTCGGCTCGGTTGGGTTCGTATAGCTCCTTTTCGGGCTGGCATTTAGACGGTTCGGTTGGCTATACGAACCCAACCGAGCCGAACTGAATATATATTAACCGAACCTCCGAAAGTTTAGTCCGGGCGGGGTGTGTTTCGGGCTCCCATTTGTTTTCTAATCAAACACACATTGAAAACCGAACCAGCCAATCGTCGGGCGTGGTGTGTTTGGGGCTCCTATTTTTTCCTAATCAAACACACATTGAAAACCAATAGTCGGGCGGGGTGTGTTTCAGGCTCCCATTTGTTTTTCTAATCAAACACACATTGAAAACCGAACCAGCCAATCGTCGGGCGGGGTGTGTTTGGGGCGCTATATTTTCTTCCAATATTATAATAATAATTAATAACGGTAATGATTAATAACACTTTTAACAAACAATCAATAATTGTGTAATGTAAACATAGACGATAAATAAGTAAATATAGATGATAAATACTATATTATAGATAGTAAAAATAATAAATTGTTAGCTAGAAAACCTAACGACAGACAGCAGCACTTTCAAACTCTTAACTTAATCTCTTTTGTATTCTCCCTCATACTGGAGAATATTTTGTCAGAAGATATTATGTCGGGGGATATTTTGTCGTTGGGATATTTTGTCGGGGGATGTTTTGTTGGGTATATTTTGTCGGGGGCTGAAATGTCGCGGTTCCCTATTTTTAGGATATTTCTGGCTGTTGAGACGAAATCAATAAGGTTGTCCTCAACTTGATTCAAATAAACACATACCTATACATAAATTAATATATCATATGCTCATATAGGTACTTGTTATTACTCGTTACTCGAATACATAGAATTTACAAATTATCTACATAAACGTTTTTTCTTCTCTAAATTTTTTATGTATAGTGAATTGTCTTTATTTTGTATTTCTATTTTGAAAAAAATTTGGTATTTATTAATGTACGTTACCGGGAAGAAGGATAATTTTTAATGAAAACGTCTATTAGTTGATTTTGCGATGTTTCATCCTTTCATTTAGGACTGAATGTTTACATTATAAATATCGTAGTTATTGTATATATTATCGCTTGTATTAGTAAAATCTTTGGATTAAAAAGCCATAAATTAATTCTTAAGGACTATAGTTTTGAGGGCTTAAATTTAATTTCAGATCGTTTGAATTAAAAATATATTATAAGTTATAACTTATAACTATGTTCTTTCTGATTAGTAGAATTACCAAATCGGAAGCAAATTCGTTTTTTAAATAAGTTATTTTACTTTTTAAGACGTTTACTTCTATATAATTATTTACATGAATAGGATAACTTGACAACCTTAATGATTTTCTCTTAAGAAGCAACAACTTTGGTATTGTCGGCAATAAAAAATATTTACAAGTTCCTGTCTGAGCTGGCAATGTTCTATTCTCTTAAGCGGCATAGTCATTGTGTTTCTAGTAGTGTTTCAGTATATACCGAGGGGTGAACCGCGACATAATATCGTGTAGCCCTACTTCCACTTCCATTTCCAGGTAGAAGGATCAACAGATTTAGGGGCATTATCTGATGAGTTCCAAAATAATTCCACATAATCCAAAGACGTGTAGGCCTAATTCCAATGGCGGTTCACCTCTCGGTATATACCATACAATCTCCATGTGATGATTTGTTATCAAATGCATATTGCAAAGAACACGTCTGGAATTGTAAGACTGTATATATTTTAACAGCAGATAGTATCTTGGACGATCCTCCAATTAAAAACAAACATCAGAACAAGTTATTTCTTCTAATGTCTAATTGGTTCAGGTGTTTTAAGGCAATAAAGGATTACTTTACAATAAATTTGACATCAGAGAGTAAATATTTAAAAATTTTACATATACATTTTATAGTTTCTGGATTGATTATATCCTACAATGTACAATCCTTCAAAACACCTTCTCGCTTTTATTTGTGATGTTGCAAGAGCTGGTGTATCTTTTTGCTGTAACGTATTTGATCTTTATTTCGATAACTTAATTTTTTTTTATTAATTCTATTATTTTAATCTAGGGACTCTATTTTCCTAAAATTAAATTTGAAACTTGATAGTAATCATCTTAGTACGCTTTCTTGTACTCAATGGATTACTTCATTGTCAACTGTTCTCAATTCATCCGAGGTCAGGTAGTTAATACTCCTGTTTCTAAAGAAATCGCTAATAGTTTCATTCTATTAAGCTCAAGCGTCGTTCCTTTTTTCAGTGGTGATTTCAAATAGTTGGTAACTGCTGTAGAAACAAATCTATTGATTCAATCCACATCTCCAATCTAGATTTCGTTCTTTTCAATTCACTTGATGAATAAATTTTCAAATTATCTGCCTCTTTTATTTTTCAATTTCCCATTTAGAATTTGTCTTTATTTTAGTGTTTTAGAGTAATTTTAATCATAAAATTTCAAAATCTTTATTTTTTAATTTCTCTCTCTCATGGAGTTTTTCTAAAAATTGTTTACCGTGGCTTGGTCAATGGTCACTCATGTTATTTTTGATTCCTCCACGTTTATCAGTTCGACCTATTTTCCCGGTTATTATATTGTTTCCAGGTTGAGAAATAAAATTTGACTCGCCGTATTATATTAACGATCTATCGACTACTGTGTTTATAATTATAAATACAGTGTGTCAATTTGAAAACTTCCCACCCCTAGCATCGCTAAACTGACAAATTATTTCGAAAATCGCTGAGACACGTCAAATTTATATTCGAAGGGGAAGAATTTTGACGTATAAATTAGATCGCCCCCTTCACCCTCCTACCCCCAGAGCCACCCCCAAATCTTAAATATGAAAGGGAATCGAGTGAGACATCATTTTGAAGGGCTTTTTATTCTCTAAATTTTGGAGTGCTATTTTTTAAATTTGAGTGCTGCGTTGCCAAGTTAGGCGCCTTTGAAAATTGCAAAATTGAATATTTGTAATTATTTGTGTGATACATTAAACGTATAAATTCTCATTAAAACTGCTTTTGATGGTGGTACGTTGTTTTAATAAATCAATTTTTACAGATAAAGTACCATCATACCTACTAGATTAACGTAAACCACAAACAAATTAGAACGCATTTTTACTCTTGCACATTTATTTTGCAAATGATTAACAAAACAAAATTGAAAACAACAAAGTCAACAAAGTTGTTTATTTAGTTTTAGTGTTTTCAATTTTGACTTTGTTGTTTTCAATTTTGTTTTGTTAATCATTTGCAAAATAAATGTACAAGAATAAAAATGCGTTCTAATTTGTTTGTGGTTTAGGTTAATCTAGTAGGTATGATGGTACTTTATCTGTAAGAATTGATTTATTAAAACAACGTACCACCATCAAAAGCAGTTTTAATGTGAATTTATAAGTTTAATGTATCACATAAATAATTTAAAAAATTCAATTTTGCAATATTCAAAGTCGCCTAACTTGGCAACGCAGCACTCAAATTTTAAAAATGTCACACTAAAATGTAGAGAATAAAAAACCCTTCAAAATGATGTCTCATTCGACCCCTTTTCCCATTAAAGATTTTTTTGGGGGGTGGAGATCTGGGGGAAGGGGGTGAATGGAGCAATCTAATTTATACGTCAAAATTCTTCCCCCTAGAATATAAATTTGACGTGTCTCAGCGATGTTTGAAATAATTTGCCAGCTTAGCGATACTAGGGGTGGAAAGTTTTCAAATTGACACACTGTATATACTACATATAAATAGAAATATATCATTTGCGCTTATATGGTGTAGGGGAAGAGAAATTAAGAGAGAGGGAGTCTTATTTTCATTTGTTTCTAGATTCTAGTTTGCTGACGATTGAATCCATTTTCAGGTCCGTTTGAGGGATGGAAAAGGGCGTTCATTAAGCCTCCTATTGACTTGAACATTAAAGTCAGCCCATACCGCAAATTTATTTCCGACCCTTTTCGACTCGAAGGGAAGAGTTGGTTTTGACTGTCGAAGTGAAGGGTAATTAAATGACCAGGGTGACTTGCGAGGTTTATATGGGATTAATCATGGCCACCAGAAAATGGAACCTCCTCAACGCAAGCTTGAATATCTAAATCCTAAGCCTATAATATTCAATCTTACAATTAATTAATGAAGGGATAGGAGAGAAATTTATCCCTAAGTTATTTGTTCGAGTTTTTTTTTTATATCCAGACTATTTATTTTTACTGTTTAATTTATACTTTTAGTGTGGTTAACAATAAATAAGTATTTATTTTGTTTTTACTTGTTTTTTTATTCTTTTGATTAAAACCACAAACTTGGTTAAATATTTTTATTAAATACAATATTTTGGTAGGAAATTACTAAATAATACAAAACCATTTAGAAAGAGATTTATTTTACGAAATACCTATATAGTATATAGGGTGAGAATAGTTGTGGCTTGTTTATAAATAATCACATACTACTAAAGGGCATTTGTGCCTGTCGCTGTTTTTTTGTGGGTTGGGGCCCAGGAGAAAGGTGGGAGTCCAGGGGGTAGGTAGGTGTTCAAGTGACAGAGGTCCAGGGGGCAAAGCCCCATGTCTAGCAAGAAGGCAGGCCTTGCAGCTAGTTATTAAAATAAAATAATAGCATATTCTCTTACCACCTTGGACGAATTTAGAAGGGAGCAATAAAACTAATAGTAGATTCACCCTTATCTGACTCATCCCATTCCCTGGCCCTTGTAGAACCGTCTCAAGCCTTTCACCCTACCTTATCTACCGCAGTATTTGTTCTAACGTGTTAATTGAATAATCCCCCCTTTAAAGCCTAATTTATATTTTTTTTACTTATATTTGTTATTTTTTTCCAGTCAACGGAATTATTATTGTTATTTTATTGATTTTCAGACCACTGAACTCGATTTTAAATTTTTCAATCTAATAATTAACTCCCACAGCATATAAAGGTTTTTATTCCGTTCTGCTGGAGCCACACCCCAGGCCACTCATCCGGTGGGGGATGATCGGAGGGGAGATGTGGAGGCCCTACAAAAAAAATAAATGGAGGCTCTACAAAAAAAAAATAAGTAAGATGCGATTTTCAAACGTTCTATACCTATTTTCTGTCATTGTTGTATAAGAATCCAACTCGTTTATCTCTATGACTTCTAGGGAACACACTTTCCACCTCCGTCTTTCTAGCTAGTTACAGCGTTAAGACATTCGTAATCTTATACGAGCAAATCCATGAAATTTCTTGCTCTGCTTTTTATCCAGCAGAGGTTAATTCTGGTCTAAAGGGGTCGCACTTTTTTGGTGTAACTGATTCTCGCATCATTATCTTTAAAACAAAAACAAAAATCGTGAAACATTCAGGAAAATAATTTCTAATAGGAATGAAAAAATTATTTTGATTGTTATAGTTAGTAGAAAGACAGAGGTAAAATAAATTACTTCTACGGTGCGATAAAAATGATAAAATAATATTATTTTTGAAGTAATGTTAGAGTTCTCCTTGACCTCTTTTCTCCCATTTAAAATGTTCAAAGGAATTATGAAATGAACAAAGAAAAATATTCTTAAATTTGTTAATTATATTAAGATGTGAGTTATGGTAAAATTTGGGCACTTTTTTAAATTAATATTTTGGATACCTAATTACATAATATATTTTAAAATATTCATAATCACTTATTCAAAATATTAACAAATACAGACAGTCGTGGGACTGTCGGTAGAAGCTTTGCTTCTTCGTCGTTGATATGCATTGTCCATTGATTACAAATAACAAAATAATAAAAATAAAAAATATTGAATAAAAAAAATCAATTATAATAATGAAATAAGAAGATATCGGAAACATAATTTTTTGCAAATAATAAATTTATAAATAAATTATAAAAAAATTTACAGAATATGTATTGAAAAATATGTAAACAATTGAGATCTATTGTGTTTGTATCATAGAAACCAAAGGTGTGTGATAACTGAAATAAGACACGTAAATTTGTGATTCAATATTTTGTGAATATCTTGAAAAAACTGCATCAATGGTGGTTCCATATTTAGTTGTAGATGCTGCTTGGTCATTGCTTAATTTAAAATCAAATTTATTCAATAGAAATAATTTTAAGCGATCTGATATTGGATCTGCAAAGTTAACATTGAAATCGCCAGCCAAAATTAGTGGAAGCTGGTGGAAAATTTTACCAAGTAAAAGAGAACACTCTTTAGAATATTCTAGAAGTACACGATGAATGAAAAATACTATGTCTTCCAATTTAGAATTCGGTGAAATATAAATGACTACCATGACTATTTCAACGTTATTGTCCATATTGCACATACATGCATAGATATCTCCAATAATTGTCCTTCTAACGTTTAGATCAATAGTATTCGACATGGTTGTTTCAATATTCGGAGTAATAATATTTGTTTTATCATTTAAATTTTTGTAAATTGCTACTCCACTTGCTCGAACATCACTTCGTTTGTATTGAACAATGCAGTCGAAATTAGGTACAACATAATGTTCATCATTACCAATCCACGACTCAGTTAGTAGTAGTACATTAATATTTCTAATAACTGTATCTGTGAAATCATTTTTGTGACATTTAATACTCTGGCAGTTGAAAGTTAAAATTGAAAGCCCTTTGCTATTGTGCTCTCTCTCGCTTGACCTGGCCTGCACCTTCACCCGCCCTCTCTCACTTCCCCTACCTGCAGTCCAGAATCATGCGCAGTGGGAATCTTACGAGGGGGTCGCTTTTTTCCCATTTAGGCCCAGCGCGCTTTAAGAAGCAAAGCTTCAAAAATCTTTTTTAAAAATTGCCTTAAATCTATTATTTATTAAATTAAAATCTCTCAATCTTTTTCACTGTAGTTTGAATTTTAATTACATAAATATAAAAAAATTCTCTAAAATCTATACTGAGAATTATCTCTGGCAGCGGTTTCCAACTTTTATATAATACTACTACGCATCCCTAAAAAAATCCACGCATCACCACTTTTTATTTTTTTAATAGTTAAAAGAATATAAAAATTGAATGTAAGTATGTATAAAAATGTAAGAAAATGAAAAAAAAATATTTATTCTATGAATTTTACTGTTAAGTTACGATATTAAATTTTTATTTATTTGTACATCTTTATACATATTATGAAAATTAATTGTGCATTAAAAAATTTTCACGGGCCTCTCTGGTTAGAAACCACTGATCTATGGTATTACGTTCTTTTTCCAATATCTTGTAAGACAATAATTGCTATCCTTCCTGAGAGTTTTTATTGGAAATATATGTAAGTTTGTTTCAGAGTAATAGGATTTTTAATATATAAAAGATATTCAAGAATAGATATATTTTTCACGAGCACAATAAAACCCTAATATTTTATTTTATTTTTTTAATTTTTCATATTTAACTATTCTTTTTCTCTTTAAAATTTATAGGAAACTTGCCAAAACTTTTATAACAGTTATGTAATTTGATTTATTTAAAACTTATTTTTGTCCCATAAGTTTCAATAAAAAAAAAAAATTGATTTCGTCCTTATTTGATCATATATTTATTTATTCGCTCCCTTGGAAGAGAATCTTGTTTGAAATATTCATCAATCATTTTTCATTTTTTTTATCGAAAGACATTTTTACTCTATTTTTTAGATTACTAAATTCAACTTTTCGGAAAAATATATTATTTCCAATTTACTTATAGGATAATTTTATTTTATCTCAAATAATTTTCAATCAATTTCTCCTTATAAAATCAAATCGAAAAGATTGTCCTTGTCTTAATCTTTAAAGCTAGATGTAAATAAATTTCTTTACTCGTTTCTCTCATTTTAACCGACTTCAAAAAAGGAAGAGGTTCTCTATTCGACTGAATTTTTTTTTTTTTTTTTGTGTCTATGTTACCTCATATCTCCGACAATTGTGAACCGATTTTGAAAATTATTTTTGCATTGTGTTCAGTCTAACATCCGATTGGTCCCGTTTTTTTCCAATGGTATTGGACCTTTTTTGCTATGTTTGATCAGGCATAATTTCTTTGTTTATGAACCGATTTCGATGATTCTTTTTTATAGGAAAGGGGGTATCTTAGGGATGGTGCCATATTAATTTGATCAAGTTCTGATGATATGATCAACAACGAAATAAAGTAAATCTCCAATTCTTATGAGCAAATAATCGAAATTATGATAAATAAAATATTTTATAAAAAATCTTATAACATTCGCAAAACCCGCAAACGTTTCGAGATAATTTCTATATTTATGAATTGAATTTTATTATAATTTTCTGATTCATTCGCCTGACGCTTTCTCTTACGAGATGCATGCAATGCATTATATTAAGTCACTATTAATAACATCACTAAAAAGAGAAAAATAAAAATAATTTTATAAAAAAATAAAAAAAACCGACTTCAAAAAATTAAATGCAACAAATAAAATAATAATAACTTAAAAATAAAATAAAATCCACTAAAAGTTATAAAATAATTATCTTATTTAGTTACAACTAAACGACGAAATATTAACATGAAATTACTTTTTGAAGTCGGTACCAAACATATACATTTTATGAATCACATTTGATGGATCATTAGTACGTTTGGCGGGTACGCTCGCTTATAGGTATAGATTGTTTGGCACCGACTTCAAAAAGTAATTTCATTTTAATATTTCGTCTTTTAGTTGTAACTAAATAAGATAATTATTTTATACCTTTTAGTGGATTTTATTTTATTTTTAAGTTATTATTATTTTATTTGTTGCATTTAAGTTTTTTGAAGTCGGTTATATTTTTTTTATAAAAATTATTTTTGGATGGTCCAATTTTGAGGTCCAACAATCATTCTTACAAGAAAGACAAATCACTTAAATATCACGGATTAACCAGAGGACAATCTCTTTACAATGCTTTATAAAATCTACCCCTGGCAGAACGAATTACTATTCTTATTTATAAAATCTACCCTTGGCAAAACGAATTACTAATCTCTACTAAACTTGATCTCATTTAATAACGCGCAGGTTTGTTTTAATTTGACTAAACATTGCTGAAGATCAACTTAGTCTAAAAATTAAAATAGCTGTCAAATTTAGGTCATCTGCGTGATCTGATGGCTAACTAAGGTGGCCTTCGGCCCGGCGTCACCTAGCCCCTAGCGGAGAGCGTCTCGTTTTATGGTTAAAATTTAACTGATAATAAATGATTATATATTCCTTAACTGTCAAAATTGATTTGATCAAAAATTTAAATATATTTAAAAAATAACAATAGTTTTGAAAATTAATTGAAAATGCAAATAATTATAGAATAGGTATTAAAACAGTAAGTAAATGAATTATATATTACTTGTCAAAATTGTTCCCTTAACCAAAAATAATGTCAGTTGAAAGATTTCCAAAAAGCTATTATCGGCCATCTTATTTGTTTGCTTTTACCCCCAAGAGAGGCGCTGGCGTTGTTTCCTCGAAAAAAATATTTTTTACATGCCACAGGTGTGATATCTATAAAAACACTATATATAAAAACACTCGTGTATTTGAATGGAATGTTGTCTGAAAATGTCAAAGAAATCGGTAAAGAAATTTCGGAGATCCTTCAACGTATCACTTAAGCGTAACAGTACATTTTTATTTATATAGATGTTTCACCTTGCACCTACACAATCATTATTCCTGAACAAAATACCTAAATAGTATATAAATTATTGTAGGAACCTTCTGACCTTAAAATGACACTTTTCAACCTCCCTAGAAGAACATAAAAATAACTATCCATTAATCTAATAACTTACATAATTTTCATATGAAATTTAACTGAAAATAATTCGAAAGATAGAAATCTAGATATGAAAAATAATTAAAATTGAAATGTATTTTATCTACCTAAAAAAATCATCGCAACATATATGTTATATGGGATGAAATTCATTCTGCATTACTATATTTCAACAAATTCAAAGAGTTTTCTGTTGATAAACGAATAGATAGAATAGAAAAATAACCACTAGGAGGATGAGATTTTTATTTATGATTTTTAATTAAATTTGACCTTGATGCGATTGCAATCATTTCTTTTATAAAAAGAATAATAGATATCGTAGTGAAAAATGGTAAAATTAAATTAAATTTTTGTACAATTTCTATGAAAATGACCTCAAATCTAAAATAAAGCTGTTCCTTTCGAAATTGGATCTATTCTGCATGCCCTGTAGCTCAGTGAATATAGCCTCCTTAGATTGTTTATTTAGTTTTATTTATTTATTTTTTTGCTTTCTCGGCTTTAACTATTAGTCATTTTAAAATACTATATATTAATTAATTTTTTCTGAATTATGTAGGGATCTGATTAAAATCGGTTTGCCGCAAGTCGGGCTTGATTAGAAGGCATGTACCTTATCTACTCGACCAACCTGACGCTCAGGTTGTTTATATTTATAAAATTATAATTTTATATAAAGATCTTATTTTTTATTTTTCTTTGAAGTCTAAATACCTTATAATTACTTATAAATCAGCTTCTATAATAATCACATTAACCATAATCATTTTCTAAGAGTGGGTTTTTCACTATTTGAATGTGGTGAAAAGTTAGAGGTTCACTAAATAAAATAGTGAATATTCACTAATTGGCAGTGGTTTACTTTTAACTATATCGAATAGTGAATAATTACTTCCAATTAGTTGTTTTTCACTCTTTCAATTTTAGAGAGTAAATATCAAGAATGTCCGCCTCTCTGGTGTAATGGTCAGCATAACTGGTTGGCAACCCGGAAGTCTCGGGTTCGATTCCCGGCTATACTCAGAAATTTTTTCTGTAAGTATACTCTCTTAAAATGAATCAGTGAATTTCAGCTGATTTCACCAGCGATCATATACGTCATTGAAAAATCAATCATTTGTATTAATTTCAACAGTGGTTTTTAATTTTCACTGATTCAAACAGAGGTTGTCTGACGGCTTAGGTGGCCTTAAAAACTACTAATGAATCAGTGAATTTTAAAAATCCACTAATACATTCAGTGACTATCCACTGATTAGCAGTGGTATGATTGTGACTGTTTGGATAAGTGAATAGTCACTGTTATTCAGTGGATATCCACTTATTCAGTTTTAGAGAGTAGGTTCTGGTAATAAAAATTAAGTGGGAGATAAATTTAAACTAGTTTACCTCGCGGAGAATTTACCACTGCTCGAAGCCCCTAAAAACTTAGTATATTGGACTATATCTAACTTTCTGAGATTTGGCTTGTGATCCCGGCTTCTTTTCCTTCTACTCTGTTCTTTTCACGATGGAGGGGCCTGCCCATACAGGCCTTTAGGGGATGGACCTTCTGGTGTATCTCCTTCTCACACCAATATACAATTAAAAAAAAAAAAAAAAAGAATCAACAACTCAGTCAGCTACTCTCGGCAAGAAAAATTATTATCAAATATTATTAAATAATTATAATCTTCCAATTATCTATAATACTTCAAAACTTGATTGTCAAAATTACCTGCTTATATTTACACACTGATTTACTTATTCTTTTTTCAATCTATATAATCAAATAACTTGTATTTTGAATTATATATATTTATGTACTTTCGAGGGGTGAACCGCGATTGGTATTAGGTGTACACGTCTTTGGAATTATATGAAATTATTTTGGAATTTATTAGATAATGACCCTTCATCTATTGTCTTCTACTTGGAATTGAAAGTAGAAGTGGAAGTAGGTGTACACGATATTCACCCCTCGTGTACTTTAATATAAATTTGAATCCGTAGATGTTCTAACTTCTAGGGAAAAGTTATAATATGTTTAATTTTTATCTCTAATTTTTATAAAAATTTTAAATATTATATAAAAGGTAAGAGAAAAAAGATATTTAACCTGAGAATATGTCTAACCAAAATAATTTTTTTTTTCAAAAATACAACTAGTTTATTTTTATTAATTATATAAATTGAATAAAAGAATAAGAAAATCACTATGTACATAAATAATTGTAATTCTAAATTCATCCCTTAATTGCCTCAAGAGTGGCAAGAGAATGAATGATTCGAGATTGCTTTCCGCATAATTAAATTGACGTGGGCAAATTTGAGCTTTTTACATGAAAAGAAGTTGATTTGCAAAAAGTTTAATTTGGAGAAGCTAAAAGTAAAACTTAATTAAACTGTCATAAAAGGCTGTCTAAAAATAATATAATAAAAATAAAGTAATATGTTAGAGCATATCCCTATTGAAATGTCTGATGTAAAAAGAAAGAACCAAGAGCTTTCTTGAAAAAGATAATCCAAAAATGGACTGAAATTTTCTATATCTATATATATATATATTCGAGGATATTTTTTATTTCATTATTTATTTAGGCTAAGGACAGCTGAGCAACTCACATCGCACAAAAAAGAGGAAATAAATTGAGACAAGAGCGAGAAATGATTAATGAGTCGCAAGGGGAAGATCATTAAGTTGGTCTACCAGACGCCTCCATCCAATCATAATTATTTATTAAATTTGTCATGGCCTGCGTTACTTTTGCTATTTATTGATGAGGATGCATTTCATTTCGTGATATTCAAAAATGCAAAATAAATTCAAAGATAAAATAACAGAACGCATATAAGCCTAAGAGGTAGGCAACTATACATACACCAATAAACACTTTCCTGCTCATTCTAAAAGAAAAAGAAAAATAATTTCTCAATTTAAATTTCGGATAATTTTTGATTATATATACTATATACCAGTGGCGTGCGGTCCATAGATGCTGTGGATTTGGCGCATCCTTACAATTTCAAACATTTAGAGTATTTTCATAAATATATAAGTCGACTTCAAAATTTCATGAGAATCTTTAAATTTTCAAATTATTATCCGTTATTTCAAATATTTGTATAAAATAGATTATTTGTTTTGAAAAGTATATTGGTTCTCAAAATGAAATAAAATGGTTGCATAGTTTCAAGGGGCAATTAAAATGAATAATTTTTCCGAAAAGGGTGCCGATAGAAGGTTTGAAGCCTCTTCCTGGTATATTTTCCAGTTCAAGCATTTCAAAGACAAGTTCAGACGAATTTTAGTCGAATAAAAATTGTTCTCGTTGAGGAACTATTTAAATAGTAATAATACAAAAAAGTAATAAATAAAGATGATTCTAGAATCTTTGGACTAATCATTTTCTAACAACTTTCAATTTATAAAATAGGAATGCTTAGACAAGTCATAGCTTGCTTACAGCAATAGAATTAGGAGGAATTTAAGATTTTCTTATTGTACATGCTGGTTCATTGTGGAAGATGGTCGATTTCCATCTCAGGGAGTGTAGTTTAAGTCACGATAATTAATTTCTGTCTCCTACTCTCACTCATACAAAGCAGTATCCGTTTGGGGCGAAGGTCCAAAAATATATATTTTTAAATCTAATGTTAAATTTGAAAAAAACGCAATTGATGCTAGTCGATGAAAGAAATAAAATAAAAAAATCCAAAAATGAAGGGTATTTTTTTTGAACCGCTTCCCCTGGTTGAAAAGTCACCAACCGCCACTAATATAAATGATAATTTAATTTTAAAAATTAATCATACGTATAATATATAGTGACGTGACCTCTTCACATAATTAAAGTTAAATAATTTGAACTTATTAAAAAATAATAATTCAAAAAAAATAAAAACTATTCAAAATAATTTTTATAGAAATTGTTGATAATAATTTAAAAAAAAAAACAATCAAATCTGATTCTTACTCGTATACCGAGGGTTTTGAACCTTTCTATCCACACTACTTGTGATATAAAATTCCTTCTTATTTTTCGATCATAAGTAGTTAATGAGGGAATTTTCGGTATTTTTTCATAAAATTAAGTTAAACCGACAGCTATAAAAATCACCTAAATTTAGGAATTTCGGAGCCCCCTCGTAGGGTCATTTTAAAACGGATTTATTCTAAAAAAAAATTTAGCTTAATTCTACTTGTAAAATATTTATAAGGATACCTTACACCCCATGTATAAAAAATTTCAACTTACAAAAATTTCAACTCTCCCCAAAATAATAAGTCGATTGATATTTTATATGATTTTTAATTTTAGGGAAAATTAAATTATATATTTTATAAACTTCAAATATGTATCTTATTTAATGTTCAATCTAGATATTCAAAAGATGAACAGACAAACATTGTAGCAACACTAAGAGGATTTCGTTAAACCTAAGTGCTAAACTTGTTATTTGTGCTGATGATTAAATAATGTATTTGATCAAATAAAGAAATCCCTAGAAATCTCTGAAATTAATGAATACCTCTGATTGTTGAAGCAAAACTTTACTGTGATGTTTCCAGACTCTTAAAATCTCATTTCTGTAGAATTAAGTTTTTAAGTAAACATCAAAATATACTCATATTAATAGCCTTTTATTGCATTCAGGAGATTATAAAATGTGTATTTTTGGTAACCATTCAAATTCGAATCAAAATCTCTTGTGATAGTTAAAAAATAGAAGCTAGGTAACTTAGTTTCAAATTTGCATTTTCTTAGATCGACCATTTCTGAGTAACTGCGCCCAAAAACTAACTAAATGATTCTGAGGCATTTTTCGTCTCTAGGGAGCACAAAATGCTTTTTTTCATTGTTATTTTCACAGAGCTTTATTCCGAACTACAGTAGTTCCACATTCTTGCTCTATAACACCTATCAATAAAACTTGTGTTTATTATTTCAAATTTTTCACGATAATTTAAGCGTTCATAATTAGTCAGCTAGTTTACAAGACTCTCAAGGAGGTTCGAGACAGCTTATCTATCTGGTTGATCTACGAAAAAATATTTTGTATTTCTGCAGAGTGACAACGTCTGCCTACTAATTTTTTTAATAAAAAAAAATTATTAATAATGAGGTTAATTTCAAATAAAAATCTTTGATTTGAAAATATTAATAAAAAGAATATTGAGATAATTTTTTTTATTTTTACATTTATGGATAACTAATATAACTAGACTCTCAAATCTATTGAAAAATGTATCATTCGATTCATAAAAGTTGAATTATTGATCTGTAAGAATTTGTTGAAAATGGTATAATTTGTTATAGAAGTTATAGCCCTTTTAAAAGCTCGGTCCATTTACTTCCATGTTAAAAGGTCAATATTCAATAGTTTATTTCTCGGTAATGGGACAGATGATTAACTTCAAATTTCGGAAATAAATATTTAATACATCAATGATTCGATGGTAAAAATTTGAGAATTTTCTTATAAAAATGATAAACAGTCACGAGCCCCCTTAAGTAAAAATAAATGAACTTTAAATTGATCCCATTAATTGCATCTTTGTTCAATTAATGCAAAATTAGCTGTATAGTTAGGTATATCTTATCATTGATCTTTCAGCATCTTGCTTTAAATTATTAATTATAGGAGAATGGCCATTTAGGCTGTTAATCAGAGTCATAAAATAGCTGTTGCTGCGGAATAGGGAAAAGGCTGACCTGGAGCAGTCAGCCGTGCATGAAGTAGCCGATGCTATAAACTCAGCAAATTTACTAATGACAGTATAAAATTGATCGATTTGGGGATGATTTACAACCTGTTTTGTAAACGAACACCTTCATTCTGAATAGCTTGATATTAATTTGTTTAAGCCTATTATCTAATTACTTATTACTATTGAAAGAAAAAGTGAATATATTTTCAAGACTCAGGTCTCAGAAAAATATAGGGATTGAGCGAATCTTTTTTGTATTCACTCTCTTGGAAATTGAACATAAAGCAATCCGAGCTAATGGACTCATCTGACATAAAATGTCAAAAAATGAATTAAAAAAAATGAAAATATGTACTTAAGGGGCTGTATAAATTACATCACACGAATTTCAAGATTTTTAGACCCCTCCTGTGTCACATTCTGTCATATTTTCATTGAGCCCTCCCCTCTATAGTGACGTCACAATATCACTTTTATACCTACCCTATAATTTAATAATTGTATAATTTTTTTTATAAATTAAACTCAACTTTTTCAGATTGGAATAATAATAACGTGAAATCAAAAAATTATAGGTATTTAAATTTTTTTTAATTTGAGTTTTGTGAATTTTTAAGATCCCCTCCCCCTCCCCCCGTCACATTTTGTCAAATCCGAGATGCCCTCACCCCCTTACTTTGGGACGTAATTTATGAATCTAATAAATCTACTTGACCCGCAAGCCTTGTCTTCTAAGCGCACTTGTTAATAAAAGCATGTGAACAGAATCAGACCGAGTATAGAAATAATGTACTTATGATTGGTGTTCTTACTATAAGAGTTCTAGTTGCAAATAGAAATAAATTTTAAATTTTCAAGAAAAATTACAAGACAGTGTCATTTATTAGATCCGAGATGGGATGGATTATTTTTAATTATAGTATGTCAGAAGGGTTGTTTTTATCCTCGGGAATCGAACCCGAGTACTTAAATAAAAAATGCGGGCCGCCTCCTAGCTACCCTGTGAGATGAACATTTATTTAAGCTTCATGGGAGGTCTATGTGCTTAAAATTAGAATCACTTGGCCGTGAAATTTTACAAATAAAGATTTAATAAACTTCTGAGTGAAATATTTAGCGGGACACATATGTCAGAAGGGTTCACCTCAAGGAGTAGCCAATTGCCCTGGATTGCTAATTTTATTATTCCCAAGAGGGATACAAAGATTCTGATGCATCCCTAGTAGCACAATGTTTCAAACTATATAGTGCATATATAGATCTCGAGAATATATGTAGGCACTATTTAGTATAGTGAACTTCTGACTGAAGATGGGCTCATATCCCGCTAACATGCATCTTGTCTTTGATTTTTTGTGAAACCTACCTAGACTTTTATATTCTTTAAATTTTTTAAAAGTATTTTAAATGTTTTAAATTTTCTTTACTTTATTTAAATATGTTTCACCAAGAACCTACACCATTCTCCCTTAACACAAAAGTTACCATATAGTTTGTAACAATGTGCTACTAGGGATAATTTAATAATCCATTCCATCTCGAATCTAATAGATGACACTCTCTTATGTGGTGTGCACAACTACTACTCGTACATACGATAATAAACACTAAGATTTAGTATTAGCTTAGATTTGAATTAAAATATACGAAGTTGAACCAAAGTTAGCTTTAAAATGACTTTTTTATTATCGTGTTAAAATATTTTTTTATAATAAAAATAAGGGAAAGTAATAAAGACGAGATTTTCGCATTTACTACTTTTTCCAAGTTCATATTTTTTTTTTTTACTTTTTATGACTTAGCATCAGAATGAACAAATATTTTTGAAATTATTTTTATTAGTAATAAAGCTTAAAAAATATCTGATGTGGCCATCTCATAAATTTACCAAACAATCCTGGTCATTTTAGGATGCTGATTTTTGAATTGATAGTTTCTTAAGGCCTTAAAGGCTAACTTTTCAAAATTATGTCACAGCTGGACAAATAGTTCAAATTTCTAACCCCTCCCCCTACAATTTTCAGTCTGGATTCAACTAAAATCTAATCAGATCTTATTCTCAATATAAAATATCTAAATATAAAATTTTGTTTTGATTCCTTGATTTCTTTTTGAGCTAGAGCTTTCACAAAATTTGCTAACCCACACATACTAACCCACCAACAGACATTTTGGTGAAATAATTATTATCTCTTAAAATTTACCATAAATTTTTCGATGTTCACTACATAAAGTCTTATTGTACACCGAAACTGGGTTAATTCGCTCAATTCTTTATGTCAAAATAGTTTTAGTCGTTTTTGAGATATTTCTAACATACGAACCAAAAAATAAATGCTTTTTTCATTAAATAACATTAAATTTTTCCACCCAAAGTTATTAGATTTCTTATTCTTCATGTCAGGCGAGTGTGGTAGTACTTTTTTAAAGGGGATAAGGGCTGAAGTAAGACATGTCCGAAAATTTTCTTTTTTAATTAAAACAGGAATAGTAGGGAATTGGACACAAAATTAAAAACACAGAGTTTTTATTAAATGGGCCAGACGTTTTGTCGATTTATTTCGACTTCATCAGTGGCCCATTTTATCATTCTCTTTTTCAAAAAACAATTCTACTATGCGACAAAACATCATTAATCTTTTTTAATTTTTTAATCCATTCTTGGCTCCATTTAATCAACAATCTTGAACTTTTTTTCTCTTTTTTTAAGAAATAAAAAATTAAAATACTTTTTTATTGCTTTTAAACAGACATGTTTTTTTTTTTTTGAAATTTTCTAACCCCAATAAAGTCAATGTGAATTCTGATTGAGATTACACACTATATATGTTTTATAGCTAGAGTGAAAATTTTCACTAAAAATTCACATTCTATGATCAGTAGATGTAAACTTCAAAAAAGCCCAAAGGAATATTGATCTGTCTAAGGGTCTGTCAGGTAGAAATAATTAATAATCGGTGAATAAGATGAATTCAGGTTTCAGTTCAAGAAATCACAGCAAGGTTTTGGTTCAAAACATAGACAGAAAGAATCACTTGGAGCTTGAAAAATGACTTTTGAATTATCTTAGACAATCGTTAAATTATTTTTTTAATGTTGTATCATTCACATCCATAGTATATTTCTAACAGTAATACCAGAGAATTGGACACAATTAAGAAACACAGAGTTTTTATTAAATGGGCCAGACGTTTCGTAAATTTATGTTGATTTCCTCAGTGGCCCATTTTAACACTCTTTGTCAGAAAAACAATTTCACTATACGACGAAACTATTCTGTGATCAAACATACAATAAATAATTATTTTCTAAATAATCCATTAATTAATTTATATTAGAAAATGTAAAATATAAGGCGAGAAACACCAAAGGAATAAACATATCACATTTTAAATTTCGAACGTTGAAATTTTCTCTTTGTTTTGTATTTTTCAGGCAATTAAAAAACATTTTACCATAGGTCGTGAATAATGAGCTCAAAAATATTAAAAAAAAAATTCGGGCATATTTACCTATGGTATTAAAAAAATTATTTTCATGTAATTTATGCATATCACTACTTACTTTCACTTACCCCTCTTAGGTAACAATTTAAAATGAAATTAAAAAGATAATGTAACAGGAATAGCAGGGAATTGGACCGAATTAATAACACAGAGCATTTATTAAATGAATTTATAATTTTTCTCATTAATATATCAAAGAATAATTGATATATCAACGAGAATTATTTTGACCGCGCTTATTTGAAAAAGATATTTATCGCGAGACTACTGCGGATGATTTTATTAAATGGGCCAAAAGTTTCGTCACTTTATTTTGACTTCCTTAGTGGCCCATTTTATCACTCTTTGTCAAAAAACAATTTCACTAAACAACAAAACATATTTTTTTATAACATATTTCTGGCTCAAATTAATCAACAGTCTTGAACTTTTCTTTAATTGTTAATAAAAAGCCCAAGATTGTTGATTAATTTGAGTCAGAAATATGTTATAAAATGTTTTGTCGTATAGTGAAATTGATTTTTGATAAAGAGTGATAAAATGGGCCACTGAGGAAGTCAAATAAAGTGACGAAACTTTTGGACCATTTAATAAAAGCTCTGTGTTATTAATTCTGTCCAATTCCCTGCTATTCCTGTTACATTATTCTTTTAATTTCATTTTAAATTGTTACCTAAGAGGGGTAAGTGAAAGTAAGTAGTGATATGCATAAATTACATGAAAATAATTTTTTTAATACCATAGGTAAATATGCCCGAAATTTTTTTTTTAAATATTTTTGAGCTCATTATTCACGACCTATGGTAAAATGTTTTTTAATTGCCTGAAAAATACAAAACAAAGAGAAAATTTCAACGTTCGAAATTTAAAATGTGATATGTTTATTCCTTTGGTGTTTCTCGCCTTATATTTTACATTTTCTAATTTAAATTAATTAATGGATTCTTTGGAAAATAATTATTTATTGTATGTTTGATCACAGAATAAAAAGAAGATACGTAAATAGATAATTAAGTAAAGAAATATTTTAATGAATTCATAAATATGTAAAGAAGAATAAGCTCTTAATGAATTCAAGGGTTGGTGCGGTCTCTTTAAATTAAGAGACTGCTGCTTCTTCTCGGAATTGGGAGTGCAAGAGCTTAACACAAATTAAATAACGTTAATTACCTTTGCAAGTTATCAAAACAACCCTTCGGCTGCCGTTGCGGCGAATTAATAATTATATTAATTTATTCATATTTTAATGGAGAATTTATTAAAATTATTTTAACTAAAATGATTAATCGATATTTGAAAAAAATAATTTAATAATTAAGAGGAGTTAAGAGAAAAGAAATATTTTGAAATTTTTTATTTTATTTACTTTATAGGCTTTTTTGTTTACAAATATTTTTACATTTTTTTATTTATATAGTATTTGATGGAATCAGGCCACTTTGGGCTATTTTGAAGCTACTGCCCTAGTAGCACAATATTTCAAACTATAATAGTAACTATATAGGGTCTATATAGAATCTCGAAATCTATATAGGCACATTGTGCTACTAGGGCTCTCAGAATCTATATAGGCACTATATACTATACTATACTATAAGTCTTTAGACGAAAAATGGGCTGACCGATTATCAGCATGCCCAGCTAATAAAAATCGATTCTGGCATCTCACGAAGAAATTAACTACGAACTCCTCCAAATCTGCGTTTCCCCCTTAATCTTCCCAGCGGCTCAATAGCCACTGAGGCCCTCTCTAAAGCTGAAGCATTCGCTTCATTCTTCGCAACCAATGCCACCCTAGACGACAAGAGACTTGACCCCCCGCCCTATACCCCTAGCACCAATATTATGTCGGATATTAAATTCAGAATACCAAAAATATTAAAGATAATCAAAAACCTAAATGTTGATTCAGCCGCTGGCCCAGACAACATTCCCACCAGTATAATCAAAAATTGCGCGCCTGAACTTGCTCCTATTCTCTCAAAAATTTACAAACTTTCTTATACCACTGGCTCATTTCCGGGGAGCTGGAAAACTGCAAGAATTCAACCAATAAAAAAAAGGAGATTCTTCAAATGTAGCCAATTATCGTCCGATCGCTATAACTTCGGTTCTTTCCAAAATCATGGAAAAAATAATTAATGAGCAAGTTCTTCACCATTTAGAATCTAATAAACTAATCCATGATAGTCAATACGGCTTTAGACAATCTCGGTCCACCGGCGACATTTTAGCATATATAACTCATATGTGGAATAAAGCACTAGAGACTGGTAAAGAGACTTTCGTAATAGGCTTAGACATTTCAAAGGCCTTCGATCAAGTCTGGCACAAAAATCTTCTTGCCAAATTACCTGCATTTGGCCTCCCCCGAGCCTCTGCAAGTTGCTTGAGAGCTTTCTCTCAAACCGCTCTATTAAAGTCGAGGTTGACGGAATATCATCCTCGTCCTTTAATACTAATGCTGGAGTTCCTCAGGGCTCAGTCATTTCTCCCACGCTCTTTATTATCTATATTAATGACCTATTAAATCTGCCCTCCAATCCAATACATTGTTACGCTGACGATAGCACCCTCCACAACGCTCAATCCTTACTAGACGATCGCGCAAACATAGCCTCCTCAATAAATTCAGACTTAAGCATGCTAAAAAAATGGGGATCTCACAACTTGGTAAACTTTAATGCTGGTAAAACACAATGCTGCCTAATTTCTAGGCGCGCAGATAGGAACCTTCCGGACATTTCCTTTGATTCGAGCTCATTGGAATTTCGTAATAAAATATCATTGTTAGGTGTCTCCTTAGGTTCTGACCTCTCTTGGAATGACCATATTATCTCAGTAGCAAAGGCTGCAGCATGTAAGCTTGGCTTTCTTTTCCGAACCAAACGATTTTTCACCCCCACTCAACTCCTTATATTATACAAGGCTCAAATTCGCCCCTGTCTTGAATATTGCTCGCATTTGTGGAGAGGGTCCTCCAAGTATTCTCTTGAAACCCTGGACGCAATTCAGAGACGAGCTATCAGACTGATAGGCGATCCTACATTAACTGACACTCTCGACTCCCTAGCCCATCGTAGATCTGTCTCCGCCCTTTCCCTTTTTTATAGATACTACCATGGCTTTTGTTCTGACGAAATTAAATCGATAATCCCACCAAGGGCTTCATTTGCGCGGAATACACGATTTTCTAAAACTCAACACCCCTACGCGCTTAAACTGGATACTAATCGAACAAACGCATTCGCCAATTCATTTATCCCCATGACATCTAGAGACTGGAACTCTCTTCCCCCGACCGTCTTTCCAGCAACTTATGACCTTCAATCTTTCAAGACCAGCATCCACAGATACCTTCGACTTCTACCCAATCACTAAATCTCCCCTTATCTTCACGTTACAAGGGTCCACCACGGACTACAGAGGTTGTACCTTCTTGGTGCAACTTCTTCTTGTATCAGTATCTTTATAAAAAAAGAAAAAAAATATAGTTTGAAACATTGTGCTACTAGGGCTCTCAGAATCTATATGGGCACTATATAGTTACTATATAGTTTGAAACATTGTGCTATTGAGGCCCTCGGAATCTATATAGGCACTATATAGTTTGAAACTGTGCTACTAGGGCTCTCTGAATCTATATAGGCACTATATAGTTACTATATAGTTTGAAACATTGTGCTACCCGGGCTCTCGGAATCTATATAGGCACTATATAGTTACTATATAGTTTGAAACATTGTGCTACTAGGGCTCTCGGAATCTATATAGGCACTATATAGTTTGAAACTGTGCTACTAGGGCTCTCTGAATCTATATAGGCACTATATAGTTACTATATAGTTTGAAACATTGTGCTACTAGGGTATAATTATAATTATAATAAATAAGCCTGTCAAGTTCGTGTCAACTTCACATATCTAGGGTTCACTTCCTTATATGGTATCATCCATAATACTTGAGATAACAAATTCTTTCTTTTTCATTAGAGCATATGTTAATTTCTGGATTTTTTCATAATTTTAATAATTATTTAAGTCATTTCCAAACCGTGGCAGAAACAAAAATCGCTTTTAAATTACCAGTTTGTAACTCTCTCCTCTCTAAGGTAAATTAGATAAAAAAATCTTGATTCCTTCATTCGATTAAAATTTTGATTGTTTTTTGATTTTGTGGATAATGGACACATATAACTAGTAAATTTCAAATTTCTATTTTATTTGAATTAAACGAGGTTTGTCTAGTTAGAAGGGTGGCAGTTAAAAAATGGAAAGGTAAAATTTTTCGATTCCCCCCCTCCCCCACCCCAAATAGGTTTAAAATACAAAAAACTAAACTGTGTAAAATTTTCACCGATTTTGATAGTAATAACCCGTCCCACCGAGGGGTTTAAATTTAAATGCGATTTAACACTGGAAATCGTACTTTTTGAGAATTTTGAATGCAACATTCTTATGTTCCAATATTTTGGTACGAAACTGTCTACCTTATAGGTTTTGAGGTCGCTGGAAACGAATCTAATGTTGAAAAAATAAATTGACTTTTGACAAGTAAGAATTTTATTTGAAATCTTTAAGGCCTTAAAAACATAATTTTAAACAGTTGTCAAAAGTCAATTTTTTTCAACATTAGATTCGTGTCCAGCGGCCCCAAACCTATAAAGTATACATTTTCATACCAAAATATTGGAAAATAAGAATGTTACATTCAAAAGTCTCAAAAAGTACAATTTAAATTTCAACCCCTTAGTGGCACGGATTATTACTATCAAAATCAGTCATAATTTTACACTTACACAGCTTAGTTTTTTTGTATTTTAAGCCGATTATAGGGGGGGAGGGAATCGAAAAAATTTTACTTTATCATTTTTAACGGCTATCCTAATAGCCTAGAGGCCTAGGCTAAAAAATTGGATGGATTTGAATATTTTCCCCAGATAATGAATCGTATGAAACTTTATTAGAAGAGAAAGAGTTGACATCGGATAGAGTTAAGTTGAGGCCGGTGGTTGAGTTAAACCGGTCTTAGGACTGCATACTTGAAGATAAGGGTGATGAGGCTAATGGTGTGAGCTGGCCCCTCAGCAGCTTACAACAATCGATCCTAATTACATGAGCTATGATCTTTGTCTATGATGGTATATATTATTATCAAATCGTTGTAATAAAAGCTCTGGAATATTAAATTAAATTTTCTCGAATTAAAGTCCTATTACTGAGACCAAATTTAACTGTACCTAATAATTTAACGATTTTTTTTACTCTACTTTACTATATATTTACTATACATTTAGCCAATATCCCAAGATCAGGCTATATATATCATAAAAGGTCATATTTCATTTCTCTATGATGGTTTCATATTCGATATTTTCCAATCAAAATTCAAACCCAGTTGCTTCATTCACAAGCCAATATCTTTTACGGAAATGACATGTTTCGACTTCAGAGATTTTAGTTATGAAATCGAAATCGAAATGTTTTACTAAAACTAGCTTTCAACTTATACACTTGCCTATGCAATAAAGAATGGATGGGAAAAAATTTCTAAATGAATTACAAAAGTAAATGCTAAAATATATTGTGAAAGATATTAATTTGCCGATGGTAATAGATTCAAATTTACAAGAAATCATAAGTTGGTGTCATCTATTCAATCCGATGGAATGGAATATTTTTAATATTTTACCCGTGTTCATATGTCAGAGAGGTTCGCATCATGCGGGTGAGCCAGGTGGCCCGGATTGGTGTTACTGGCACTCGGGTTCGATTCCCGAGGGGGTGAAAAACAACCCCTCTGACATATAATTAAAAATATTCCATTCCATCGGATTGAATAGATGACACCAACTTATGATTTCTGGTAAGATATATTAGTAGAAAAAATGAAAACGATGAAATTCTAGTGAAAACCGATATCAGGGAGAAAGAAGATTTCATTTTATTTTTTCTTGTTATATAAATCATACCTTCTTCTTGGATAAAAAAGGAAAATGAAACGTTCTGTTTTGATGAATTGAAATCAATAGTTTCTCTTCTCTAAAAGGAAATAAATATTACATTCACATTATCATTTAAGATTATAATATGTTTCATCGAAATGGTCTATTAGAATTTTTCCTATAAATATGTAATGTAATTAGAAATTTTTTAGGCAAATTTGGGTTCTTGTATTCGCGAAACTTGGATCTAGTTAAGGCTAAATAAATGTATTATTATTTCTACCACTAGATGTCAGGAGGGGCGAATTCGTTTGATTTTACATGTAGGTACGTAATTATCAATTCTATATACGTTTGAAGTTTTTCTTTAGGAGATATAAAAAAGAACTATAATGTATCCAACAAAATAGGTATCATTTATTAAAAAAGTTTTTCTCTTTTAGTGTTGTTTCGAAACCAGCGTTTCGGAGGATTTTCCCTCTGACCCCTGTGAATCCTGAGGAAGGAGGGAAAATTGACGAAACATCACTAAAAGAGAAAAACTTGTCTAATAAATAATATTTTGAGCATGGGAACCAAGCCTCTCGCGGCCCAAAATCCATGTAAGGAAAATTTCTTTTATGAAAACATACACCTTAAACTTTAACATAAACCTTTTCGGAAAAACAATTTCTGAAAAAAATAAATAAGTTTTTCCGTAAAAATACCATACACAGAAAATTTAATAACATTTTCTATCTTATATTATATGAAGGAGGAGGTATCAGCCAAAGTTGGATGCGCTGGCTTCAATGAAACACCATGAATAAAACGTTTCCTCTTGAATTTATTTGGCCATCTTTAGTTAATTAGGAATCATACAGAAAATGCGGTACACATATGTGATCGAACCAATGTATAACGCATTTTGTGTATAACTCTCAATTAACTGAAGATGGCCAAATAAATTCAGGCCGAAACATTTTATTCAGGGTGTTTTATTGAACCCAGTGCATCCAACTTTACAGTTTCATCACAGCCACGAACTCTAACAATATAGTTCTCTTGTTTATTTCCGGGCTGCCTTCATCCAAATCCTGAGATATTAATTCTATATATTTCGAAGAGATGTCATGCCTATCGTGATTTCCGCCAATTTTGAATATGTTATATAAAAATGTTTTGTGCGAATACTAACAATTAATATTTAAATCTAAAATTAAACTTATTTTGTACTCTTCATAGAGGACCAAAGAATTGAATTTAGTCATATTCATATTTTTTTTTCTTTATTTTACAAATATTTGCAGCCGATAGAGAAAAATCATTTTCAAGCATAATTTTTTCTTCATGTAGGAGTATGCCTCTGTGTATGAATTTCTGATACCCATAATAAATCAAAACTGGTAGTCAAAGAAAGTTATCTCTAGTACACCAATGTTTTCATTTCTAACAATAAACTGATTAGATTTTGGTCTTTCTATCGGGTTCAAAAGTGCGAAACATCAGAAAAAAATTTGATTTTAATTTGGGCTATATCGAATGATTTGTTACTGCAGTGAAACCACTCAAATCTGAACTAATTGGGGCTGTAGCCTGTTTGAATTTCACTTTGTTCGGATTAGCCGAAAACAGCTTCGAGGATTGAAGATAGCTGATACCAAGTGAAAGATTAAGTAATATTTTGTGTATTTCTATTAGTATTTCATTGTTTTTGCAAAGTGATTAACTTAATGAATTTCAATAATCAACTTTTACTGTTTTTCAATCCTGGATCACATAAGTATGTAGACACATTTACAATTTGTTAGGTATGCTAACTGTGCTTATTTGTTAATTTTTCAACTAATTATATAAAATAAGGTTACAATGCAGAATATATACATAAATGTTTTATGACTAAATAAATAAGTTTCTCTTTTTTGGGTTCGGATTTGAGGGGTTTCACTGTATAATAAGTTGATATTTAGCATACATGTTTTTGCGTTAATAGAGTACCTACATATCTCTCGAGACCATTACTTAGTGCTAAATCTCCTATTTTCTGATAGCTCACCTCTGAATTACATTCAAGATAATAACTATGGCATGCGAAACTTGTTAATCTAAGTAGTATTTTTTCATTAGAATACCAACATAATAGTAATTTTTTTTTCATTCTCTCGAAAAGAAAAGGAACAGATCACCATTTTGCTTTTCCATTACTCATTCATCTTTTGTTGTAATTCAAAACTAAAAATAGAACTAGCTCTGTTGAATACTTATTAGTAATTTTGATGAACTCTTTTCTTATTTTCATTTTGTTTCTTCTATTTTTTCGTTTCTTTTTATTGTTTTTCAGTCCTATTGCGTTCCCTTCCTCTCTTGATGGGATCTCAACGACAAAACACCATTTTTAGCCGACTCCGCAACTCATCTAATCCCAACACCTGTTTTTGTTTTTTGCACAATCAGCTCTTCTCTAGGCTTTCCACCGCCCATTCCCTTTTACATTACCTCTTTCTTATTTTGGATAAGAAGCTTCTAAATCAATACATAGTGTAAGGCGCGACTTCCGCCCGACCTGAAAAGGGGTCTTAATTAAGGACGAAACAATGTAGTACAATAAATTTGTAATTAAAAACAATGGTGTTTAATTTCATGGTAGATCAATTAGTACAAATTATATAAAACCAATTCGATTATGAAGTTACAATTGAAATAATACGAGCTAGTTAATATACTAGTAAAAATATAAATAATTTTGAAGAACAAATTTAACTAAGACTATAGGTTATTAAGCAATTACAAACTAGACTAAACTTAAAGTTACAAACTAACATACTTCGAAATATTTTCTGATCAGACTTATCATTAATTAAACGTTTCGGCCGAACTACTCACGCACTTCCGACTTCTCTGGTCACTGTCTGTCCACACGAGTAGAGCTCCTGCCCAGCTCGCTAGCGGCTCACGCTCGCAGGGCGCCTCGGCGCCCTTCAATGACGCCGATCCTCGCACAGCTGGCAGGACAGCCCTCTTGCCCTCCGCCAGCATTGGCTACATCGATCTTCACTTAGCTCGTCCAGCCGCCTCTCGGCCCTCCACAGGGCACGGCTGTCCCTCAGCACTCCCACGGACAGGCCCTCGCGTGCCTGTCCTTCGCCATCCTCGTGGTCGGCTCGTCGACGCTCCTCTCCGCCCGTTTGATCACACAGCCACGGGACGGTCACATCGCTCTTCTTAGACAGCCCGCAGGCTCACCCAGCCCGCAAGCTGGCCGTGTCCCCGAGACACCGGCTACCGCCCGCAGGGCGGCATCCTGGTCCTTAGCACATCACCGAACACATACACGATGTACCTGCACACAGTTCGCAGCACTTGCACACACTCGCGTTAACACTGTCTTTCACATAACGCGTACCTACACACGCCTGCGGCACACACCTGTACCCGCCCCGGGGGTAGTCACACAGTCCCTCGCACGCGTTCACATCTGCCCCCGCTCGCAGGGGCGGCCGGCTCGCCACCCCCCAGCCGTTATGTCTGTCGTGCCAGCCTCAGGACGACTCTCCCGCGTCGGCCGTTAGTTCCGCGTCCTCGCTGTCACCCACACATTTACATCTTTTGCGTGGGAGACACACCGACAGCGACTTCCTCTTTTCCACGCACTCACACTCTCGTATCCGTTGGTCACTTCATACACAGACAGGCCCGCCTCCTTCTCGCGTCTCTTCTTCTCTTGCCCAGGGTAGCGTCTGTCTCTCTCCCACTCCCTTGTACGGGAGCTAATATTCACTATACTGGATCTAGGCACGGCGCCAACCTGTCTCGCTGTTAACTCAGCAGTTTACTGAGGCTACTCTCTATTCCAACAAATTAGACTTTCTTTAACTTAACAAATAAATTACAGGCTAAGTATTCGCTAAGGGCCGTAGCCCCCTTACATCCTTCCCCGTTTTAGAAAAGATGTCTATGTCCTTGGACATAGACATCCTTTTACAGTTCGCCCGGGGGTCCGTCACTTAACGTTATACTACATATAGATTTTATCCACAACTTAAAACTAACTGAACCACTTATATCTAAGGCTTAATTCTAGGGAGACTACACCTTTGCGTACAGGGGGGGTAGCCTCGTAATTACGGTAGCCATGATATACATCGATAAAGTAGATTAAACTCACATAGAAGGGAGCGTATCGGTCACCTTCTAACGCATCTAACCGCCCTCTGATGACTGATACCTTCCCCTCCACGGCCCCAATTCGTTCAAGGCGACTCCCACTTCAGGTCCACGGTGTCATCGCCCTCCTTCATAAAATTAAAGGATTTTCTCTTCAAACTTTTCTCGTTAAAACAGCCAAAATTTGCATTTACCGCGCTTGTAACTTATTCCAAATAGTGATCGCCTAAATATTTCGATTATTTTTCTCCTAGGCTACTCCTCCCGACCACCTGGGCCTTCCTCCCGAGATATGTTAGCCCCAATTCCAAATGTCCTTTACTACACACCAAGAAAATAGGAAACGACTACTCCACAATTTTCTCACCCTGGTGCTACCAATTTTCTTCTCCGGGGATGACGGTTTCGTAAACATCTCTAGCAGAGGTGTCCGTCCGGGCCCCTTACACACAATAGGACCCCCGACTTCCCCGGTCTTGTCACGGCGGGCCCCTTACACACAGTAGGACCCCCTGACCTAACGGGTCTTGTCACGGCGGGTCCCTTACACACAGTAGGACCCCCTGACCTAACGGGTCTTGTCACGGCGGGCCCCTTACACACAGTAGGACCCCCTGACCTATCGGTGTTAGTCATGGCGGGCCCCTTACACACAGTAGGACCTGCCCCCCCCGGGCCCCTTACACACAGTAGGGCCCGATTTTCCCTCCTTCGTCCATTGGAATCTCCCCTTCCGAAATGCTCAAAATGACTCAAAAATTCCTCCCAAAAATGGCTCAACATCTTCCTTGGAAAAGGTCTCGGGATTTTCCTCAAAAATAATTCAAAATGCTTCCCTCAGAACTGTCTCTCAAAATTTCCTTCGAAAAATGACTCAAAACTTTTTCAAAAAAAAAGGCTCAAAATTGCTCGAAAATAACTCAAAATTCTCTCCACAAAAACCGTCTCAGATTCTCACTAAAAGATAGCTCAAATTTTTCCTGAAAAAGGTCTCGGGATTTGTCTAAAAAATAGTTCAAAATTTACACGCGGACTTCAAAAAATTAAAGAATTTTCTCTTCGGCGGTCGGCCCGGCGGTCGACCCCGATCTCGAGTTCCCCGTCCCAATCCTGGGCGGTGGTGGTTCCTCATCCCTTAGGCTTCCCAGAACGACTGCCGCTACTGTTATCCAACCCGGAACATTATTTTTCATGAAATTAAACTAACATATACGCCTTACAGTTTGTCTAAAAAAATAAAAACGTTGAGGAAAAAGAAAGCAGGTATTGACCAAATTACGAATAATATAATGAAAATCACACAAAGAAACACAATTAATAAACTAGGAACTTCAGGAGAAGAGGTTCCATTAACAACCAATTTTACAAGTCTATCTAGCTGTTGCACCTGGCCAAGCTGTTTATATTTACGATATTAGATTCAGTCCACAAATAGATTCCAAAGATTTAAGGTTCCGTATTATATTACTTCTTGTCCGACATTACTGTTTTCTTCCCCTTCTACTTCACCACGGTTTGCTTCTCTGCTAGTTCAACCCTTCAACCCTTTATCCTGTCTTGTGATTTTCCCCTCTCGTTATCCCTTCCTTCCACTCCGAGGGCCTGACACCGGTTCCTTACCTTTACAGGCCCTCCCGCCCCCTCCCGGATGGTGACCGGGGCGCCGCTAACGGCCAGTTCCCCGTATCGCCACCCTAGGTAGGCTCTTCTTATTTTCACCCTAAGGACCTAGCCCAGGCCTTCCCCTGCTCGGGGGTCACCGGGGCGCCGCTCACGGCCAATTCCCCGTGTCACCATCCCCGGCAGGGCGAATTCGGGAAGAAACCCCTCCCACGATGGTCACCGGGGCGCCGCTAACGGCCAATTCCCCGTGTAACCACCTCAGGTAGGGCGAGACACTCCATTTTCGGCCTCCTTCTCATTCTTACACCGGGGGCCTGGCACAGTCCTTCCCCTTTACTGACCCTCCTTTTCCCTTCCGATCCCTTGTCACACATTTCTTTTTTATTGGTTGAAGCCTCAGGTTTTCCCTTTCTCACCCCCACTCTCCTCCTTAGACGTCCCTGACCACTCCCAAAGCAGTCTCTAAAATTTTATATTATTTCTCCCGTGGTGAACCTCGCGACCAACACCTCTAGAGCAGCGATCCTTTCGTCTGCAACCTCAGCACTTAGTTCAAAATACCTGACCCCAAAATTCACTCAAAATCCCCTTTCGCTCCAAAGTTTTGTCAAAACTACCCCCGGTCCAAAATCTATTCAAAAATTCTTTAAAAATTCCTCAACTATTAACCCCATAAATTATACAAGTTTATTCACCATGCTGGCTCAAGACGCAAAACAAAAATAAAATGATGTTCCGGGTTTTCCCAAAATTTGCAATATTCAAATCTATATAGATACACCTCGTACGCTTCAACAATTACTCCAGGATTAATAAAACACGTTTATGAGCTTCTGATACTAATATTTTGAAAAATTTTATATAATAGAAATTTTTGTCCAAAATCCCCTCAACACCTTCAACTTCTATTTATATTTCAATACTAAAGTAATTAGAAAGTAAAATGTTTGATCACAAATATGTAATCCAAACCTTGATTTCTTAAAATTCAGATAAATTCCCTAACTTTTCTGCAATAAAATTCTACCCCAAATTATCCCGAAATTTTCAAAATTTTCTCCTTAGAATTTTCTTGAAACCTTACTTGACCCAAATTCTTTCCTAAATTTATACCCGAGCGGCGCTCTCAAAAATTATTTCAAACTTCTGTTCAGAAATGGCTCGAAATTATCTTTTAAAATTTTCTCCTTACACTTTAATAGCAAAACAAAAAAATCGACTCAAAATGCCTCAAAAACTATTTTTTAAAATTCTCTCCTTAAAATTTTCTCTTACATTTATGTACGTGCGACGCTCTCAAAAATTATTTCAAACTTCTGTTCAAAAATGGCTCGAAATTATCTTTTAAAATTTTCTCCTTAAACTTTTCCCGAAAATTTTACTTCTCCAAAAATTTCCCGACATTTGGCCCGAATTCTCTCAACCTATATATCATAACTTTTGTTTTCCTATTTATGCACTTTAAATCCTCTTAAATTCTTATTTCCCAAATTTTCAGAAATTGGCCCTTAAAATTCCCTTCTATATATATTAAACTTTTTCCCAATTATTCGCGGGCGGCACTCTCGACTGAGCCGAGCGAGTGCCCGATTTCAAAATTTTCAAAATTTCCCTTTTCAAAATTATCTACCCCAAATTGCACTTTGAAAATTTTAAAATCGTTTACCCCACACCTCGACACCAATTTGTAAGGCGCGACTTCCGCCCGACCTGAAAAGGGGTCTTAATTAAGGACGAAACAATGTAGTACAATAAATTTGTAATTAAAAACAATGGTGTTTAATTTCATGGTAGATCAATTAGTACAAATTATATAAAACCAATTCGATTATGAAGTTACAATTGAAATAATACGAGCTAGTTAATATACTAGTAAAAATATAAATAATTTTGAAGAACAAATTTAACTAAGACTATAGGTTATTAAGCAATTACAAACTAGACTAAACTTAAAGTTACAAACTAACATACTTCGAAATATTTTCTGATCAGACTTATCATTAATTAAACGTTTCGGCCGAACTACTCACGCACTTCCGACTTCTCTGGTCACTGTCTGTCCACACGAGTAGAGCTCCTGCCCAGCTCGCTAGCGGCTCACGCTCGCAGGGCGCCTCGGCGCCCTTCAATGACGCCGATCCTCGCACAGCTGGCAGGACAGCCCTCTTGCCCTCCGCCAGCATTGGCTACATCGATCTTCACTTAGCTCGTCCAGCCGCCTCTCGGCCCTCCACAGGGCACGGCTGTCCCTCAGCACTCCCACGGACAGGCCCTCGCGTGCCTGTCCTTCGCCATCCTCGTGGTCGGCTCGTCGACGCTCCTCTCCGCCCGTTTGGTCACACAGCCACGGGACGGTCACATCGCTCTTCTTAGACAGCCCGTAGGCTCCCCCAGCCCGCAAGCTGGCCGTGTCCCCGAGACACCGGCTACCGCCCGCAGGGCGGCATCCTGGTCCTTAGCACATCACCGAACACATACACGATGTACCTGCACACAGTTCGCAGCCCCTGCACACACTCGCGTTAACACTGTCTTTCACATAACGCGTACCTACACACGCCTGCGGCACACACCTGTACCCGCCCCGGGGGTAGTCACACAGTCCCTCGCACGCGTTCACATCTGCCCCCGCTCGCAGGGGCGGCCGGCTGGCCACCCCCCAGCCGTTATGTCTGTCGTGCCAGCCTCAGGACGACTCCCCCGCGTCGGCCGTTAGTTCCGCGTCCTCGCTGTCACCCACACATTTACATCTTTGCGTGGGAGACACACCGACAGCGACTTCCTCTTTTCCACGCACTCACACTCTCGTATCCGTTGGTCACTTCATACACAGACAGGCCCGCCTCCTTCTCGCGTCTCTTCTTCTCTTGCCCAGGGTAGCGTCTGTCTCTCTCCCACTCCCTTGTACGGGAGCTAATATTCACTATACTGGATCTAGGCACGGCGCCAACCTGTCTCGCTGTTAACTCAGCAGTTTACTGAGGCTACTCTCTATTCCAACAAATTAGACTTTCTTTAACTTAACAAATAAATTACAGGCTAAGTATTCGCTAAGGGCCGTAGCCCCCTTACAATAGCAAAGCTTATCTAAAAACTAACATTCGAATATATGATTTGAATTGCAGTAAAATCTAAGATGTTATTTGAATCAGATGTGTTTATTATTACTTTCGATCGAAATATTGAACACATTTAAAATATTTGATTATTATTTTTTTTTTTAAATAGTTGGAATGTTTTTCAAAAAATCAGCTCGGGTTAAAAACCAATGTGTATTAAGAGAGAAAGAATTTAATTTTTAGGACAAAATCTAGGATTTTAGTAGAAATATTTTTACATTGCGATATCAGAGGGGATCCATCCCCTTAGGAGTTGAACTTGAGAACTAACATGCTTTCCGGGCAGTCAGCTCAACCCTCGAGACAAAATCCATCAACTCCTGAGGGGATGGATCCCCTCTGATATCGTAATGTAAAAATACTTTTACTAAAATCCTAGATTTTGTCCTATTTTTTTTTCTCCTATTATTTATTTATTTTATAAATTGCCAAAAAATGGCTAAAATTCTCAAGTTTCTTCGTGACGTTTTGTTTACAAATTCTGAAGGAGTTTTAAAATTAAAGTAGTTACCTTTATACACTTACACATCTAAAAAAAATTATGTTTAAACCACCTAGATTTAATATTATAAATCCAAAAATATATTTATGACGTACAGACATTACTTAAATATATATATACTTATTTATGAAATACAGACATTACTTTAAATACAGACATGGCTTAAAAAACATAATACTTAATTAATATTATGTCTAACTCACTTCTGAAGTAAATTCATTTTTAAGATTATTTTTATGTCTGTCTGTGTGTGTGTATATAATGTCTTTGTATTGATTCTGATACTCACAATAAATTTAGAACCAAACCTTCTAGAATCTAGATACTTCGATCTGGTGTCATAATATTTGCGATTCCAATATGAAAAAGTTATTGTGAAAATTAACTTACAAGCTTCAGAAAAGAAATGCAAAAATTAGAAAAAAAAATTAAAACGTTGTATTGATAATGAATTGGATTGATACTAATTTTTGAAGTGATAACTTCTTTTGGCGCCTTGCACACTTTTTATTTTACTTGGCAGTAAATGGGATTGAGGCGTCACAAAATATAAATTTTAATAATTTTAGAATATTAGAATTATTAATTGAATGTAATGGAAGGCAGACCAGGGGTAGTGAGGAAAGAAAAAATTAACACATATCCAAATAAGGTGAAATTTATTCGATTCCTTCCTACTTTCCTTTCAGACCAACCGTTGGGAGGATTCTTCATTCCTTCTTCAGGGTTTCAAAGGGTCAATGAATGAAACAAATAAAATGTTTCCTTCTTCTTCTCCACAGTAGTGTTCAAAACTTTCTTCATTTTTAGCAAAGGCATAGAAAAACAATTTTTTTCCAATAAATTACATCTTATTTGATATGTGTTAATTTTTCTTTCCTCACTACCCCAGGCTGCCTTCCATTACATTCAATTAAAATTTCTACAAGTCCGTCTCTCTCCAGAGAAAATTTCGTTGCAAAAAAATTAGAATTATTATTTTTTTTTTTTTTTTGGCTTTTCGACCATTCTAGCCAATTTACGATAATACTAATTATTTTAAAATTTGTCTCTAACCCGGGGTCAGGTTGTAGCCGGATGCCTCTAGTCTGATTCGAAACCGGGTCCACTTAGTTAGCAGGCTGGCACGCTAACCCCTAGCCTACCCGACCCCCTATTAGAATTATAAATGACATATAAGTTATCACTTCTGTCGTGTGGTCTTAAGCACACACCCGAATTTTTTTTATTGTGACAAGTTTCAGAATTATACTGTAAAATGTGATCAGACAAAAATCGCCAAGCTAGTAAAGTTGTATGGAACTAACCAAGCTTGAAAAAGTTTTTCTCTTATATTGAAATAAAACAAAATAAAAACTCATTCAAAAAATTGAAAACATTTAATTCTTTAACATCTAATTATTTTTAAGATAAGTTCCAAGTTATATTCTTAGTTTAGTAAATATATAATAGCTTTATCTACTGAGAGAGAAAGTTTCTCTCGAAGAATCTTTGATAAAGGCTTTGGTTGGAGGCAGAGAACATGTCACCATCAAATGAAAATAACCTCAAGACATCATTCTCCTTTCGCGAGGAGCTAGCTGGCTGGTTCTTTCAACATGCGCTTTATACTTGTTTATTATAGAGTGAAGAATCTCTCCATTAAGACTTGCTTTCTTGAGCGTGTTCAAAACTTTGTGCCTAAGTTTTTTTTTACATTTATTAATTAAAAGCTGTGCGAGATTTCTTTTTTTAAATTTTTGAATTAAAAATGTATTTAAAAAAAAGAAAAGAAATGAAGTTAATAATAATAATAATTTGATTCAATCACATCCATATTATCTACTCTTATTAAACGAGCAAAAATTGTATGTTTATATATATATAAATATATATATATATATATATATTTGTTTGTATAGATATTTGTATCTTGGTTCTATTTTGAAAACGACTCTACCGATTTTGTTGAAATTCACGGGTTAGGGGGTTTTTGCGGGTGACAATTTGATCTGTCACGGTCTCATCTTTGACAAAATTGTTTTTGATGGGTTTTTTCGTAATCAAATTAATTATTCTCAGGTAGACAAATCCCATTCTTAGGGTTTTAAAAAAGGTTACTCTTTTCCTTTTGTACCCAGGCAGACAATGGGTTGGGTTAATCCTTTATTCTCAAAGGCCTTGAAGAAGTATTGTGATTGTGGATTTTAACATATTTTGTTCTCTCTAAACGTTAGAAATATTAATAAACGTTTTATAATTGTTTTTATAAAGAACTTTATTTATTTAATAGAATAAAAAATAATCAAGAATTTATTTGAAAATATATTTCGGATAAGTAGGTCTCAATTTTCTGAAAAAACAACACATTTTGTTTTATTTATTAACAATTGGATGAATAAAAATGAATCATCTGGTTGAATCAAAACAGGTACAGGAGGCGGGGTGCAGTGGTGGGGGATCCGGGGGTAGGGCGATGTTTCGGGGGTGGGGTCGAGCGGGGTGGAGGTGTGGGGGGGGGTACATTGGGCGAATATTATATATTTTTGTATTTTTTTTAATTTGAAAACGGCTCTCAAATAAAAATCGACAATTTTATCTGAATTTTAAATTAAAAATAATATTAAAATAAAGCTTTTAACTGAAGGAAGAAGTTACCGAGCATCGCTCGGTGCCTCCAGGCACTTTAATAATAAATTAAGTATATTAGCAGGTATTTGGACAAGAAAGTAGAAAATCAAACAATTCTCATCGATTTGCGAAACGTTTCGGCAATTTTATTTAGGCTTCATCAGGGGTCTCAATGATTATAATTTAATAATAAGATATCAGGTGTCTCAATGATTATAAATCTTAAATAAAATTGGCGAAACGTTGCGCAAATCGATGAGAATTGTATGATTTTCGACTTTCCTGTCCAAATACCTGCTAATATATGGTAATTAATTTATTATTAATGATAATATATATAGGTATGTTAGGTATATAGGTAGGTTAGAGATTAGTCGTTTTTTCCTACTCTCCGAAGTTTTTTAATAAATGTTTTTGTAAATATTTAGATAACTATCTGATTGTGATTTCAAAATAAAGTAAAATTAAAAGAAAAAGAAAATTTTATTAACCAACTTCATGTGCTCGTAAATTTAAATCCGATTCGCAGATAAATTGATGTGATTAAAAAAATAAGCACACGTGTTCTGATGTGGGCATTCACTTGACTTTACCATACAACCTGGCCCCTAAAATTATTTATAATCATGTAGGGGGGGGTTAGTTTTTGCATTTTTATACTTCTGTGGGTCCACTGGTTATGTATACAAAATTTGGTTGAATTTGGTAAATGGCCAAGATTTTCATTTTTGATCCTACACCCCCCCCCTATTTTGGCCTGTTAGTTTTTGCATTTTTAGACTTCTGTGGGTCCACTGATTATATATACAAAATTTGGTTGAGTTTGCTCAAACGGCCTAGATTTTTAATTTTTAACACCCCCTCCACCCCCCTTAATTTTGTGTCGATATGCACCAAAATCTAATCAGCTCTTAATCTCAATGGGCCAAAACTACGTGTGAAATTTGGTTTCGATATTCACACTAGTTTTTGAGCTAGCTCGTCCACAAAAATTTGGTAACGCACAGACTAACGGACAACCAGACTAACTAACAGACATTTTGACAAAACAATTATTATCTCAAAAAATATAATTTTTTCAATGTTCACTTATAAGACTTTTTTAGTGAAGCGAAATGCCATGGTTTAGTTCAATTTTTTTAATCAAAATAGTTTAAACCGTTTTTGAGATATTTTGAAAAAAAGAAGGAAAAAAAACACTTTTTTCATGCACGATTACAGTACTTGACCATACCCTGTATGGTAAAGTAAAAATTAAATAAAAGTATGTAGAGGTATTTTAAAAAGTCAAAATAGGAAGAGTCCATATTATATACCTTTAGCTTCATTAATACTTGTTTTGTGATAAAATGTGATGTGAAACACAAAAGAGAAATTTCCTTTCGGATTCAGCAACTGAAAATCTTTAAAAATTGCATAAAATTATTTCAACGACTTTTGCATCGCAGACCTATTTTAGAGAAGCGTCTTTCTTCTTTGTTTTTTAGGTTCTCAAGTTCTCATGTTGTCCAATCTTTTACGAATTATTATCAATATAATATGGGAGTGCTTATTCTATGAAATTCGTGAAACATCATTGCTGATTCTTTTGACTTAATACCATATATTATCAATTATTCAATTATCATTACCTGCTCACTTTTATGTAAATATTTATGTATTTCATTTATTAAACAGGAATTAACTTACTTTAATTAGGGTCTGCAAACATTAGGAAACTTGCAAATTAGATGAATATTGTATAATAGTCGTGGAGTGTGCTGCTAACCTATCAGAATACTGGTCCAAAAACTACGTGTCCTAAGGTCATATGATTAAGCAGCCCGGGGTGTAGACATTTTTAAATAAATCATCATCATGTATTCATAGTTTGATAAAATGTAAGTTTTTGGTTTCTAATTTTATTTCTCATATATAATATACTGTCTTATATTATTATTATTATTATTATTATTACATTATGGTATAAGAGCTCCACAACATCTAAGGCCATTAGGACCTTAAAATTTACATCGATGCAATTATTTATTAGGAGGTAAATAAATTGGCTTCACTAAATAAAAACTATCATAATAATTAATTAATAAGTTGTTGTAGGGAAATAAGGCCACAGCTTATGCAAATAATTTTTATTTTATGCCAACGTTTCGTCAACTTTGTTGACTTCCTCAGGGCTCAAACAAATTATCCTCTTTGCATATTTGTCAATTTATAAATATTCATTCTTAGCAAACACATATAGAACAGTCATTCTGAGGAAGTCAACAAAGTTGACGAAACGTTGGCATATAACAAAAAATATTTAACTGTGTCCTTATTTCCCTACAACAACTTAATAATTTAATCGATGAACATAAACAATCAAAATAATAATAATTAATTATCACTAGAGAAGACATAATATTTTGCCTTATATATGGTATATCTATAGGTAAAAAATAAATATAAATCTTTTATAAAAAACAATCCATTAAATTATTAATTATTTCCCAATATTTTTATATAAGTAATACGATATTTTAATCATTTTTCTGGATTTTCAAAGAAAAATATACGTTTTCCCTAAAAAAATTGTGTACGTCCGTGTCTGATTAATTAGGTTCCACATTTTGAAAATAGAGATTTTGGAATCAGACTGTACTTTCAATAATCTTCTGTTCTTGTTTCTTGAGTTCTCGTGTAAATGTTGCTGTAAAAACCCGTTTTTAGTAAGAACGGGTTCTTACTAGTTAATATAGTAGTTAAGATGAATACCTTTGTGGCAACTAGAATTTACTGATGTTGGTTGAGTTTGATCCAAAAGTCTAGAATCTTCATTTTTTAAATTCCGCCTCATTTTTAACCGACTTCAAAAAAGGAGGAGGTTCTCTATTCGATTGAATTTTTTTTTTTTTTTTTTTTTTTTTTTGTGCCTATGTTACCTCATATCTCCGCCAATTGTCAACCGATTTTGAAAATTTTTTTTGCATTGGGTCCAGTCTAGCTTCCGATTGGTCCCATTTTTTTTTTTTTTTCATAGGTATTAGACCTTTTTTATTAGGTTTGTTTAGACCTAACCTCTTTGTTTATGAACCGATTTCGATGGTTCTTTTTTGATCCGAAAGGGGGTGTCTTAGGGATGGTGTCATATTAATTTGGTCAAGTTCTGATGATATAATCACTATTAATAACATCACTAAAAAGAGAAAAATAAAAATTTTTAAGAAAAAAATAAAATCCGACTTCAAAAAATTAAATGCAACAAATATAAAAATACACTAAAAGGTATAAAATAATTATTATCTTATTTAGTTACAACTAAACGACGAAATATTAACACGAAATTACTTTTTGAAGTTGGTGCCAAACATATACCTTTTATGAATCGCACTCGACGGATCTTACTTAGTACGTTTGGCGGGTACGCTCGCTTATAGGTATAGTTTGTTTGGCACCGACTTTAAAAAGTAATTTCGTGTTAATATTTCGTCGTTTAGTTGTAACTAAATAAGATAATAATTATTTTATACCTTTTAGTGTATTTTTATATTTGTTGCATTTAATTTTTTGAAGTCGGTTTTTATTTTTTTCTTAAAAATTTTTTGGGTGTTTATTTTCAAAAATTTTAAACGAAAATGTCAATTTACAACTTTGTTTCTAATGAAAATGTAATTTGTTACACTTTCGCTTAAAAAATTTTGAAAATAAACACCCAGAATGAGGCGGAAGTCAAAAATGAAGATTAGGACTCAACCAACATCAGTAAATTCAAGTTAGAAATATATAAATTCGGATATTATTTTCACTTAATATTTGACAAAAATCATCTGCATTCGATTCGTGATCGAATCAAATACAGGAAACTTATGAGTAAATTCTGTTTGACACAAAGGTATTTAGTGAAACGTGTTTTAACTAGTAAGACCCATTAGTAAAAAACGGGTTTTTACTGAAACATATAAGAATGAAGAAGATCTACACACACCTATATTCAGCCAGAAAAATAATCTTGCCTGAAAATGATTTTTATCGCCTTCTTCAAAAATAAATAAATAAATAAAAAAAATTGAAAATCTTTGATTAAATTCCCACACAGCGTACCGAGTATTAAAAATAAAATACTTTAAAGACGCCTCATCAAATAGAAGGGAAACAATATATATTTTTTTCTTTTAAAAGTTATCATTGAATTCAAATTGAGTTTTTTATACCAAGCAAGATTTAATATTTATTCAAACATTACCTTTTGATCGTTTTTTTTTTTGTATCTTTAATGGAATATTAAATGATTTTTTTTCAATTGATATATAAGAAAGATTAAATCCGAAAATAAGAAATGAAACCAGGTTAAAATAAACTACAATGGATTGTTGGTTAGACTTTACCCATAGTCATTTGAAATATTATTTCTTTATTATTAATCATCACTGGTTACTTGTAGTCAATGTAGACTTAAAATCAAAAATAACCATCGATTATCATCTAATACTTGAGGAATAATCATTCTACAATGCATTTTTAACATTTCGATTATTTTAAGTCACTGTCCTGCTGAGGATTCTCACAAGTGTAAATAAGAATGAAGAAGGAATACTGTAAAGTTTCCGAAATATTTGGATTAATATAAACCACCATTTGAATTAAAAATTGGCGAAAAAGAAGCTTTTATTTTTATTTAAAACCTATTTCGATTATCATTGGTAAACATTGTCAGTGGATAAAGTAAAAATGAAATCATTAAATAAGATTAAAGATTACAAAAAGAAACAATAAAAAAAGACTGGCGATTTTAACGCAGCTTCATATGACTTTTACTTACCACGCATTAAAAACAATGCATCATAAAAATAAATCAATTAAAAGTAATATTAATGAGGTCATTTCGCTCCTGTTGAGTCAAAAGAAGTGTAGTATCTAAAATATTTTTTTTTTTTTTTATTAGGTGACCAGAGGTCATTCTCATTAAATTACATAAAAAAAAATTATAATACAATAAAACTCAAAAAACAAAAAGGAATTACAAAATACAAAATTAATAGATTATACATAATTCTTTTAAATATACTCAATTAATTATAAAATATTATTCATGTATTCAATTTCCCTGGAAAAAAATTTCTTGGTATAAAATTATAAATAACAGATTTATATTTTTTTAAATTTTAGGAAAGTTGAAAATTAACGTTTCAACGCAACTGTCTTTCAAATTTGTCTTGCAGTCTGTTTCGTCTGATCTATCTAATATTTAATAAAATAAGTTAAAATACAAATGAAAAATAATATAATTAAAAAATAAATAGTATGAAAGCAGTAAATGTTTGAAATAAAAACAATTATAAAAAAATTAAATACAAAAGTTAGTTTGATTTATTCAAATCAGCTGATAATAAGTCTTGTATGATTTGGCAATGCGTTGTATTAATACTGTTTATGTTTACATCCAAACATAGCATTTATGTGATTTTTTAAAGTAAATATCTCAGTAATCGACGGCCAATTATATATTTTATTGCAAAAAAAGAAACCTGCATGTTTCAAAAAGCTAATTTTTAGTTTTTTTAACTTTATCTAATCAAATAATAGTAGTATAATTCAAGAGAAAGTGTCAAGATCTTAATTTTCCATAAGACTGAGAAAGTGTTTACATTTTCAAAAATTTTATTTGCACGCTAATGTGTTATTGAAACTTCACCAAAGCATAGATAGAGAGTTAAACTATTATAAAAAATTAAGTTATAGTTATAATCTAATATTTTTTATTTAACATTGGAGGCGAAACGACCTTCTTAAGTGCAAATTAGAAGTAAATTGTTTGCCTTTTATTTTAAAAAAAGTAACAAATTGAGAAATTGTTATAGGGCGCTCAATTATTCCAAGAGAATACTAAATTTGCTGGAAATAATTTAAAGATTAAACCATTTTCATGACCAAATATACCATATATAAATCAGTGCCGTGAAGCTTTTCTGTTTAACTAGTCTAATTAACTTGTATATTTCTGGAGAAAACTTATTTTCAATTATTTTTACTGGGCGCTTACTTGCTCTTAAGCAACGGCTGTACCTGTAAAATTTATTAATTAAAATGATGTTCGTTTCGGTTAGGTTATTTATATATATGTCGGAGTCCTTTGAGGATTTAGGCTATTTGCAAAAATCTCCAATTCTTATGAGCAAATAATCGAAATTATGATAAATAAAATCTTTTATAAAGGTATTATTATATTAAGTCACTATTAATAACATCACTAAAAAGAGAAAAATAAAAATAATTTTTATAAAAAAAATAAAACCGACTTCAAAAAACTTAAAAGCAACAAATAAAATAATAATAACTTAAAAATCAAATAAAATGCACTAAAAGGTATAAAATAAATATCTTATTTAGTTACAACTAAACGACGAAATATTAACATGAAATTACTTTTTGAAGTCGGTACCAATCATATACATTTTATGAATCGCACTTGACTGATCTTACGTTTGGCGGGTACGCTCGCTTATAGATATAGTTTGTTTGGAACCGACTTCAAAAAAGTAATTTCATGTTAATATTTAGTTGTAACTAAATAAGATAATTATTTTATACCTTTTAGTCCATTCTATTTGATTTTTAAGTTATTATCATTTTATTTGTGCTTTTAAGTTTTTTGAAATCGGTTTTATTTTTTTTTATAATATTAGTTTGTGATTAAAAAACCTTTCAATTTAAAAATAATTTAAAAAATTAAGTAACTTAGTTTTTGGAAGATTCTTTTTTATAGGATTCTTCCAAAACTAAAGCAACTTATTTAGAATTTAATTATATAAATTTTAGGGTTTATTTAGTCACCCAAATTAAACAAATAGAGTAATTTCAGTTTATTAACACTATAAAATAATTTAATTAATAATTTAATTAATTTGTTTAACTAAATAAACCCTAAAATTTATAAAATTCATATATTCTTTATAAGTAAAAGTCAAAAACTATTAAGGTTAGTATTTGGGAATTTAACCCTAAAAATGTTGGCAGGTTCTTATCGTTTCGAGGGCAAAGTTCGATCGATACGTGAGGTCCCCAGATGACTGGCTGGGACTTAAAGGGTCCAGCGGTTCAATCAAGCTCTATATTCCCATCCACATACTGGTGTGCACATGCACATTAATGGTTCCCAGTCCAGACATCTGTTACAGGGCGCTGATTAGGGTTAAACTGATCGTTTCATGCCTCTTAATTGCCTCGCCTTCGAAATGCTTCATATATTGGAAATAGATCATCATTTTTTTTACTCTATAATGAACTACGGACGATGAAAATGAATTTCAATTTTGGATAGGGTGAGATAGACATTGTTTCTGAAATGAACATTTGATGAGAGCCCTGATGGGATTTACTCAGGTCGAAACAACAGAAGAGTGCCTACTGCACCAGCTGATTGACAACTTGATCTTCCTCCTCTTGGATTTAAATGCAATTTAATTAAAATTCTAATACAAAGCCAATCACTAATTCATTTTTTTTTTAATTTAGTTGACAAATCACTCAGCACGCTCGCCTTAAAACAACACAAATCTGTTATAGTTAATATTGCTTACAAGCTCCCAATTTTTGAAAAAAAAAAAATTATTCTCTTCATAGATATTCATTTATTCAATTTTTAACTAAAATAAATAAAATGACACATTCTAATGTGGCCATCCACTTGACTTTACCATACACTTCTGGTTGAGTTTGGTACAACGGCCTAGATTTTCATTTGTTGACACTACAACCCCCCCCCCACCCCATTTCGGAAGGTTTGTTTTTGCATTTTTAGTGCCTAATTTTGGCGCCAGAAAAAAAAACATTTTCGTAATTATATGTTCATTTTATAGTAAATTTAATTTTTCTTGTTTTTTAGTTTGAAAATATTATAATTTTAAATTTAAACCCCCCCTTCGTCCCTATAATTTTGGGTCGATTTGCACCCAGTAGCAGAATTGATTTTATAAGAAAAAAATCATAGATTCGTCCTCCCTCTATCTAAAATGTTTTAGACCCCATTAGTTTGCTTATAAAATGTCAGTAGAGCTGTCGCGGTCTCGAGATTCAACGAAACGATAGTTTTTTACTTTATTTTTTGGCTCTTGGGCTAGATTCCTGAGATCGGAGGACCGGAAGAGGCACCCTTTTGAAATGTATTGTCAAGAGTAGCAGAGTTGATTTTATAAAAAAAAATCGTACTCCCTCTATCTAAAATGTTTTAGATCCCATTAGTTTGCTTATATAATATGAGTAGAGCTGTCGCGGTCTCAAGAATCAAGGAAGCGATATTTTTTTACTTTATTTTTTTTTTGGCTCTTGGGCTAGATTCCTGAGATGCGGAGGACCGGAGGAGGCACCCTTTTGAAATGTATTCTTAAATGTAACATCGTAGTTAAAGTAGAGAACACTCTCTTTGATTTTTTCTTTGAAGATATAATTTAAATTTTGAATTTCTAGTGAAACACCCATAATTAATTAGAATTATTCATTGAACAAGAACACATAATACAATAAAACTACGACATTTAGATCGACTTATTCTCCAATCGTTTTTAAGTATGAGTAGGAAGTGGGTGCTCATTTTTGAGAACGATCGCAGAATAATTCGATCGAAACGTCGTAGTTATATTGTAAAATTTGTTCTTGTTCAATAAATAATTCTAATTAATTATGGCTGATTTCACTAAAAATTCAAATTTTAATCAAATTAATCACAAAAATATAAAGCTTCAACAGCTTCAATACTAAGATATAATTTGTTTAAAAACAGATAGAAAGAAAATTTTGTTGAAGCGACATTTTAATACAGTCGACTTGGATAATTCGAACCTCTGTAATTCGAATTTTTCGATAATTCGAACTCTTCAGCTATTAATTTCGGTAAATCAAAAAAATGCTCGATAACTCGAAATCATTTTCGTAACAAGAGGGGAAGGGAAGGTTTTATAATCCGAACTAGGCTACTTCCCTCTTTATAATTCGATTTTTTTCTAGCAAAAGACTATTCTTAATTTTTTTAATTAGGTGTGCTATAATCTATTGGAATGTTAATACACATGTAATTTTTTGTTCTTTTTTGTCGTTTTTATTATTTTTACTTTTTTACTTGAGACTACATAAAATAGCTATGTAAGCTCATTCATATTTTCAAAAATATATTAAAAACTCTTAATAATTCGAATTTTTTTTCCTCTTGTTAATTCAAACTGCTTGATAATTCGAAATCACGATAATTCAAATTTTTCTTATAGTCCCTTGGATTTCGAATTATCTAGAGTCGACTGTATTTGGAAAGTACCTAACTTAAGGTAGTTGTTTCACCTAATTGGTTTTCTTAGGAAATTTTTTTAATTTAGTCACATTATTATTTAAATACTTCTTTATCGATTGGTGGCAAAACGAAATTTATGAACAACATAGTTTCGAAGATATTAAATTCCAAACATAGAGTTTTTCAGACTCTTATACATTACACTATACGGGATATCGGAAAGTTTACATACATATTTAATTATAATTAAGAAACTCTTCTTAGTATTGTTATAAAAAACTAAACCAACATTAAACAATAACTAATACATTTTTTAAGAAAATTTTAATTCATAGTTAGAACACAGTTTCTGAGATAATAATGAATAAATAATGAGAAGTGTAAAATGAAAAATTTACACTAAAAACAACCTGGCAACAAAGCATATATTTAACCTAAAAAGTGGATTAACTTTAGTACTTTTTTTGTCGTTTTTTTCGCTTCAGCCATTGTCTCAACAGCTTTTAATAATTTATTAAGAACTTTTTGTTTAATAAATCGACCTTTATAATGTATTTTATCTGTCATTTCTATGATAAAAATATTCAAGCTCGCACAATGTTGCCAGATTTGTCAAACGAGCACGGAATTGGCTACTAGTGGTACATAAACAGCAAAAAGTTTTGGGCTTATGAATTATGAATCCTTATTGACTGTTCTATATACACTAGCATTAACTTTTTGCTAGTATTGTCGCGAAACAACTAAGTCAAAAAAGTTGAGATTTGAAAACAATTTCAATAAGGAAGATAGCATTTATATATTTGATTTATTTCGATTAAGATTTATTTAAAACAGATCAGTTATAAAGAGTTTTTTTCATATCTAAATAAAAAAAACTAGCAAAGTTTGCCTATCGCATTGAACAAGATTAAGTTAGATGAAAGTTGTTTTTCCCCAGGATCAATCATGAGAAATGCGTGTTCCAAAGGCAATTTTCCGATATCTCTCTTTAAAGCAAAATCCTCTTTTGCTTGGATTTCTGTCAGCAGTCAGCGGAAGGAAAACCTGGCCAAATGCCAGAAACAACGAGTTCACCAAACAGCAGAGGCAAATGCATTTACATTCACCAGGCATGCAGTAAGTTAGTGGGGCACATATGTCCCCGAAATACTTCTCTGAGTATCAAGGGAAAATGGGGGAGAGTGGTGGGGAGCGGGAGATGGGGGGGGGGGTTCGGATTATAAACAAGACGAATACTCACTGGAATACAAGAAACCCATAAAATAGGCTGTCAATAGAATAGCAATTCGAAAAAATCGTTTAAAAGAGGAAAACATTTTAACATTTCATACAAGTACATTTATGAGAGGTTGGATATTCGGCTAATTGAGAGCCTGGCTCGGAAATCTAGTAGTTAGCAAATTTCAACTCTATATAATAGATCGAATGTTTTCTACATTTGATTCAATCGCGAATCAAATGTAGGGAATTTTTGTCAAATATTGAGTTAAAATAATATCTGAACTTATATATTTCTAACTTGAAATTATGATGTTAAATAAATTTTTATAATTTTTCTCATTAATATAACAAAGAATAATTGATATATCAATAAGAATTGTTTTTGACCGCGCTTATTTGAAAAAGATATTTATCGCGAGACTACTGCGGATTACGCTATTGGAGTCTGGATAGTCTTAAGTCTGGACCAAGAGAGAATCGCGAATCAAATGTAGGGAATTTTTATCAAATATTGTGTGAAAATAATATCTGAACTTATATATTTCTAACTTGAAATAATGATGTTAAGTAAATTTTTATAATTTTTCTCATTAATATATCAAAGAATAATTGATATATTCACTCAATATTTGACAAAAATTCCCTACATTTGATCCGCGATTGAATCAAATGTAGAAAACATTCGATTAATTAATGGCAAGCATCTAACATACATGCTAATAGATCAAGCGCTCTGGACTGGGAGATTAAATATATAACATCTGAGATTTCAAATTCATTTGGTGATCCATCCGAATGTCATCCGAGCTATACGCGAAATGACGTTGGAGTGCCCATATAGCTAAATGGATCACATCTTTTTCTCTCTTGGTCCAGACTTAAGACTCCCCAGACTCCAATAGCGTAATCCGCAGTAGTCTCGTGATAAATATATTTTTCAAATAAGCGCGGTCAAAAACAATTCTATATAATAGACTTTGGATGCAATTTTATTATTATATTAAAATAGTTAGCTTGTGTTAAGGAGAAGTAGACTCTATTGATAAAACTCGTATTTACTCTACTTGATTAATAGAAAATTCTTTATTTCGTGTCTGGATGAGCTTGTTTCAATGTCTCCAATGGATATGGTGAGCTTGTCTCGACATCTATCCGGGATTATTATAAAAGTGCCCAAGCTTATATTTCGCACCCTTTTCTTTCTATACCACGGTGTAACATTCTAGCCCAATTGCATTTCAGATAATTTATTATTTTTGAAGTGATAACATCTTTTGACGCGCCTTGCACACTTTTTATTTTACTTGGCAGTAAATAGGTTTGAGCCGTCACGCGTCACGGTTGATACCAATTCAAGCCACAGATGGCGCTGAAGCATTAACTCTAAACAAGTGTCATCTATTACAAGAAGGCATGTCTAAATGCCTCGTACTACACTGATAAGTTAATTACTGATATAACTTAAATAAACAGGAAAAAAATGTCTACCTTTTTAACTTTTATTACAATCCTGTTTTCAAAACTGAAGAATATTACTTAACAGACATTAAAATCTCTTTTTCTCATCTGAATTTTTTAAAATTATATCAAAACACGTAAATCTTTTTCCTCGATACTCGTATCATGTCAGTGGATAGTGGACAACTGACATTAGTCTCTAAACAACATTTCTGTGCAGATAATGATTCTGCGTACTCTTGTACACCGCGAACTCTTGCACCACCTTACTATAGTAGATATAAGATTTCTCAAACAGTTCTAAAGGTTTCTGAAGATATCAAAATCTAACATTGTTTATTTACTAAAACGACTTGTAATTACAATAAAATCAGATCTTTGGTAATAAATAAAAAATATTAATCTCAGAAATCAGACTTGTTAAATTTATCCTCTTTTAACTTAAAGAATTAAATACATCATTTATAAAAATTAGAAAAATAATAGCTTTAAAAGGGATTCCATGTTTCAGTGGACATGATTTACTCTTTTGAAGCTATTCTCTGGGTAAAATATATGTAATTAGAGTCTAGTTAAATAATCCTTTATGTGCCAAAGTATAATATTTCAAAGAAAACATTAGATTTTATGTTAATTATGTCTCTTTATTCTTATAAAAATAATATCTGTCTACCAGGAACCTACCTAATGGGTTCCTTTGGTGGGCTAATCTGATAATTCACAGTGCTAGCGTCTGTTCAGGTTGTCTAAATACAGGCGTTGCCGTCAAGTGCTGCCATCTGTTAAACTCAAAGTGGTTAAATTTATAGTTATAGAGACAATTCTTTCGCGTTAAACGTGTCATATCAAACGTACCTAAAGCTTGCGTTCCATGAAAATATACATTTTTAATATATAAAAAAATATATATAAATATTTAGGTATATATCTTTTTTTTAAGAAAATGTTTTTATTTTTTTAAATTAAAATAATTTAAATAAATATTTTTACAATAATTTGGACATCGAGCAACACACCCTTCCCATGTCCATATTTACAACAATGTCTTATATTATCTTAATCACTTTTAGATTTTATTATAAGAAAAATTTTGTAAAAACGCACGACTTGCATTTTTGTAACTCTATATAATTCTAAAAATATATTGAAGGAGACAATAAAAGAGTGTCTTCTGCTGGAATTATAAATTTTATTTATTTATAACGAGACTATAGTTTCGAGGGCTTTGCTCTCTTCATCAGTCTATTACAATGAATTCACAGTAATTAATTTAATTAATAATAATAAGACACACTCTTTTATTGTCTCCTTCAATATATAAAAATTCTGCTATTCTCGGCAAAAACTTTCAATTTAATATAAAAATATAATTGTACTTAGGGGAGCATAAGAATTTTAGAAAGGGTTAGATGTGGCATTGCACAAAAAAGATTGGGAAACAATGACCTATAGACATAAATACCTATATTAATAAATAGTAAATATCAAATTTAATTATATTTTTTCTTCTTCCAGGTATGTGACACTCTTCTATTCAACTATTATCTCTCCCCGATTATAAGTTCTATGTGAGTATATCATCATATTATCAAATAAATTTTATCAAGCCATTATCTCAGAATAATCATTAATTTGTGTCTTTGACATGCTTGAACTAGAAGATATACCAGACAGGGACTTCAAACTTACTATCCACACCCTTTTCGGAAAATCATTTATTTTAATTGCCCATTGAAACTATGCAACAATATACTTTTCAAAACAAAAATGTTTTTTATATAAATATTTGAAATAACTGATAATAATTTATTTGTTTAGGTTTAAAATAAGAGACGTGCAGCTTCAATTTTTTCTTTTTATTTATCAATTCCCACTAAAGTTTCGGCCATTGGTTATGGCCATCTTCAGAGTTAAACAATAGAACAATATTAATAACAACAAATCAGTCTCGCCCGAGGACATAATGAATTAAAATTTTATTTTTTCTGCTTACCGGGAATTAGTCAATATTAGGTAAGCAGAAAAATAAAATTTTAATTGATTATGTCCTCGGGCGAGACTGATTTGTTGTTATTAATATTGTTTTATTGTTTAGCTCTGAAGATGGCCATAACCAATGGCCGAAACGTTAGTGGGAATTGATAAATAAAAAGAAATAATTGAAGCTGCACGTCTCATTTTAAACCTAAACAAATAAATTACTACAGCTATAAAAAACTCCCTTGATAATAATTTGAAAATTTAAGGATTCTCCTGAAATTTTGAAGTTCATCTTGCTTTCCTGAGATGATTTAGCTGACTTTGTGCTCTTTTGAATTAATATATTTGAAAAAGTTAAATATTTAATAATGAATTAATTTTTAAAATTCCCTTATAAAACAATGAAAACTAGAAAATTTAAAATAAAGTAGTTTTAATATATTTATTTTTTATGTAAGTATTTTTGAATAAACATTCCTTATTAATTAATTTTTTAAATCTTACTTTAAACTTTTTTGTAAATATTTACCAAAAATTATCTCGAGCTTCCAAAAATGACGGTGCGAGCTACCGGTAGCTCGCGGGCGACGGATTGGCGACTCCTGATCTAGATTAATATCAATGTCTATGTAATCGTTTTGCCAGAATTAACCGTTGCGAGAATAGTATCTTAAATTAATATACTAGAATATTCCCTCTAGACAGATTCTGCCTACAGCCATGGTTCAAATCATTGACCTAGTCAATAAAGTCTAGTAATTATTGTCTAATAAATAATATAACTCCTGTGATGATTATTATCCCTTAATGTAGGTACATTTGTTTTTGTCGAAAACTAATCATCCGAGGATCGTGAAATTAGCTCTTGTCTCTGATTACACTAATTGGATTTTAATACCGTTTTGATAACGACCAATAGAATTTTAATGCCATTTATAGAACTCTGCATCAACTGATTTTTATGGTTAAATATCACATCTATTGATTCTCAAAATAAATTATAAACCTCAGAAGAGCTGCTTAATTGGCTAATTCTCCACTATTTCTCGGCATATCCTTAAAACTAGTTGAAAGTACAACAAACTCCGGTAATGACCTTACGAATAACGTAGGCAGGATCAAAGGTTAAGGCATAGATAAGGAAAGGTTATTTAATTAATGTTCGGGCGAACAAATTTCAAGTATCAACAGGTTTACAGTCACTATTTAAAAAAGGGCTTAAGAGTTCATGATAAAACCCTGACATATATAAATTTATTATATGTAATTTGAATATATATAAGATAAAATGTAGACATATCACTTTGTAATTTCTACAAGATTTTATCCTCAAAGTTGAAGTAACAAGGACAAAAGAGACAATCTAAAGAGATTATCTAATGGGACAACTAATCGAAAATTTAACGAATTTTGAAAATGTAATAAAACTTTTTCTTATAATTTTTAATTACAAACCAACGATTTTTATTTAAACTACTTACACGTACGTATATAGCATCCCAATGTGTTTAAATTTAAAATCACCAGATTGCGAAATCTTATAAATAAAGATCGAATCTTCGAGTGAAATATTTAGCATGATACATAATTATGTCTAAGGAAGGAGTACACCACCTCATAGGGCAGCCAATTATTCCGGATTGCTAATTTTGGCATTCGGGCCAATTTCCGAGGTTGTAAGACCAACCAATTAAAATTAAAATCCATTTCGGTTGATAACAATCTTTTGTGATTTCCTCTCAAATCTAAAAATTATAAAAATCGTTTTAAAATTTTAATCGAATGATTGTGAAGGGTTTAATTTTTATGGATTCGAAAATTAAAATTATAATTAAAGTACATAGAGCATCGATTTATACATAAGAAAGAATCAAAGATTGAAACCTCAATGTCTAATGACGTGGAATCTGATTAGAATCATTGTTGTTAACTTCAGATCTGTTTATTTAAGTGATTGCTATAATAATCCAGTCATTTAAATCTTTTTTATATATCAATTAAATAATTGTTTGGGCCAAAAAAAGAATCAGATACAATTGAGTTAATTCAGAAATATGTGCATATCTATTATATCTTACAATTAATTATAATCATTGAGGTATGTTGTGAGTAATATCATTTGTTAATTTAGTCAGAAAAGAAAGAAAAGAGGAAAAAAATTATGTAACTTTTGTAATTTCTCTGAAACTCTCCTTTTTGTGTTTTTTAGACGCCTGATGAAGCCGTAATAAAATTTGCGAAACATCGCGTAAATCGATGAGAATTTTTTGATTTCCCGTCCAAATACCTGCTAACATACTTGATTAATTAAAATTATATTTTTATTACGTCTTTTGTGATTTCATTGAAAAGATCTCATCAATTAGAAAAAGTGTATTTATTTTTAATATTTAATTTCACTTACTGTTACCCGGACGATAGCACTATTCACAGCACTCACCCACTCAATCATCTCTAGTTCAAATACCCTGATGTCACATCTTACCTCTCTTGGAATGAACACATTTCCTCTCTGTTGAAATATGCAGCAAGGGCTTGTACTTCGGGTCTAGACTCCTACATTTGCTCACCCGCTAGAAGGCCCAAATTCGTCTCTATTTCCAATATGACTCGCATCTGTGGAGAGGGGCATCCCTCCCTGGATGCAAATCAGAAACGAGCCATCAGACCCTCAATTCGCTAGTCTATCATAGAAGCGTTTCTGCCCTTTCCCTATTTTATAGATACAGCATATGCTCTGATGGTTCAACTCACTAGTTCTTCCCAAAGACTGATTTGATAAATTGGATACTTAATTCGTCAATTCGTTTGTTCCCATGACTTCAAAGAAGTGGAACTCTCTTCAAAATTCGTCGTTTCAGATACTTATGATCTTCAAACCTTCAAGACCCGGATCCAGAGCTTTCTCTTTCAATTTCTCTTTTCCTTTGATAATGCAAACGTCTTTAGAAATCCATAGTTGTTATGATGCGCCCCTTTTTACATTCAATCTCATTAAAATACTATTTACCTGCGCTTCAAAAGAAGTGGAACACTTGAAAAATTCGGATTTTTTCAAAGAAATATCAAAATGTATATTTTTTATTTAAACTTTTAATACATGTAGAATTATTTTTAAACAATATCTCAATGAATAAAATGTTTTAAAGTTATTTTTTTTAGATTATTTAAAGTAAATTGAAAAAATGTGAATTTCTCAAGTGTTCCACTTTTTTTAAGCGCAGGATATATATATATATATATATATCCAACTTGCAAAATCATTTATTTTAATTTATTTTATTTATTTATTATTTTTTTCAGCTAAACCAATATTTTAAATAGAATATATTTGTCAACAAAATTCGTATCGTCAAGCAATTCCTAGCACTAGAATTAACAGGAAGAAACACAATTATGCTATTTTTTTTTAATTTTATTTTAAGTAGATTAAATCTATTTAATCGAATTGCTCTAGTTTTTTTGCCTCTATTATAGAATAGGAAAATCCGACAGAAACTTTTGCTTAAGTTTGTTTTTGATCGTATTCCAGAACAATAAATCTAACACTTATTTTTTCTTATTTGTCTCTTCTCCAATCTCATTACTCTCACTATTGAACCTCTCTTTTTTCTTATTATTTTCCATGAACATGTTTAGTTTGTGTTTGAAATAAAAAACTTTTTCAATAAAATCAATCAGAGTACAATTCTCTGAAGAATCCAAAAAGATCATGATTTTTTTTTTTTTTTTTTTCTTTATTCTGGCAAATTTTAAAACTATTTTGGAAGAATAACAGTATGTATTTCTATTATATAGATCAAATCAGATTGTCAGCTTTCTAGCTTCAAAATTTGTAGATTAATAATGGATCTTACAAGTTTCGAAAAATTTTGGGGGATCGAAAAACAAGTAATACAGATTTTTTTTTTATTTATTATTGTCATCGGGAACAAAGCCCATTTAGACAACACATCAGTATAGTGTTAGTAGGGTTAGTGTGAGGGAGCCGAGTTTTAGCCGGTCGACATTTTATATGCTATCCAGGCTCGAACCCGGGTATCCCGCTTGAACATCGGCATCAACAATGCAGAAGCGGGGCCAGCGCCTGCTCGGGCAACCCGACTGTCCAAGTAATACAGATTATATAAAACAAAACTTTAGTAATACAGTGAAACCCCTCAAATCCGAACTAATTGGGGGTGTAGGCTGTTCGCATTTCAATTTGTTCGGATTAGCCGAAAGCAGCTTTGACACTTGAAGATAACTGATATCAAGTGAAAGATTAAGTGATATTTTGTGTTTCTATTATTATTTCATTGTTTTTGTAAAGTGATTAACCTAAAGAATTTCAATAACCAACTTTTATCGTTTTTCAATCCTGGATGACATAAGTATGTAGACACATTTACACTTTGTTAGGTATGCTAACTGTACTTCTTTGTTAATTTTTCGACTAATTATGTAAAATAAGGTTATAATGTAGAATATATACATAATTGTATGTGTATAATAAATAAGGTTCTCTTTTTTGCGTTCGGATTTGAGGGGTTTGATTGTATTATATTTTATTTTAATTTACTTAAAAGCGATCAAAAATTTTATATGAAAAAAAGTGAGTTGCTAAAACGTACAAAATGTAATTCTAAATGATTTTTTTTAATTTCTTATTTTGACCAGTAATTTTATTGATTCCTAATTTACTGAATACTAATTATTTACAATTTTACATATTCTTAAATCAGGTTTCCAAATTCATGCTTTTATACTCATTTTCAGCATGACGGCTAAACAAAAAACATTTTAAGCCGACAATGAATGTCCCTATATATTCTGACCGCTAGTATTGACAAAAAACAGACTACGTAGTTAATTAAAGCTGTAACTCGTCGGGTTTGAGCACTTGGTGGTTCCCTATTTCGACTAGAAGCCCCTTTGCTACGAGCTTTGACCATACTTAAGCGAATTGAGAGCTAACATAAATTTAATACCTATATTAAATTAAATAAAACTTTATGGATTACTTTTAAAGAGGCGAGGTAATTACTCTAAGGTTCTACTATGATATTAAATTTTTAAACTGACTTTATTTCATTTTTATGATACTTTGATGTTTCTTTTTTCAATATAATTTTTTTGTCAGAGAATAGAAATATTTTTTTCCTATAAAAATAGTTTAACAATTTCTGGAGAATCAATATACTTTATAATAAAGCAGTAAGGACTCACTTGGTTTGTCCGGTTTCGCCCACTTATGCTTCCATCCACTTATGGCTGCGCCCCCTGTGTACACTATCTACCGTAGACTTTCTGGAAGCTTCTAGAAACTTCGGGAACATTCTGGAATGAATGTTACACAAGGACAGTCGTTCACAAGAATTGGACTCTGCGGAGTGATGTTGAGCGACGGTTCGCGAGTCGCGAACCAGCAAGAAGCCCGCCGAAGGTGGGCTTTTCAACTGGTTTACAATAATTTATTAAATAAAGTTTTGAAGATAAAAAAAAAAAAAACTATTCATAAATACAGTAAAACTCGGCCTAATGTGGACCGAAGGGCGGCCGAGTTTGTGAAAATTCCAGGTTATCGGGAATGGGGTTAAAAAAGAATAAGTACCTGTGTTTCCTCAGAAAATACAGTACTGTATTTGTATGTATTGTTTGCTGGAGAATACAACAGAGAATAAATTGCCAAAATACCCTTAAACAAAAGAAAAGTACGTACTTTATGAAGGCAGCCTTTACTACATAAAAATGGGGATTTTTCGCCCTGCCAGGGTGTGGCCGAGTTATCCGGGCTGACAGGTTATCGAGTGCCGAGTTTTCGGGGCTTTACTATATAAGTTTTACTGTTACTCAGCTACTTTAAAAAAATCATTTTTTTTCTTTTAAACATACGGTAATTTTACAACTCAGTTTTGATATAACTCCCGTTAGAAATTCTCAAATTTTTATATTTTCTTTTAATTAAAACAGGAATAGCATGGAATTGGACAATAAATAAAAAACAGACTTTTTATTAAATGGGCCAGACGTTTCGTCGATTTATTTCGACTTCCTCGGTGGTCCATCTCATCACTCTTTGTCAAAAGACGATTCCACTATATGACGAAACATCCGTAATCTTTTTTATTATATCTACAATACATTCTTGACCTCAATTATTTAACAATATTAAACTTTTTCCCCTTTTAACAATAAAAAAATCACAAAGTCCATAATAAAATATTTATGTTGTTTTTAAACAGACAATCTTTTAATATTTTTGAAATTAAATAAACTGATGTGGCCACCCACATGACTTTACCATACACCTAAGCATACTTTTATATTTAATAAAATAATCTTTAATTATTTATGAAAAACACCCCTATAAATTTTGGGTCAATATCTCCCTTTAATTAGGAGACTATTTTATTAGAATCAGCTTTCTTCAATTTTTGTTTGAAAATATTTTTGAACCCCCCTCCCCCTTCTTTTGTTACGCAATTCTGAATAACCCTCCTATTGACCACAATCCAAAAATTAAACCAAGATTAAGTACTACACTTTTGGAGGAAAAAATATTTTTGACCCTATTCATGTGTTAAAAAATTTCCATCAACTAACTTTGACTAATTTATTATTGTAAAAAAAAATATACTACCCTAGCATTCAGTCAAGATTTCAAAAAGATACAACACTTACCACTTCTTTCTTTAGAAATGAATTTTTTTACAAAAGTATCTAATTTAAATATATTGAAACGTTCTGATGTGGCCATCCACTTGACTTTACCATACACTTCTGGTTGAGTCTGGTACAAGGGCCTAGAATTTAATTTTTTGACACTACAACCCCCCTCCCCCATTTCGATAGGTTAGTTTTTGAATTTTTAGACTTCTGGGGGCCCACTGATTATGTATACAAAATTTGGTTGAGTTTGCTCAAATGGCCTAGACCCCCCCCCCCTATTTTTAGCCCCAGAAAAAAAAATATTTTCGTTATTATAGGTTCATTTTATAGTATATTTCATTTTTGTTTTTTGTTTTTTTTAGTTTGAAAATATTATAATTTTTATTTTTATTACCCCCCCCCCCCCCGCCCTTAATTTTGGGTCGATATGCACCAAAATCTAACCAGCTCTTAATCTCAATGCACTAAAACTACATGTGAAATTTGGTTTTGATATGCACTCTAGTTTTTTGAGCTAGCTTGTCTACAAAAATTTGGTAACGCACAGACTACAGACATTTTGACAAAATAATTAATATCTCGAAAAATATAATTTTTTCGATGTTCACTTATTAGGGCTTTTTTGTAGATGAAATTCTATGGTTTTGCACATTTTTTAATAGTTTCAGCTCTTTTTGAGATATTTCGAAAAAAAGAAGCAAAAAAACCACTTTTTTCATGGCCTGTATGGTAAAGTAAAAACATTATTTGATAGTGGTTATTTATTTAATATGTTAATCAATTATGTCCTGTCTTTATTTAATTAATCTTTGGAAAATAATAGTTTTTATAGCATATCAAGAAAATAATACCTAAACAAATAATAGTTAGTAACCCTTAGTATGGTAGTCCACTTCTCACATGATTTTTTTTCATTTCTCAAATAAAAAGGTCTATGTTGACTTTAAAAGTAAATTTACTGCTCAATTTTAAATTATTGTATTTTGTATGAATCACTAGATATGATTATCTGAATTATTCAACCAGATTTGTCTTTGAAATTAGATTAGCATTTGGTATTTTTGTTTCCATTCAAATAGATTCAGGTGCAAACTGATTTACATTCTATTATATTAAAAATCGGAAATATTGATATTCAGTTGACGCAAATGAATTTCATGCTGGGTGTTTTGTATCTAATCGCATTCTGTTATTTAATATCAGATTGGAATAAATAAATAATTGTGGGATGTTAATTATCTCTCATAGAAAAGCATAATATACCATATTTTTGGTTTGATTCAATAGAATAGATTATGTATCTATATTAGGGTTCTATTGACTTCATCGCTCACATACACAGCAAATAAATATTTTATCATAATAAATATCCAGTAAATCGAAGCAAAAGAGTCTCACCTCATGGTGAACATGATTGATTAAACAAGGCAATTATTATTATTATTATTCATTCAAACATTTACTCTCGGCATATCTAATTTATTAATCAGTTGCAATCGGGGTTCGAAAATGGTTGCAAAATTAGCATTATATGTTAAAACTAAAAGCCTTCAAGTTGTAGAGCTTCAACAAAAGGTAAACTAATTCTTTAGAAGTGATTGAAATATACTGTACTATTAGTAAGCCTAAAGTTGTAATGAAAGCGAAACGCATTAGCTCAGGTTATTAAATTTATTGTAAAAACTGAAGCAGGATTAATCTAGTAGTAATAATTTTTTTTTTGAAAGAATACTATTTTTATTTTTATTTTAGCAATATTTTAGTATTTTAAAATCCGAAGAGGGGGAGTCGGGTTGGCTCGGTCGGCTAACGCACTGGCCAGCTTCGGCATCGATCGATTATGATGATGTTGGAGTGGGAGGCCGGGGTTCGATCCTGGCTGGCAAATAAAAATTTCTACCGGCTAAAAACTCGGTTCCCTCACTAACCCTACTAACACTTTACTTATGTGCTGTCTAAATCGGCTTTGTTCCCGGTGACATTAAATAAAAAAAAAATACGAAGAGTAGTATAATCAAATTCTTAAATCCTCGTCAGAAATAATCATTTACAATCTAAATCAGGGCTGTCCAACCCGTGGCCCGCGTGCCGCATGCGGCCCAGCACTTCAATGAGTGTGGCCCAACATAAAATCATAAACTTCTTTAAAACATTGAGATTTATATGTAGAGATATATTTATTCCCTTTACGAAATATGAATGTACATTTGTACAATACGTAAAGCTTTTTTCAAGAATAAAATTTACTAAAAGCAAAATTATAAGCTCAACTAAATAAGATAAAAAAAATAATGAATATTTAAAAAATTTCTTCTCATATTTTCATTTTCTAATATATTTATTATTTCAGTAATTTATATGTTACGATGTTACGACACTAACCAAGTGTATAGTTATATCATTCTAGTACAAGGAAACAAGGAATTTGGGTTTTCTAGAACAATCACAATTAATTGATAATTTCTCTCCCGGACTAAAACTTGTCAGGACTTGTCTTTTAGATCTTTGCGCGTTCTTATGGTACATGTCAATAGATAATGGATATTCAGGGATTATTATATCCGTGACCCTTTTAAAAAATAAATTATCATTCCTCATAACATTCTTCAATTCCAATCGATTTAAACTAGGGCTGTCCAACCCGTAGCCCAATATAAAGTCACTCAATTCCTTAAAACATTGATATTTATATATGTAGATATTGGAAAAAAACAACAATTTGCACTGATAATTTTTTTTCTCTAAAATAAGAAATCTGAAAATGTACTGTGAAGTTTACAAAAAATAAAAGTGCTAATTTTAAATTTTGAATCTGAAACTAGATTTCAAGATTTCCAAAAAAAAAATAATCATAATTTTGGTCTATTTTCGAGTCCATTTTCATTAGAAATAAACTTGAAAACTTTGTGATTGAATGTTCTAGAACCGATCTGAAAGAAACATTGAATTTTATCTCTTTATAGGAATTTTATATTAATTATCTAGCCAGGAAAAAATATAAACACTAATAATACTAATACATAATATCACTTTTTGTAAGTATATAGGTATATGTATTTACATATAGGTACGAGAAGCTATTTTCAAGTATAAAATTAGAACCTCACTATGAGCTAAAAAAATAATAAAGTTCTTATTTCTACATTATTAACTATCTTTTGTGAATAACAAATATCCATTGAATTATAATATAATATTTTATCCGCTGACCGAGACAAGTTTTTTTTTAATGTTCCAAAAGGTTGGACATCCTGATCTAAATAGACACAATAGGAAAATAGAATATTTTCTAAAATCAAATTTAGTTAAGCAATGTTCAAATAAAGAAAAAAAAACAACAAAATTTATCTTTACACACAAAGATAAAAAATAATAAAAAAAATTCTTCTAGAATATGAAATGACACAAAAAGTTTCAATCTAAAGTCTCGAATATCGATTTGGACCCTAAAGGATTTTTTTACATTAAAGTTTAATGGCCCACTCTCCTCACCCTTTCAAGATCCAATCATCAGCTTAGCCTAAAATTTGAACCACTCTTCGCCTATCTCCGTATATTTGCTTAATCACCTTATCTAATGCTTATTTGAATAGGTGGTTTGAGAGACGTTCCTCTCTCGGCTTCAAGCCATCCAGGATTGGAAATGAATCCGATATGATTCTGCTAGGGAACTACAGCTAAAGTACCTCTCTCTAATCGATACCATAGAATCCCCTTATTTTACTAACTAATATATTAATAAATACTATTATTCGATCCATACTCGGCTATTTGAAAAAATATCAATAATTTAATTAAAGCAAAAAATGAGTATCTCTTTTTAATCGAATTCAAAAAAGGAGGAGGTTCGACTGATTTTTTTTTTTTTTGTGCCTATGTTACCTCATATCTCCGCCAATTGTGAACCGATTTTGAAAAAAAAAATTTGCATTGGGTTCAGTCTACCTTCTGATTGGTGCCATTTTTTTCATAGGTATTAGATCTTTTTTGTTAGGTTTGTTTAGGACTAACTTCTTTGTTTATGAACAGATTTCGATGATTCTTTTTTTATTCGAAAGGGGGTATCTTAGGAATGGTGTCATATTAATTTGGTCAAGTTCTGATGATATAATTACTATTAATAACATCACTAAAAAGAGAAAAATAAAAATAATTTTTAAGAAAAAAATCAAATCAAATAAACTTCAAAAAATTAAATGCAACAAATAAAATACACTAAAAGGTATAAAATAATTATTATCTTATTTAGTTACAACTAAACGACGAAATATTAACATGAAATTACTTTTTGAAGACGGTGCCAAACATATACCTTTTATGAATCGCACTCGACGGATCTTACTTAGTACGTTTGGAGTGTATGCTCGCTTATAGGTATAGTTTGTTTGGTACCGACTTCAAAAAGTAATTTCATGTTAATATTTCGTCGTTTAGTTGTAACTAAATAAGATAATAATTATTTTATACCTTTTAGTGTATTTTATTTGTTGCATTTAATTTTTTGAAGTCGGTTTTTTTTTCTTAAAAATTATTTTTATGAAAAATAAGATGGAATTTTTTCAAAAATACAACTTGCGGTGACAACCAAATTATTTATGAAAAGAATTTAGTTTTTAAGGTCTTAATTTCTTTGATATTAGTTGAAATATTTTTATATTGCATTATTAGAGGGATCGTCCCACCAGGAGTTGAACCCAGGTAATAACACATTGTCTGGTCATGTTAGTTTGACCCTCAGGACAAAATACCTCTGACATTCAATATATTAAATTGTAGCAAAAACGTATTATTCTATATCTATCTATATTTATTATAATCGGCTTGCGTTTTTTAATTTTAAAACTCACTAATAGTTGATGACAAATAAAATTGTTAAAATTAAAAAAATTATATTATTATTTTGATGAAAAAGATGATATTATGAAAAGAGGTTTTTTATTTCATTAATTTTTAAAGACTTTAATTAATTTGATAAATTATTTATTTATTTATATTTATTTACTAAACAGTTTTGGTCACAACTGTATAACCATCTTAATAAATGAATAAATACTTTTACAAAGCTAATGATTTATATCTCTGTTAAAAAAAAAAAAAAAATAATGACTTTTATTATCCAATACAAAAAAAATACAAATATTTTACAAATACAAAAAACTTCGACCTCGAGGCCCAAAAGCCTCACCATCGAATGTCCATTTATTTATTTTTTAATTTTTAACATATTTTTGATACTCCTTATTTTGGTAAGGGAAAAAATTGATAAAAAAACCCCATACTTTTTATTTTTAACATAAAAAAGAAAAAAAAACACAAAAACAAAACAAAATGAATAATGATGAAATGAAGAGCACTAAATGAGAAATGAAGTGTCACATCCGGTATATTTCGTTAATTAGAGGGTTGAGGTTTGATTGCGCATTATTTTCGAATTTTTTAACACTATTTTCCAGGTTTTCTTTTAGAGAAGTCATGTTTAGTCCGATTCTTATTATATGGTTGTTGATTCCAGGTGGAGGAATGGTCATTTTCCTTAATGTTTTTGACTGGACCCTTTCATGTCTGTTAAAAAATTACTCTATTCAAATGAAATTTTTTAAATATTCACTCTAATTTCACTTAATTACTGACAATCATATATGTTTTTAGAAATATTACTAATAAAAATGGTGATATTTTAATCAGTAGAGATTGTGATGTTGCTGCAAGGTGAAACATCTTTAATAAAGATAAGAGTAAATAAATATTTTATTTAATATGGATTTACTATGAGTTAAGGATACTGGGTCACTTATTTCACATTAAAATTAAAAAATTAAAAGATATAAATTTTTTTTCTTTTTCAATATATATATATTTCGGGCTATCGACTCATCTTCAGGAAATACAGAAAGGTGATATTTTATCTGAATTCAACAAATAATAATGTTGATGTTGATGTTGTTATTAATAGTTATGGTGTTGTATTTAAAGTTTTTTTAAATTTTTTCCGATGTGGATTAAGTGGTGGTGAAATCGACTTGAATTGAAAACCCTCGTCAAAGGGTAGGGGCGTGGAGACCCGGGGTGTCAAAGTGTGGACGGGATCTTCAAAAGCAAAGGGAGATAGATCTAAGCATTTGGCAGATATTCTAGGCACGTTGACTTGATTGGAGTATTCCTGGTGGGCGAGAACATTGAGGAACAGCCAAAGACAGCCATCATTGACAGTCCGATAGGCAAACGACACTTTATCAATTCAAGAGGAGGCTTCAAGTGTTTCTACCGAATTCGGTTATGCAAAATGCCCGGATTAAATCATTTCTCGAAAAAATGATCTAATTCTAAAAGTATACAAATATTTTTTACTTATTTATACACTCAACATCATCAAAACGACACTTGATAATAGGCATGATGACAGTAACCAAGAATCCCTAAAATAATATATTTATCTAATGAAATAGGATTCATAGATTACAAAAAACGTATTTATTTTTATATTATTAGCTAGATTGTTAATTTATTTTATGAAATAAAACTATAAAATACTGCAATCCGCCATGTTAGTTTGAACACCAATCAGAACAAAGAAACAGGACTGACGTCACAAGTAGACTAAATATCAACTGCGAGAACATTTGCCGATTTTTGTGTTGTCAAAACATAACCAAGAAATGTAACGTAGCCATGGAGCCAGGGTTTACCAAGGCAAATAGTTCCAATTTGCCTAGAATTGATTTAGTGATGCTGGGAGAGTTTCTTTCATTAAACAAGGACTAATAAATAAATAAAATAAAATAAAAATGAGTCAATTTCCACTTTAGATATGAATGAACCAAACTGTACAAAAGACTTAATTTATTATTAAATTTAAACTCAAACAAGTTCATTATGCACCCACCATTTTATAATCTACGAAATAAGTAAAAACTTACGATAAAGTGATCTTCACAGAAATAAATATTTAGAGATATAGTTTTTGGATCTCTCCTTGTAAGATTAAGCCACTTATTTCGCATTTTTTTCTTGTGTGGAACGTAAACAAATAACATGTGTGACGTCACAACAGCTGCCAGATCCCGGGGGGGACGTTATGGCGGGAATTTAAAATTTAGGATTAAAATCGCAATTTCTTGTAGCAATCCTTTATTATCTGCAAAAATGAGATATTTTTTGGAAATAATAGATAATTTCCAACATAATAGCATAGTCAAAATCAGTCATCATGCTATTGAGGTGAAATAATATTCCAAAGGTAAAAAGTTACACCGGTATATAAGTCTCCATCCGCTAGGGAAAAGTTGGCGATGCCTGTATGTATCATCGTATTTTATTTCTAGGGTCTATATGCCGAGTTGTGTAAGTTAAAAGTTATTAAGATATAATGTTGTTTGTCGTACTTAGACCCTTTTTAGAAATAATCAATGTGGCACTTAGACCCTTTTACGATTTCCTATTTTCCATTTTTTTCAGTCCAATTTAATATTTTTATTTTTATTTTATCTCAGGGGTCTTACTTAAAAAATATATATTTAATATATATTTAAATATAAAAAGATGTTTATTACTTACAAAGATACTTTTATTTGATTATCTCGGTTCTACATTTTTGTCACTTAGACCCTTTAAAACGTATATTCTTTAATCTTAAAATAAAAAGTCTTAAGGTTTTTTTAAGGCATTTACTGTAAAATGTTATTGACTCAGTTCGCGCTAATCGAAATTCGGAACGCGCCCTTAGATAACCTAGGAAAATCCTTAATTTTGATTTTAAATTTAATTTAGTCTATGGACCTTAGACCTAGACCAGAATTTCGAAAAAAATGCGATTTTTTTCAAAAGTCAAAAAACTCAAAACTTTTGAAATAAACAATAAAATATTAAGTATGCAAAAATTTAGTACATTAGATGAAAATATCATCATATTGAAGCCAGAGTTTCATTTTCATTTATAAATAAACCCATAAAAAATTATTAAATTCACATCCACCTCTAGTAAGAGAAATAAAATGAAATGGCAAAAACAGAGCTTAGATAAACGAATCACTAGAAATTATATCGTTATTATTACTACGAGCTAGTTAAACAAATTTAAAACATACATTGTGAAACTTGGGTAATTAAAGAGGAATCATTTTGTAATAAAATGAGGATTGCAACCTCGACCTCCTTTATCTCTTCTATCCTTCTCCCTCTTGTTTGAATTTGACTCAACTAGCTGATGAAATTTGCTTTAGAATAATTTAAATAATATGATTACGATATAAATATTTATATACCATAGGGTGTTTTAACGAAATGTCATTTTAGACATTTGGGCATATGAAATGGAAATTTTTTATGAAAATTTGGAATCTTGTCTAATTCTAATCAAGTTAATAAAAAGTGAAGAAAAAAGTGAGATATTCATCAAGACTTTTCTAAAAAATTTTAATGACTTGGAGATTTTTTTACCAGGCAAAGATTGGAGTTGGAAAATTAAAACTTAGCACCAAGATGCAGTTTTTACTTTACAATATAGGGTGTGGTCAAGTATTGTAATCGTGCATGAAAATAAGTTGAAGGAGACAATAAAAGAGTGTGTCTTCTGCTGGAATTATAAATTTTATTTATTTATAACGAGACTATAGTTTCGAGGGCTTTGCCCTCTTCATCAGTCTATTACAATGTATTCACAGGAATTAATTTATGATAGACATAGACACACTCTTTTATTGTCTCCTTCAATATATAAAAATTCTGCTACTCTCGGCAAAAACTTTCAATTTAATGAAAATAAGTGTTTTTTACCTACTTTTTTTCGAAATATCTAAAAGACGGCTGAAACTATTTTGATTAAAAAAATTGAGCGAAACCATGGAATTTCGCTCTAGAAAAAAGCTCTAATAAGTAGATATCAAAAAAATTATATTTTTCGAGATAATAATTGTTTTGTCAAAATGTCTGTTAGTCTGGTTGTCTCTTAGTTAGTCCGTCTGGTTGTCCGTTAGTTAGTCTGTGCGTTACCAAATTTTTGTGGACGAGCTAGCTCAAAAACTAGTGTGAATTTCGAAACTAAAATTCACACGTAGTTTTGGTCCATTGAGATTAAGAGCTGATTAGATTTTGGTGCATATCGACCCAAAATTAAGGGGGGTGGAGGGGGGCTTAAAAATTAAAAATCTAGGCCGTTTGAGCAAACAACCAAATTTTATATACAGTGGACCCCCAGAAATCTAAAAATGCAAAAACTAACCGCCCAAAATGGGGGGGGGGGCTATAGGGTCAAAAAATTAAAATCTTGGCCATTTACCAAACTCAACCAAATTTTGTATATATAATCAGTGGGACACTAGAAGTATAAAAATGCAAAATCTAACCCCCCCCCTACATGATTATAAATAATTTTAGGGGCCAGGTTATATGGTAAATCCAAGTGGATGGCCACATCATTACACGTCAGCTTATTTAATAAAATTTCGTGTTTCGAATTTCAACTCATTACCTATTACCGTTCACTCGTGTAAATTCAATTTTTTCTGATTTTACTCTTGTTTTTTAAGGAGGTACTTTCGCAGCTAATGTTAAATAAAAAATATTAGGTTATAACTGTAACCTAATTTTTTATAATAGTTTAAGTATCTATCTATGCTATAGTGAAGTTTGAATCACACATAAGCGAGCAAATTTTTGAAAATAAAATTTTTAAAATGTAAACATTTTCTTAAAGTCTTATGGAAAATTAAGATTTTGACACTCTTTCTTGAATTATGTATACTACTATTAGTTGATTATATAAAGTTAAAAAAAAACTAAAAATTAGCTTTTTGAAACATGCAGGTTTCTTTTTTTGCATAAAAATATATCATTGAACGTCGAATTTACTTAGATATTTACTTTAAAAAATCACATAAATGCGATGTTTGGATATAAACATAAACAGTATTAATACAACGCATTGCCAAATCATACAAGACTTATTATGAGCTGATTCGAACCAACTTTTGTATTTAATTATTTTTTTATAATTGTTTTTATTTCAAACATTTACTGCATTCATACTATTTATTTTTTAATTCTATTATTTTTCATTTTATTTTAACTTATTTTATTAAATATTAGATACTACACTTCTTTTGACTCAACTGGAGTGAAAGGACATCCTTAACCGAAAAGTAGAAAGCCCGCAATCTAATTAGTTCTTCTTCCTTTTGAAATTAAATATGAGTAGATTTGGATTGCCTTTCTAAGACTTATCTTGTCAAGCTTATCGGGGTCTCGGAATTCAGGCACACAGACAAACAAATAGAACAAATCATGTTTTTCTCTACACAAATAAGACAAAAAAAAAATTGAAAATTTCCAAATTAGTTCAATACTTCGGTTCGCCCTTTCATAACTTTGTTACTTACGATTACACCATAAGCTGAAAAAAGTACCTCAACAATATTATTTTAAAAGAAAGAATTATTTATTGATTGTATTTAAAATATTTAAAAATACCTATCTAACATCTTAAAAACATATATTTCAAAGAGAGAAGAAATTCTCCCTTTATCAATGAAAATTTTTCAAAAAAAAAAAATTGCTTTCTCTAATGTTTAGAAAGCAACCCTAATAAATTGAATATTTTGATATAGCCCAGTGTTTCTCAAAGTGTGTTCCGCAGCACCAGGGGGTTCCATGAAAACACACTAAGGGTTCCGCAAAAAATTCAGGGTGAAAAAATTCTAGCGTTCTAAATGTGAATTTTTGGATTAGTTGTGTGAGTCGCAGAGATCTCGAGTGTTTTCCACCTATGAAGGACATTTTGGAAGAAGATCTAAATACCAGTTAATATAGCAAAATCGTTCATCACTTGTAATCTCTGAATAAATCAATCGAACAATATTTCACTGATGATAATTTCAAAAAACTGGAAAATAATTCCTGGATGAAAAATCCTTTTGTTGTTAGTGAAAAGTCATCCTCATTTTCACACCAAGATTATAAAAATTTTATCGAAAAATCTTCAGATTGTTCACTGCAGTCAACCTATAAAACAATGACTTTGTCAAAATTGTGGTGTAGTTTACCAGGCGAATATCCACAGTTGACCCAGAAAGCTGTTTTAATTCTCTTTTACCATTTGCTACAACTTATTTGTGCGAGTTCTCAACTTACTTATTAACACAATAAGACCTGATATAAAGTATTTGTGTAAACACAAAAAACCAGTATCATTCGTCGCATTAATGGCAATGCATATGAAAAGTTGATGTGGACGAAAATGTTTTTATTTCTTTTACTTACGGAAGTGTTGATTTAGTTACTGTTTAATATAAATATATTGGGTGATTGTATAAATAAAAATATAAAACAATAAAAGTAGTATTTCTTAATTAATTCACTCCATATATATTTTCAAATTAAAAAAAATGTTCCCATAACATCGCTTTAATCACAATATTATCGGGTTCCACGCTTACTTTCTAAACGGAAAAGGGTTCCACATTCGAAAAAGTTTGAGAAACACTGATATAGACAATTATACAAATTCTCATTGTGAGCAAATTACCTTAGAGAAAGCAACACTTTTTTCTTTTTTGAAAAATTTCCATTGATAAAGGGAGAATTTCTCCCGAAACATTTGGTTTTGAAATATACGTTTATAAGATTTTTCTATAAAATATTTGCATTTTCTTAATATTATATTGATTAGAACTTTTACTTATCTTACATTTTGAGATTCTGCATTAAATCTGATTGTTTGATAGTGCATTTATTTATAGGTGATATATTTACAACTGTTTTTGAGCTATTTCGACTATTTTTTTTTTAATTTTTAACCCATTCTATGGAAGTTAAAAGAAGCTAAACGGTTTTTCAGTCTATCCTGTGGTAACTAACATTATTGAAGACTCAGCGTCGCCTGCGAATGGCGAGTATGTATTCGAAACGAACGACATGTTTTGCTGGTTGCATCTTTAGGCTCTAAATATTTATTAAAAAATATTTGATCATGAATTAAATTTTTTTCAACGTGTATAAATTTTAATCCGATTGAAATAAAGGAAGGGGGTGTAAATTAGTCATGTCGCAAAATAAATATGTTAATCATTAATTTCTCGTCTTAGTAATTCGGAGAGCTTTGAAATTTGAAACTTAAGCTATCTAGAGGCTACAAGAAGTATCACAAGATTTTCGCTAAAATAAAAGTACCAGAAGTTGATGTTTACGTACGTATGATTGTACCCCCCTCTTTTCACAACCATAAACCTCAGAACTACGAAATTCAAAACTTAGGGTTGATATAGGCTAGGAGTACATCAAGTTTTCGCTTGAAATTGAAACACCGGAAGTTGTCGTTTTTTTTTGATTTTCTCAAAAACCGCACTAACGATTTTTTTTTTAAATTGGTGTTCGTGAGTTATTAAGCTATATAGAGGCAACAAGTTACCGAGCATCGCTCGATCCTCCAGGCATTATTTATATAGGTAATTATAATGATCATTATTGTTTCTAGGCTTTTGTCTCTTCGAGCTGAAATTTATTTCTAGTTCCCCCGTTTGTCAAACTTTTTGTATTCCTAGACATTTCTTAAAGATTTCTTTTTCTTTTAAGCAATTTATATTCTACATTTTTCAATAAAAGGTGAAGGTGTCCGGGTACTTTACTTGCTTTTGAAAAAAAATAAATCATATTTAAGAGGTAGATGCGTGGTGAATAAAAGTGCCAAATTGACCAAAATCTCACCCCCATCGCACCTTTTTTCTCTCTCTCTTTCTTCTCCCCCCCCCCTCAATTTAATTCTGACTTTGATAGAGGAAGGAAAGGGGAAGTTGAATGGGGATGAAATATAAAGGATGGACGACGCATCTCATCCTACTTTTTCGTTTTTCAAAGCAAAGTAAAAATAAAAAATGGCACTTTCAAAGATTCCCCGTTTATTTCCGAAGCTGCCCAACAGATAGATAGTCAAAGTTATATATGTATATATATATATATATATATATATATATATATATATATATATATGTATATCGATTATTTTCAGGTAAAAAATAAATTAGATTTTTTAACCATTTTTTTCAAAGCCAGCTGCTTAATGTATTAATCGGAGATTTATATAAAATATTATAATTGAAAAAATACAAATATTTTATAAAAAACAATCCAAAACACGTTTCTTTTTAATGCAATCGAATGCAAGGAGAGGTGCACCAGTAAAGATGCAGCCCCTATGGATCTCGAAAGACACTTGCATTACCGAAGAGAAGGGAAGATTGATTAAGTGAGAGGGTGTAGACGTAGGTGTCTATGCACTCCAGTTTTGAAGGTTTGAAGATTATTAATGCTGGGAAAGGTGGAGGCTGGGAGAGAGTTCCAGTTCCTTGAAGTCATGGGGATATATGTATTGGCGAATGAAGTGGTCCGGCACTTTTCTAATTTGACCGCGAAAGAGTGTTGGGAGTCGGCAAAACGCGTGCTACGTGCAAAGCATGCTTTGGGGGGAATTATTAATTTTATCTCATCAGAGCACCTGCCGTGATAGTATCTATAGAAAAGGGAAAGGGCAGAGACATTTCTTCGATGAGCCAGCGAGTGGAGGGAGTGGGTGAGGGTAGAATCGTCAATTAGCCTGACGGCTCGTTTCTGAATTGCATCCAGTGTAGCAAGAGAATATTTAGAGGCTCCTCTCAATAGATGAGAGCTGTATTCGAGACAGGGGCGGATTTGGGCCTAGTAGATTGTGAGAAGATGTGGGAGCTTGAAAAATCGCTTGGACCTGAATAAGCCAATCTTCCTTGTTGCAGATTTCGCCACAGAGGAGATGTGTTCATTCCAAGACAGGTCAGATGCGACAGAGACACCCAACATGGATAGACTGTCACACATTTTCAGGGTATTCGAATCGAAGTGAATACCAGGGAAATTATTGTTTTCGAGCCTAGAAATTAGTTTATCCAAAAGCCAAACGTTTCGGGAGAATATCTCCCTTTTTCAATGGCAAATATTTTCAAAAAAATAAAAAGTTGCTTTCTCTAGAATTTAGAAAGCAACACTAAGTTATTAAATATTTTTATAAATAGACCAGATTACCTTTAAATAAAAATATAAATATTTATTTTCTCTAAAAAAATTTTATAAACATCTGAAAAACAATCCATATCTGACCTTTTATTAATCGAATTTTTGTTATTTAAAATTTCGATCATTTCCAAAATTAATCTTATTTTCAAGTTATATTCCTTATCTAAAATTTTGGGACTAGAAAAGTCAAAATAGGACAGACTAAACAATACTTAAAATCTCTAATTTACGAGCATGAATATTCAATTAGAATGAAAAATTCCGAATGCACAATAATGGCTAACCATTCTACTAACCTTAAACACTATTTTGACTTGACTTTTCTAATCCCAAAATTTTAGAAAAGAATATAACTTGGAAAAGAGATTAATTTTAGAAATGGTCTAAATGCTAAATAACAAAAATTCGATTAATAAAAGGTCAGATATGGATTGTTTTTCGAATGTTTATTAAAAAATTTTAGAAAAAATAAATTTTCATAAATATTTATATTTTTATTTAAAAGTAATCTGGTCACCAAGACAATCTGTACAATTGTCTATTTATCTTCTTCTTTTAAGTGCCATATCAGGTCTCCCTGGCGTTTTGGCTCCTCTCCACATATACCTGTGCTGAGTGTGTTTAGCTGGTTTTACACAGATATACGGGACCTACTTTTTAACGACGGTTCCGAACGGCTAGTTTGGAGAGGTTACTAGGCAATTATACTCTTGGTAGGTTGGCATTGCTTTCCAAGATGAGGCGACTGCAAATATCTGACCTGCCGCCGAGACTCAGTCTATTTATAAAAATATTTAATATCTTAGTGTTGGTTTCTAAATTCTAGAGAAAGCAACTTTTTATTTTTCTTTTGTCGAAAAAATTTGTCATTGAAAAAGGGAGAAATTCTCCCGAAAAGTTTGGATTTGAATAAATTGTTTTGGATTGTTTTTTATAAAATTTTTTATAAAATATTTATATTTTTTCATTTATATAAACAATCAACAATTTTTCTTTTTTTCTAAAATATTATAGTAGGTATGTATACTATATACACAATGTGGTTTAATATTTTTTCTTGTGACAGCTAGATATACAAAGTTTTTATCTTGCCCAGAGTAATGCAGTTGTTTTTTTAATGATATTGATGTGAGAAGGAGATACACCAAAAAGATGCATCCCCTAAAGGCCTGGGTTGGCCCCTCCATCGTGAAAAGAAGAAGAAGATGGGATTTTATGGGCTGGGTAGGATTTGAAGGTATCTGTGGATGCGGGTCTTAAACAGCTGAAGGTTATAAGTTGCGAGGAAGACGGTGGCTGGAAGTGAGTTCCAGTCTCTTGAGGTCATCGGAATAAGAGAGTTGGCGAAAGCGCTTGTTCGATTTTTATCCAATTTAACAGCGAAGGGGTGCTGTTTCTTGTAAAGAGGCCCCCTCCACAGATGAGAGCCATATTCGAGACAGTGAAGAATATGAGACTTATACAGTGTAAGAAGTTGACTGGGAGTAAAATAAAGTCTAGAACTAAATAAGAAACCAAGCTTGCGCGTCGTACTTACTTTTGACTTCACCTGAAAACTGCTTCAGACGTAGTGATGGAAAAATAGAATTTCAATTAATTTAGGAAAATTAGATTAAAGTTCGATCATTGTGGACAACTTTCCGTCCATTTCATAATTTCATTTGTTTAAAAATGCTATAGCAAATGCTCTAATAACAAATTTTAATTAATTAAATTAATCTTTAAGAAATTCAAAGATATTTTTATAAAGCGAAATTTTTAGAGAATACTTAGCCAGACTACCGTTTTATAAGAACCATTGAGGTCCAGCTGATTCTCCATCCTGAACCGAGAGAGCGAAAAAAGATATGGTCCATCTAGGTGTTACCCGGTATCAATCCGCGTATAGCCCGCATGATACCCCACCACGGACCACCTAGAGGGACATGGCATCTCAAGTTCTTATATATTACTCCCTCGATTCAAACGCTTTTTACAAGTCTATTCTTACATAGAGAGATGATACAAATTAATTTAGAATTCCGCGGAGTAGATTCGCGAGCAAATCTACTAAACGGAATTTTTAACAAATTATAAATAAATTTGTTTTTCTAGTATATTTATACAAATATAGAAATTATCAAATTAATTAAATTAATCTTTAAGAAATTCAAAGATATTTTTATAAAGCGAAATTTTTAGAGAATACTTAGCCAGACTACCGTTTTATAAGAACCATTGAGGTCCAGCTGATTCTCCATCCTGAACCAAGAGAGCGAAAAAAGATATGGTCCATCTAGGTGTTACCCGGTATCAATCCGCGTATAGCCCGCATGATACCCCACCACGGACCACCTAGAGGGACATGGCATCTCAAGTTCTTATATATTACTCCCTCGATTCAAACGCTTTTTACAAGTCTATTCTTACATAGAGAGATGATACAAATTAATTTAGAATTCCGCGGAGTAGATTCGCGAGCAAATCTACTAAACGGAATTTTTAACAAATTATAAATAAATTTGTTTTTCTAGTATATTTATACAAATATAGAAATTATCAAATTAATTAAATTAATCTTTAAGAAATTCAAAGATATTTTTATAAAGCGAAATTTTTAGAGAATACTTAGCCAGACTACCGTTTTATAAGAACCATTGAGGTCCAGCTGATTCTCCATCCTGAACCGAGAGAGCGAAAAAAGATATGGTCCATCTAGGTGTTACCCGGTATCAATCCGCGTATAGCCCGCATGATACCCCACCACGGACCACCTAGAGGGACATGGCATCTCAAGTTCTTATATATTACTCCCTCGATTCAAACGCTTTTTACAAGTCTATTCTTACATAGAGAGGCGGGCTATACGCGGATTGATACCGGGTAACACCTAGATCGACCATATCTTTTTTCGCTCTCTCGGTTCAGGATGGAAATCAGCTGGACCTCAATGGTTCTTATAAAACGGTAGTCTGGCTAAGTATTCTCTAAAAATTTCGATTTATAAAAATATCTTTGAATTTCTTAAAGATTAATTTAATTAATTTGATAATTTCTATATTTGTATAAATATACTAGAAAAACAAATTTATTTATAATTTGTTAAAAATTCCGTTTAGTAGATTTGCTCGCGAATCTACTCCGCGGAATTCTAAATTAACAAATTTTAATCTTCATGTTTATTTATTTCAACCGGCTATCTCTATATTATATTATCTGTTTTATTTTTTTAAAGCCTCTGTCTCGTCCCCTCCTAATCTTATTTTCGAAAAGAGTATTCTTATTTTTCTTTAATTCATGTGTGTCCAGTAATTTTCCTCATTGGTGTTAATTTTCAGTAACAAGTGCAGTATGTCGAAGTTGTTTTCATTTTTCTCGTCGTAATAGATGAATAAATTGTAGAGCTCCATGTCTTTTAATAGCATTGGTTGTCATATATTTTAGGTCATAACAACATATAATACTAATAGAACGACCAAAAACAGCAAAACAATAGAAGGAAAGCGGGCGAAAAGACTAAAGAGCAATTTTGATAGACCCATCAGCTTTAATTCCCATTTAAGTATTTGATGAGGCTTTTACTTTCTCTCTATCGCTCTTACTTTCTTTTTTCCTCTTATGGCCTTATTTATTTGTCGTATAAATACTAGTCTTCATTTTACGAGAACATTAATTTTAACAGTAAACAAACAATGTGTCCCACCTCCCATTTCTGAATAGCTGCTTTCGAATATTGTTAATATTTTAAAACATTTCATGATTGGATTAAGGCAGTCCAGAAATAAATAAGAGAGAGACTACTTGCAAAAAATATTATTTATTGAAAATGTTTTATACGTATAATGTTATTTTGAAACCAACCTGTCGGAGGATCTTCCTCTTTCTTCATTGACCCTGTCATAGTCTCTAATTTATTTCTGGACTGCCTTAATCCAATCGTGAAATATTAATACAGTAGAGTGTCATTAATCTGGATTAATTGTAACCGTACCCTGTCCGGATTATAAAAATGTCCTAATTTTCGAAAAGAACCCAAAAGAGGTGGTTTGAGTTCATAACAAAAAGAAAACTTTCTGAAACCGTTAATAATTTACTTTAGTGGTTAAATAATAATGATGGATTTTGAAATACTGTGCTATTATGTTGGAAAATATTTATTATTTCTAAAAAATATCTCATTTTGCAGATAATAAAGGATTGGTACGAAAAATTGCCATTATAATTCTAAGTTTTAAATTAAAGCCAAAACTCCCCCCCCCCCCCCAGGATCTCGCAGCTGCTGTGACGTCACGCCAGCTTTATTTATATTTTATTTTTATTTTATTTTTTGTTTCTTGGTTATGTTTTGACAACACAAAAGTCGGCAATGATTTCGCATCTGATATTTCGTCTACTCGTGACGTCAGTCCTGCTTCTTCGCTCTGATTGGTATTCAAACTGACATGGCGGATTGCAATATTTTATAGTTTTATTTTATCAAATAAATAAACAATCTCGCTAATAATATTTATAAAAATAAATACGTTTTTCCCGGTTTCGAATCCGACTCGAGGCATCCAGCTAAAATCTGACCCCCGGGGCTAGAGACAAATTTAAAAAAATATAACTACTATCGTAATTAGGCTTATGGCTAGAAAGGCCGAAAAGCCAAAAAAAAAAAAAAAAAAAAAAATACGTTTTTTGTAATCTATGAATCCTATTTCATTTGATAAATATATTATTTTAGTGATTCTTGGTTACTGTCAACATGCCTATTGGAGCAGACCATACAACCATTAATTAATATGAACTTATAATCTATTTTAATGAAAGAATATACATACATATGTAATGTACAATATGTACATTTGTACATACATATATATTTACAGAATACTGTACAGTTTATATATTGATAGAACTCTTAAAAAAATCTGTTATTGATTTTTGAACTGCAGTAGTGGTTGCATCAACACTTTTGTTTGACAAATATGTATGTTAAAATTAAATTAGGTTGGAATTGGTGGTGTTTCACAAGGAGAAAAATTAAAATACTAAGATTTTTTTTTTAGTTTACTCTATATATTTCGAGCTCTTAACTCATCGTCAGGAGAACATTGACTAAAGATAACATGAAATAATAAACATTATTAAACTATAAAAAAAAAAAATCTTTGTATTTTAATTTTTCTCCTTGTGAAACACCACCAACTCCAACCTAATTTAATTTTAACAATGTTTCACTATAAACCAACACCGCGTTCCCTAAATTTGATTAAATATGTATGTGTTCACTTGAACTTTTTTCATCGGAATTGAATCCGGATTATTGACTGTCCGAATTTTTGACGTCCGAATTATCGACGCTCTAATGTATATCAGTCCGTCTCCAAAGAAAAACTTCTAACGTTTTAAAACATTATTTTAATTTTATACGTGTGAGATCATTTACTGGGATTGCCTCTTGAAGGTGTTCGAAACGTCAATAAATAAATACTTTTAGTTATAATATCTTCTGACAAAAAAATGCAATTTAGATGAAACGAGAAAATCAGCAATTATGTTTCGGCCTCATACCGTCACTGTCTCAAAATACTTGAGCTATCAAAAATTTCGTATTTGTCTTTGATAAAGAGAAAATAAGAGAATCTGTCGAATTTTAATTTAAGCCATTTCTACACTCTGAAATGTACAAAAATCCCCTAAGAAATTTGGAGGTGGTCTCTCATACGGTCATTTTAATATTTTTGGGAGTTATAAAGTACAGAACCCTCAGTCGGCTTATTTACTTTATCCTTTCATAGATATTGCAATTTTTGTCAGAAGGGGCCGCCCATAAATTACGCCTGCCCCTGTATCACATTCTGTCACATTTTCATTGAGCCCCCTTGTACTGTGAAGTCACACTATCCCTTTTATATTTTTTTATTTATAAAAATACAAACCTTTTATAAAAACAATCTTGAACACGTTTATTTCAAAACCAAACATTTCGAGAGAATTTCTTCCTTTTTCAATGGCGAAAATTTTCAAAAAAGAAAAAAAATGAAAAAGGAAGAAATTCTCCCGAAAAGTTTTGTTTTAAAATAAACTTGTTCAAGATTGTTTTTATAAAAGATTTGTATTTTTTTAATTTATATACAATCAATAATTTTTTTTTCTTTTTTAAATATATTTGAGAGGCGACTATGGGTCAGTAGTCAGAGTGTCGGGCCGCTGTCTTGAAGTATGCTGGTTCGAGACTGAGTGTCGGCAGATATTTGCAGTCGTCTCCTTACATATCGGCCCACAAACATTAGTACTTTATTTCAGTACTTTTTTCTAAATATCTTGAAAATGACTTAACCAACTTTGATGAAATTTAATATCCTAATTAACTACCTTGGGGACCACAAAAATGGTTAAATAAAGTCGTCAGATATTTGCAGGCGTCTCCTTTTTGGAAAGCAATGGCAAACTACCAAGATTATAGTTGCCTAGTCAACCTCGCCAAACTAACCGTTCGGAACCGGCGTTAAAAAAGTAGGTCCCGTATATCTGTGTAAAACAGCTAAACACACTCAGCACAGGTATATATGGAGAGGTGCCGAAACGTCAGGGAGACCTGTTATGGCACTTAAAGAAGAAGAATTATATTTTGAAAATTCTTAGATATTTTTAATTTTTTCTGTGACTTCACAATTTTTAATGATCCACGGTCCTCTCTGTCACATTTTGTCACAAATCTGAGATGCCCCCTTACTGTGTGTGAAGTAATTTATGGAAGGTCCCGAAGATAGTATAGCTAAAAGTGTATTTAATTTAATTTTATATTTATTTATTTATTTAATTTTAGAATCATAATTCTCCTTTTATTGACAATTCAAAGAACTTTTAATAATGCTTGAATCCTCTATATTCAGGTTGATTTTTCCAAGTCGAAAAATACTATATAATACGATTCAATAATCATGAAAAACACGAGATGAAAGAAGGAAGGGGGGGGGGTTGGTTAGAAAAAATAAATACCCCAGCTATTATTTTTGTTTTATAGAAAATCTGTCAATAAATGGAGAGTATAATTTGAAAATGGATTTTTTTTATAAATGTATTTATATAATATAAAAGGAACGGAAGAAGAAAACAAAATATATTTTTTCGAGAACGAGATTGATTAAAAATAAATATTTCCAGGAGAGAGAGTTGAATTTTCAGTCCATTGCACTCTTAGAACTAATTTCGTACAGCTGTTTGTCATTGGGATTTAATCAAACGGAATTGGGAACGAAAATATAATTCTTAAAATCTAACTTTAAAAGTAGAAATGAACAAACAAAAAAAAACATATATGGTACACAAAGTCTACTTTATAAATAACGTTAAACAATTAATTTGATTTGATTTTAAATGAATCCTTTGTAACATTTGTACTTCTGTTCATTTCCCAAAATTGTATTTTTTACATTCTTTTTCAGGGGTTCACCTCTAGCTTCAGGACTCCCCCCAGAATCATGAAAAGTACTCCAATCCATTTTATTCAGTTCTAAAGAAGAGCTTTTTATTACCTCTTGTTGAAGTTATAAGACTTGACCGTTTTTTTAGCATAATATAATGCATCAATTTTCAAAAGTATAATTCTTTTTCATGTGTTTTTATTTTGCAATTTTTTTAACATATTTCAATTTTATATAATACTAGCTGCATGGCCCTCCTTCGGCGGCCCTCTTACTAGCCAGCGGGCACTTTTACGTTTAGATATACTTTTACTTAGGGCAGGGCGCCATGGAAAAATTGAAAAAAGGCGCCGCGACTCGGAAAATTTTGGAAACCCATGATCTAGTCTTTGTTTTATTTATTGCTAAACTAATAAATAGAAGATATTTATCTTAAAATTACCGAATTTTATTAGTGTTTCTTCATATTGAACTTGATTTGTCATATCACTTGGCCTGTATGCACGATATTATGTCTGCCACAATAGAGGAATATAATGTGTTTCCAACCAGTTAACTAATAATACAGTTTTTAGTACATTGTCCAGCGGTGGTGTGTTAATAAATAATCGAAATATTTATTTTAAATTAATAGAGGAGATTTTATTATGGAGAGAATATTGATAAGAACAAGTGTTTAGATGGACTGCCATCAAATCTCCATGGATATCAGATCATTAATTCTCGTACTAAAGATATGCTATTGTGTCCAACCCCCTCTTTTTATTGGTGTAGGCTCGATATCTCATGAAAATTACCTACCTTCCATATTATCATTCCTAGTTAATCAATCTCTACTGGAACCAAAAAGCACAAATAAGACATAAAGGTGAACTCAGTGACGAAATTGAAATTAATTTTGGAGTACGGCAGGGGTGCGTTTTATCACCATTTTTGTTTAACATATACTCCGAAGAAATTTTTAACAAAACACTCTATGACTCAACAAAGAGAATCCTGGTAAATGGGATGAGGATAAACAATATTAGGTTCTCGGATGACGCAGTGGTATTTGCGGACAGTCAGGAAGATCTACAGAGTATGATGAACGACCTCTCGATGCACAGTCTGGAATATAGAATAGAAATAAATATAACCAAAACCAAATACATGGTAATAAGCAAAAATCCACCACAACCTGGTATGTTGACCATAAATAATAAAATAATTGAGAAGATAGAAACAACCACATATTTGGGGAGTACAGTCAAAGAAAATTGGGACCATTCTGTTGAGATCCGCTGCCGAATAGAAAAAGCTCGAAGCACTTTCATCAGAATGTCGGGCCTGTTCAAGTGCCATTTCTTTAATTTTGCCAACTAGAGTACCACTGCTCCGATGTTACTGTCGTTTCCTGTGCTTCTGTATGGAGCTGAGACATGGACGGTTACAGAAGCAGCTAGTAAAAGATTGGACGCATTTGAAATGTGGCTATATCGAAGAATTTTGAGAATCCCTTGGACAGCCCATGTTACAAATAAAAATGTGTTACAACGCCTAAATAAAGAAATAGAAATCATGACTACAATCAAGGCAAGAAAACTGGAATATTTGGGACACATAATGAGAAATAAAGAACGATATGGGCTCCTTCAGCGTGTACTACAAGGGAAGGTAAAGCGAAAGAGAGGACCGGGCAGAAGACGCATCTCTTGGCTTAAAAACCTAAGAACTTGGTTTGCTACTTCCACTACGGGTCTATTTAGAGCCTCAGTAAATAAGATTATAATTGCCAGAATGATCGCCAACGTCCAGTAACGGACAGGCACTAGAAGAAGAAGAAGTTACATCAATGCAAATATCTACATTAACTTCTCAGCTATTGCGGTATTACCTACTATTGGATATAAACATATATTTCAATGCATTTCTTATCTAAATCAAAATTTAATTAATAAAAAATATAATTTTTAAAAGTTCAAGTAACCCTCCTTTAACAAGGTAGATAGGTTCCTAGAAAATGCTGTGTTGTGTGAAACTGTGTTAAATGAGACCCATAGCCAGTATAAAAACAGGGAATGGGTTACGCGTTTCGAAAACTTATTAAAAACTTATTAATTCCATATAAGCGATTTAATTTTTATTAAAAATATAAATGTATATTATATAACACAAAACGAAAAGAAACAAAAAATATTATTTTCATTTAATGCTATCTTAATTTAATACATTTTTTTAACTTTTTAGGTGGTTTATTCGCAATTCAAAAATTTAGTCTAGTATTTTTAGTAGTAATTTATTTATTCAAAGTAGACAAGCATTTAATCAGGTGTGCCCACGGGGGCGGGGTTAAGACGCAATCATGTTATCTAGTACTGAAGAAGTACAGTGCTGTACACAGTTAATTTTTGTACTTCTTGAAGATGTGTTGATAGCCAGAAATATATTGAAAAAATTTACTCCTTTTATTTTTTTAATTTTGAACGTGAAACAAGTGACCTAAAAAACAAACTCATAGTAAATTAATATCTCATAAAATATTTATTTACTTTTATCTTTATTTTAGTAAGAGTTTAAATAAGAGACCTGCAGCTTTTATTTATTTCTTTTTATTTATGAACTCCCGCTAACGTTTGGCGAACAGCCTGTATATAGTTTTGTATATATCATATGTATATACATAGTTTTATCTGATTACTGGTGTATCCAAATTTTTTTTTATATAAATATTGACAAATTCCAGCTGAGTAGAAAAACAAAAGTATAATTGATTGATGTGCTCGGACAAGGCCGGTTTAATATTGTTAACATTGGAGTTTTTTGACGGGTTATAGTGGTGTTTCACAAAGAGGAAATAAAAATTAAATAAGCTGACGTGTTCTGATGTGGCCATCCACTTGACTTTACCATACAACCTGGCCCCTCACTTATATTTAATATTTAATAAAATTATTTATAATCATGTAAGGGAGGGAGGGGGTTAGTTTTTGCATTTTTAGAGTCCTGGGACCCACTGAGTATGTATACAAAATTTGGTTGAGTTTTGTAAATGGCCAAGATTTTCATTTTTTGACCCTCCGCCCCCCCCTCCCATTTTGGGCGGTTAGATTTTGCATTTTTAGACTTCTGGGGGTCCACTGATTATGTATACAAAATTTGGTTGAGTTTGCTCAAACGACCTAGATTTTAATTTTTAACCCCCCCCCCCATCCACCCCATTAATTTTGCGTCGATATGCACGAAAATCTAATCAGCTCTTAATCTCAATGGACCAAACGTGTGAAATTTGGTTTCGATATTCACACTAGTTTTTGAGCTAGCTCATCCACAATAATTTGGTAACGCACAAACTAACTAACTGACAACCAGACTAACAGACATTTTGACAAAACAATTATTATCTCGAAAAATATAATTTTTTCGATGTTCACTTATTAGAGCTTTTTTGTGGACCGAAATAGCATGGTTTCGCTCAATTTTTTTAATCGAAATAGTTTCAACCGTTTTTTAGATATTTTGAAAAAAATAAGGAAAAAACCCACTTTTTTCATGCACTATTACAATACTTGACCATACCCTGTATGGTAAAGTAAAAAATTAAAAAAAAATTTAAATAGTATTTTGGAGATTTTTTTTTATTTATTTATTTAATTTTTATTTCCTCTTTGTGAAACACCACTATAACCCGTCAAAAAACTCTTGTGTTTAATATGTTTCACTATAAACCCAACACCGCTTTCCCTAAATGTTATTGTTAACATTGTTTGTCATTGTTTAGCTCTGAAGAGGGCTACAACCAATAGCCTAAACGTTAGCGGGAGTTCATAAATAAAAAGAAATAAATAAAAGCTGCTCGTCTCTTATTTAAGCCCTTACTAAATTAATACAACTACAGCTTTAAAGAATTCCTAAAATAAATTTAAAAAAAATAGTATTTTCAAATCATTAGAAATTTTAAAATCATACAATAATTCACCAAAAAAATTCTTAAATCGAAAAATAGAAATTCCCGAAAGCTTTATTTTAAAAATAGCCGCTCAAATAAAAACTTCATGAACGCCACCTACAGCCAAAATAAAACAAGTATAAATTTCAATTCTTAACTTGGCCACCCTGAACAATTCTTAACCTAACCACATGAAAAATGTTAACATTTCATTCATAAATTAATTCCTGTGAATCCATTCAAGGGCGGATCGGTTGGCCGCCGTTTTTCGGCCTCTGCGTGCGACGCACGTGTTGCACTCCCGCCAGGCACGGGCCTGTGATGGGGGGCGGTCATCCCCGCCCCGCCCCCCCCCCCCCCGTGGATCCGCCCTTGAATCCATTGTAATAGACTGATAAAGAGGGCAAAGCCTCGAAACTATAGTCTAAATAAAATTTATAATTCCAGCAGAAGACACACTCTTTTATTGTCTCCTTCAATATATAAAAATTCTGCTACTCTCGGCACAAAAACTTTCAATTTAATAAATTTTATCTTTATGTTGTCGCAATTTTTTATCGAGTTAAAGCGAAACCGTGTTACAGGATGCAATGTTATACGAGGGTTCCCGAAATTTATCTTATCGTGAGCTAAACCGTGTTGTAAGATGCCGTGCACTAGGAGGGTTACCTATATACCACTCGCCTCGCTATATTTTTATTTTGACCAAGAAAGCACTTGGAAAACAAATTACTATTATTATTATTTAGACAAATATTTGGCTTAGGATACGAACACAAATTGTCATGATGCCAAATATCATAAGGGAATGCTTAGAGAAGAAATAAGCCCCTTCATCTCTTATATTAATTAGGGGCTATCATGGAACCTCTTCTACAAATGGAGAAAACCTTTCACCATTTTCCTTTGAACACGTTAAAAGCCAAATTAGTCTAAGCAGATCCATTCATTATTCGGCAAGATTTGTAAATGTATTTCTAGTTCTGTTTTGCCAATTAAATATTTCCTCAATAATTGTAGTATTTAACATAATCCACCCTTCATTTTTCTTAATAAAATTTTGCTGATTTTTGATACAATGATTATAGGAAAGAGTTTTTATTAAATTAAGGAAAATCATTTACATTTTTTACATATAGGTGTTATTCCTTTTAAGGGTAATGATCATTAGGGGCCGCCCATAAATTACGGACAAAAGTAAAATTAATACATTTTAAAAATTTTCCAATTTATTATTTAGATTTCAGATTATTATTATTTCAACCTGAAAATGTTGATAAAATAAATATAGACAAAAAATTGTAAGCAAGCAATAAGGGTATTCAAGTAATAGTGTGACGTCATAACACAGCGAGGATCAATGAAAATGTGACAGAATGTGACACAGGGGGAGGGAGGGTCTAAGAATATTGAAATTCATGTGACATAATTTATGAACGGTTCCTTATCATAGAACATTAAAAAAATATATAATAATAAAAAACTTATCTAAAATTTTTTTACAATATTTGCTATTTAAATCTCATTTTTTAAATGAAAATTTTGTTTCTTATTAAAGATAAATGGTTAGTTGAAAGTCGTGTAGTATACGCCTCTATTTTATTTACATTAAGAATAACTTAAGGTAGTTCTTTCACAAATCCAAAAATTCAAGAAGTCTTCGAAACTTAAAATATAGGTCATTTAAAAGCATAAAAAACACACTGTTAAAATTTGAAGACGATTTACAACACCAAACATGAAATAATTGCAATTAAAAATGAAATTTTTTACACATGGTAGATTGTGAAATGGTGGAAAAATGATCATTATTTTTTTTTCATTGAAGGAATTTCACCATCTTGATGAAAAACTAATATTTGTTAGAATAATATATTCGGAGTAACTTAAAAAAAAATAGAAATTATTTACCTCGTAGTTTTGAAAAAAAAAAACATGTTTAGGCGATTATTTTAAGTGGAGGGGATATAAAAACAATCGCTTGGAAACGATCCATTCATAAAGAGGATATAGTAGTGCGAGAAGTACAGTCACGTTAAAAAACATAACCTAAAATTTTAAGCACCGTTCATATGTATAGAGTGGTTACGAGCCTAAAACTTTTTGTGTAGATTGTCGAGAAAGAACTACCTTAAGTGACTTAGGGCCCGTTGTATCGCAAAGTAAATGCTTTTTACCACTTACAAATGGTAGATGGTAAATGGAGCCACTGGGATGGCACTTTCAGTGCCTGTCATCTGATTGGCCATCCCAGTGGCTCCATTTACCATCTACCGTTTGTTAGTGGTAAAAAGCATTTACTGCGACGTACACCGGCCCTTAAAAAACGATCGTTTTTATTTATTTACTAAAGCTCTTTTCTTGTTACAGGTAGGTTGCACTCTTCTATTCAAATGTTTCTCTATCTGCGATAAGAACGTCCTAGTGAGTACCCTACTAAAATGGCACCGAGGATGTATCCAGTATGTATATATTTTTTTAAATTTATTTAAGACTCTTAGTGAAAATCACGATAGGAAATCACGATAGGTCATCTCTACGATTTATATAGAAATAATTATTTAGGGCTGTCCATCCGCGGCCCAGTAATGCAACGAGTGTGGCCCAACATAAAATCATAAACTTCCTTAAAACATTGAGATTTATATGTAAAGATATATTTATTCCCTTTTTCGAAATATGAATGTACATTTGGACAATACGTGAAGCTTTTTTCAAGAATAAAATTCACTAAAAGCAAAATTATTAAGCTCAACTAATATAAGAATAAAACAAAATATTGAAGTTTCGAATATTTAAAAAATTCTTCTTCTTCTCAAATTTGCATTTTCTAAAATATTTATTATTTCAGTAATTTATATGCTACGACTAACCGAGTCTAATAGTTATCATTCTAGTACAAGCGGACAAAGAATTAGGGTTTTCTTGAACAATCACAATTATTTGATAATTTCTCTCCTGGACTAAAACTTGTCAGGACTTATCTTTTAGATCTTTGCACGTTCTTACATGTCAATAGATAATGGATATTCAGGGATTATTATATCCGTGACCCTTTTAAAAAATAAATTATCATTCCTTATATCCTTCTTTAATCCCATTTGACTTAAACCCGCGGCCCAATATAAATTCATAAATTCCTTAAAATATTGAGATTTATATGCAGATACTGGAAAACACACAACAATTTGGCCAGATAATTTTTTTTCTCTAAAATAAGAAATTTGAAAATCTACTGTGAAGTTTTCGAAAAATAAAAATGCTAATTTTAATTAAAGTTTGAATTTTTATTTAAATCACACATAATTAATATAATTATTTATTGAACACGAGCCAATAATACAATTTAGCTAAACGTTTCGATCGACTTATTCTGCGATCGTTCTCAAGTATGAGCACCCACTCCGATTATAGGTTAACTGAGCCAATCACGCGTGTCGGTCAGGCTTATATAGACTCCATGTACAGTCCAGTTAAAATCTAACACATGGACATGTACATCGAGTCCATATAAGCATGACCGACGCATCGGCTCCAGTTAACCTATAATTGGAGTGGGTGCTCATACTTGAGAACGATCGCAGAATAAGTCAGTTGTATTATTGGTTAATGTTCAATAAATAATTATGATTAATTATGTGTGATTTAAATAAAAATTCAAACTTTAATCAAATTAATCAAAAAAATAAAAGCTTCAATTACTTCATTACTAATAAATATGCTAATTTTAAATTTGGAATATGGAATTAGATTTCAAGATTTTCAAAAAAATTATCATCATTTTGGTCTATTTTTGACTCCATTTTCATTAGAAATAAATTTTCTACTTTCTGATTGAATATTCTAGAAAAACAATTAGACACCGATCTGAAAGAAAAATTGAAAATTGTCTCTTTACTATAGTAGAATTTAATATTAATTATCTAGCCAGAAAAAATAGAAACAAATTGTAATACAAAATACCACCTTTTTGTAAGCATGTAGGTTTTTTAGGCATATATTTACAAATACGAGGAGCTATTTTCAAATATAAAATTTACTAAAATTAAATTTAGAAGATCACTATGGGCTAAAAAAATAATAAAGTTCTTATTTCTAGATTATTAACTATATTTTTTGAATAAGAAATATCAATATAATTATAATATTTTATCGGCGGCCCGAGACAATTTTTTTCTTCAAATGTGGCCCGTGTAAGCCAACAGTTTGGACTCTTCTGTAATAATTAGATGTAATGGAAAAGTGAGCGAATTCAGTCTCCTCTCCTGACTATAATCAGATGGTGATCGAGGAAATATCGAAAAAAGATGGTTTCTGATCCTGTTGGTTTTTTGTATATCATTACTCAATAATTGATAATTTATCCATCTCTGAGTGTTAATTTAGTTTTAATACGAATCACCGCGTTTTTGGAAATATCGTGTAATTGTTTGCCATTCAAATAAAACCGGAATGTCTATAGCTTGGTTGATCTCTTTAGATCCACTTTGTATAATATCAAAAGGCCAAAGGACGAGAAAGGTTCCTAGAGAGAGAATTTCAAAAGGGTATTTTGCATATTCTACGGTTTCTGTATAATCCCAACATCTACATCTATAAAATAGAGGCTTTGTATTTTCTCTAAATTGTTTCCCTTTTCCATTCACAATTATGATTGTATAATTTTTGAATGGACAACATTCTACATTACAATTTGTTTTAATTTGAAAAGAAAATGAAATTCAATGGATTATGTCTGAGAATATTACATAAATACTTATTAAAGCAAATAAGTTTTCCAGTATAAGATTAACTCATTTACTGCTCCTTTTTTAATTATTTATAGAAATTTTATAATGAAAATTCCAAAAAATGCTTTTGAAAAATCAATGAAAACGGAAAACATAAGGTTTCAATGAATAAAAACCAGTTGATAAAAATTCGACTCGAGTCATCTGGCTAAAATCTGATCCCTAGGTAGAGACAAATTTTTAAAAAGTATCAAAAATTTGCTTATGGCTAGAAAGACCGAAAAGCCAAAAAAATCCTACAATTGGAGGCAAGCATTATCAGGATTCAGTTCGCTCAACGCATATTGTGCAGATGGTGGGGGTTGTGGTGACTCAGGCAATTAGGGGATAATCAAAAAGCGGCTTTATTAAGAAAACTTGATGTTTAAGGTATAGGGACATGATATATCGTTTTAAAGCATTTTTCTTCGTCTTTCAATTTATTGAGTAATATACACAGGATCTCATTTGAAAAACCGAACTTTTGACCCCTTTTATGAATAACGGAAATATTAGTAATCTTAGCACGCCCTGTATAATACGGAGTCGATTTTTCAGCGTAAATTAAATACTTCGGATGTGTCTAAACTATCACCAAAATATCATCTTTTCATAAATTGAGAGCACTAATATATTTAAGTTTAATTAGGGCCATGTTTTAGACCACATTTAACACAAATTATTTTTTATCTCGAAATCCGATAGAGATAGTTATAGGACAATATTAAAAAAGTATTTTAATAAAAGGGCGGTTCTAAAAACGTGTTAATATACGGGGTGTTCTATTTAAAAAAATAAAGTTGCTACGACTTTTCGATGGAAGCCGAAACGTCTCAATGCTGAAAATATTTTAGATCGATAGAACAGGTAAGAAAATGTAAGGTGCTAAATTTTCAGAAAAATCCTCCATTCCGTTTTCTATAAACGTCTAACATGCCATCGACCGTGAATCACCCTGTATAGGAACCTACGTGTGAAAAAGAAAAAGAGAATTTAATACAGCATAAATACTTATTATTAAACGATTACTATATTTCTCCAAATGAAAACATCTCTAAAGAAAAACTGGACTAAAAAATAAGTAAAAGAAATAAAGTAAAAATTTTCTAAACAAAATAATAATAATAATAATAAATAAATAAAAAAAAAGAAGAGCAATGTTGGATGTAAGTTATTGTTCAGTGGACAAAGAAGAAAAGTTGGTGTGTGGTACGCGCACCTCTTCCGTATGGACGAGCAAAACCATTGTAAAGGGGGTAATGATCCGAAAAATATACGAGACCTGCGAAAAGATCGTGTCATCATTTGACAAGGCAACCCTTTGATAGAAAAAAACAACAGAGCAGAGTGCCTATGATCAGGAATAAGAAAAGAAATCTATGTTCTTGTTTGGGCTACGAACTAAAAGACAAAAAATGATTAAAAATAGGATTTATTTTATTACACCAGACTGTCTACATGTTTAAACTGGTCTAACAAGACCAACCATGGACTTGTTTCTAATAATCTTAACTTCATCCTTAATAGCTAAATTTAGTCCAGTGGCGACCTTTAGTTAGTGCTGTTGTTTAAAACTAGGCACAATCAAAATAGGAATGATAATAATAATAATCAAATAAAGTCTTGAATAAAAAAAAAATAAAAAAAAGTTCAAAAATGCAAAAAACATCTTTTTTCAATGATTTTACTCAAATTTTAAAGCCATCTCATAAATAGGTTTTAAATAAGCTGACGTCAGTTCTGATGTTTGGCCATCCACTTGACTTTACCATACAACCTGGCCCCTAATATTTAATAAAATTATTTATAATCATGTAGGGGTGGTAGTTTTTGCATTTTTAGACTCCTGGGGTCCCACTGATTATGTATACAAAATTTGGTTGAGTTTGGTATAAGAGCTTAGATTTTCATTTTTTGACCCTTCACCCCCTCCCTTTTGGGCGGTTAGTTTTTGCATTTTTAGACTTCTAGGGGGTCCCACTGATTATGTATACAAAATTTGGTTGAGTTTGCTCAAATGGCCTGGATTTTTAATTTTTAACCCCTCCCCTCCACCCCCTTAATTTTGGGTCGATATGCACCAAAATCTAATCAGCTCTTAATCTCAATGGACCAAAACTACGTGTGAAATTTTGTTTTGATATTACACACTAGTTTTTGAGCTAGCTCGTCCACAAAAATTTGGTAACACAGACAACTAACTAACAGCAGACAACAGACTAACAGACATTTTGACAAAACAATTATTATCTCGAAAAATATAATTTTTTCAATGCTCACTCATTAGGGCTTTTTTGTAGACCGAAATGCCATGGTCTTCGCCCAATTTTTTTAACCAAAATAGTTTCAGCCGTTTTTGAGATATTTCGAAAAAAAGCAAAGAGAAAAAAACACTTTTTTCATGCACGATTACAATACTTGACCATGCCCTGTATGGTAAAAAGTAATAAAAATTTTTAAGGAAAAAAATAAAAACCGACTTCTAAAAATATTAAATGCAACAAATATAAAAATACATCAAAAGGTATAAAATAATTATTATCTTATTTAGTTACAACTAAACGACGAAATATTAACACGAAATTACTTTTTAAAGTCGGTGCCAAACAAACTATACCTATAAGCGAGCGTACCCGCCAAACGTACTAAGTAAGATCCGTCGAGTGCGATTCATAAAAGGTATATGTTTGGCACCAACTTCAAAAAGTAATTTCGTGTTAATATTTCGTCGTTTAGTTGTAAACTAAATAAGATAATAGTATTATATACCTTTTAGTGTATTTTTATATTTGTTGCATTTAATTTTTGTAAGTCGGTTTTTATTTTTTCTTAAAAATTTTATTTTTCTCTCTTTTAGTGATGTTATTAATAGTGATTATATCATCAGAACTTGACCAAATTAATATGACACCATCCCTAAGACACCCCCTTTCGGATAAAAAAAGAACCATCGAAATCGGTTCATAAACAAAGAGGTTAGGTCTAAAAACAAACCTAATAAAAAAGGTCTAATACCTATGAAAAAAAATCTAAAAAAAAATGGGACCAATCGAAGCTAGACTGGACCCAATGCAAAAAAAATTTTCAAAATCGGTCTGACAATTGGCGGAGATATGAGGTAACATAGGCACAAAAAAAAAAAAAAAAAAAAAAAAAAAAAAAAAATCAATCGAATAGAGAACCTCCTCCTTTTTTGAAGTCGGTTAAAGAGATTACGCTTCCGATTCTTCCAAGTTTTTTTCCTCTTTTTTTTGAATAATTTCTTCTATGTTTTCAGCAATGATAACCAATAATGGTCGAAATTTAAAAAATACAAAAAGTATTCTTCTAGTATTAGACGAAAATCTTCTGCATGTTTTGTTTTTAAATCGATTCCTCCATGTCTTGAGAAATAGTGAACAAAAATTCAATCAATTTAAATAAATTAACACGTTCTGATGTGGCCATCGACTTGACTTTACCGTACACTTCTGGTAGAGTTTGGTACAAGGGCCTAGATTTTAATTTTTTTGTCAAAAATCCAACCTAGAATAGATTCATGCGAAAAATGATTAGAATTTAACGTTTTTCAAGATTACTCGCGAGAAGAATAAAAACAAAAAATACTGTTTATTTATTTATTTGTCCAAACGATACTTGAAAACAAGATCAGATTGACATCAGAAAATTGTGTCAGAACGACACTGGAAAACAGTGTCAATTGGATAACCGATAATTGTCTCCGACGAACATAGAATCTGATGTCGGCATTATCTGATCATTTTGACACCAGACAGATACTGCTTTCGGATATCAATCTGGTATTAGATGATGGCCGGAATGATCTCCGACCGTTCCAAAATTTCCACATGGGTATTTATGAACATTCCAAGTCAATACAGCGATTTTTCCTCACCGTCTCAGAATTTAATGAAATTTGGTACATAGCTACCCTCCATATAGATTAAGAAATATACCAATTTTGAACTCATTATATCAACCGATTTTCAAAATACAACTATGTAAAGTTGTCAAAAAAGCAAAAAATCGGCTCGGAACAACATTTTTGAGATAGATAATTGAAAAAGGTGTCATTTTTAAAGGTCTTTAATAAACAATTGTCACAACTCAAACGTGTATTACTTACTTAAAGCAGGGTCTCAATGAACTGTTTCGGATAAGTAGTGCAAATCAAATTACAAATTCAATCAACGAAGCATGCCCAAAGCGTAACGAGTTATAAAGAATGTTAGTTGTTGTTAGGATATCATGATTCAAAAGGTTAGTTGAATAAATAGCTGATAAATATTTTCAATATAAACTGTTGATTTATTATAATTATTTCAGAAAGGTTTTGTTTTTACTTTACCATACAGGGAATCGTCAAGTGTTGTAGTCGTGCATGAAAAAAGTGTTTTTTTTTTGCTTCTTTTTTTTCGAAATATCTTAAAAACAGCTGAAACTATTTTGTTTAAAAAAAAATTGGGCGAAACCATGGCATTCCGGTCTACAAAATAACCCTAATAAGTGAACATAGAAAAAATTATATTTTTCGAGATAATAATTGTTTTGTCAAAATGTCTGTTAGTCTGGTCATTGGTTAGTCTGTGCGTTACCAAATTTTTGTGGACGAGCTAGCTCAAAAACTAGTGGGAATATCGAAACCAAATTTAACACGTAGTTTTGGTGCATTGAGATTAAGAACTGATTAGATTTTGGTGCATATCGACCCAAAATTAAGAGGGGTGGAGGCGGGTTAAAAATTAAAAATCTAGGCCATTTGAGCAAACTCAACCAAATTTTGTATACATAATCAGTGGGACCTCCAGGAGTCTAAAATGCAAAAACTACCCCCCCCCTACATGATTATAAATAATTTTATTAAATATTAAATATAAGTGAGGGGCCAGGTTGTAGGGTAAAGTCAAGTGGATGGCCACATCAGAACACGTCAGCTTATTTGAAACGTTACAATATTTAACCCTTCAATATATCTATTGCATATAAAGTTATAAATTACAAAAGAGTTTATATATTCCCCTTCATTCAGAATACAAAATGAAACCCATTCTTTTATAGCAAAAGAAATTGGAAATATAGAAAATATTAAAATCAAATATTTAATGTAATATCCGCCATGAGTTTCTCATTCCTATAAGAAAATTTAAATTGGCTTTCTTCATATCCAAGCCATAGCTAGAAAATTGTTTTCTGATAATGAAACTCTGCTCTCAATGTTCGTTCACTGCTGATTCAACTTCAATTAACGAAACGCATTTAATTTGTAACGAAGTCGTTTATTGCCTGAAGCGAAACAGAAGAATCGTAAAACTATAGTATTCGCATTTATGAATTGCTAGGTTTTATGACCCGGTAGTGTACCCCACCTTCCTATCCACTCAGTTAAATGAAAAGCCATAGAGATTCGAGAAAAGGATAAGAACAAAAGCCCAGGGAGGCTTTGTACGTTTTACTGTTAGGTATCTAAGGACCAGTGTCGCCAACACTTGAAAAAAATTAACCCCTAAATAAAATCCTAAACCAGAGGTTCCCAAACTATGAGACGCGAAGATTCATAATCAGGGCCGCCCAGGGGGGGGGGGGGGTAAGGGAATCAAATGCCTCCGGGCTTGGACTTTTAGGGGGCCAGGTCGGGAGGTTGATTGTTATCTTACACTACAGTAAACTATTGGTTATCTACGAGGCCCATATGAAAAACAAGAAAAAATAGATTACAAATAAAAATATTTTTAACTTTTAATTAAAAAATACTGGTAAAATTTTATTCACACCCAATAGCGTCCTGGATATGAACAGATTTTTTACATTAGTGCAGTATATTTTAAAGTTGTTATAGGGAAATATGGACTATATCTTTTATGCAGATAATTTATATTTTATTGCCAACGTTTCGTCAACATTGTTGACTTCTTCAGGGCTCTAAAAAGTGATAAGGCCTCACTTAATACAGATTATAACATTTTCAAATCAAAAACAAAATTGACCTCAAAAACCACTTAAATACATACAAAAAACAAATTAATACACATAAAAAACTATTTTACAACCAAATAGTTAACTTCCCTGCATATTTGGCATTTTTATAATTATTCTTTCTTAGTAAACATATCAAGGCAAGTCATCAACATCAATCAGATTGAATTTTTTTTTTAATTTAAAACTATATTTCTGGTTTTTGAGATCAATTTTGTTTTTTATTTGAAAATGTTATAATATGTATTAATTGAGGCCTTATCAGTTTTTAGGGCCCTGAAGAAGTCAACAAAGTTGACGAATAAATAAATAAAATATAAATTATAAGCATAAAAGATATAGTCCTTATTTCCCTATATCAACTTTAATAATTTAATCGATGGACATAACTAATCAAAATAGTTTATTTTAAAGTTATATAATATAAAAATACAAACATTTATCATATATTCCAACATATAGAAGGCATCCATACTCATGTTTGCACAGAGGCCCGGGATTTCTCTGGGCGGCCCTGGATAATTATATATATATACATGAGCTTTTCGTGCCTTCGGCACGCCCTTCGTAAGCTCGGCCCTCCGGGCTGGTGCCCTAGCGGGCAGCGTCTCGGTCCAAAAATTGTATTCCTCTTAAAAAAAAAACTCCAAATGTATACCTGTAAAATCCCGAAAATACATAGTCTCTTAAAAGTTTCGCCTCATTTTCGTCCTGACACAGCTACAGAAATGAGGCTCTAGATATAAATCTGGAAGTATTTTTTTTCTTTAATCTACAGCATTGTGATATTTTTTGTGTGGAAATAGATTTATTTAAATAAGTGGGATCGTGTGAGGGAATTATATTAAATCATTTTTTTTTAATTTGGGATCGATATTCGATATAAGGCTCCAAATATTTAAAAGAGATCAGGTGTTGTTTGTATGACAGGCTGCTCTCAGTATTTCCATGAGAAACTCAGGCATGCGTGTCTTAAGTCGATTCAATTTTGTAAAAATCAAAAAATAAGAATAACAAAATTTAGATTTTTAAAAAATTATAAAAAAAGTGGCAAATTATTAAAAAATAAACAAATAATATATAAAATATAAATCAAATAAGATGTGATTAATTTCTTCTTCTGTGGGCAAAGAAAAGCGAATTGAATATTTAATTTTTAAGTGGTGAGGGGGGGGGGAATAATTATCAATATATTTAATGTTTCTTAATTTAAAATCAATTGGAGTCTTTCATTTCAAAATTCAAGTTCAAATTACAATTATATTTCAAATATACCGACGGCATCAGGGCCCCCTGTCGGCAGCATTACGTTTGCGTTACTGCAAATTAATCTAGGCTATTATATATAGTATATATATATAATTAATTGCCGTAAATTAAAATATAAATCAGAAAAAGAATTGTATATATAGCTATAATTTATTTTCAATTAAAAAAAATAATTCAAATCCGATGTTTCTTTCAATCTTTCAGGTATCTTGAATTAAAAAAATTGAATAAATATTTATATATAACTAATTTAATTATTTGCATTTAATCGCTTTGAAAGCTTATATTTTACTTTTTTAAGAAAAATTATTTCACAGGTCTTTTAATATGTAATGATTCATTGCTTTTAAGGAAAGAAAAAAATTTTCGAATAAATTTTTTTCATTAAATAATTATATTCTTACATGAAATTATTTTTATTTGGTAGATTTTTAAATCAAATAAATAAGAATTAACAGATATTTATTATGGGGTGTTGATTTTAGGAAATCAATTCATACGAAATTTGTTTTTAATAAAATTAATCATTTATTTTTTCTAATAAAATTTCCTCGGTAGGCTTACAAGCTAAAGCCTTTGATAAAAAATTTCCAAATCAAAATGATTTAATTTTTTATTGTCGTAAAAAAAATTCGAATTCGATTTTTTTTCAATTTTTCAGGTACCTTAAATCCAAAAAATTGAAAATCTTTTTCTCCATCTATCTGCGTGTGTGAGTGTGTGTGATCAAATAAAATACACATTTTTTGGCACTAGAACGAACTGAACGATTCTCCTTTCTTGACTAGTGATAAGAATGGGAAATCCGGACCGAAAAAAAAATTATGACTTGCAGCCCTTGCACACGTATCGAGAGTTCTGGGTTCAAGCTCAAATTACTGCAAAACATTTGTCTGGCTATAATATAACCCAGTGATTCTCAGCTTTTTTCCCTCGCGGAAATTTTTTAATGGTTTAAAAATTTTGCGGCACACAAAGTATTTAATAAAATTGTAGTATACTTTAAGGAAGCTCGGAACAGCTTATCTATATGGTTAATATTCGAAAAAATCTTTTGTATTTCTGCAGAGTGACAACGTCTGCATACCAAATTTTTTAATAAAACAATTGTTAATAATGAGGTTAATTTCGAATAAAAATCTTTGTTTTGATAATATTAATAAATAGAATATTGAGTTAATTTTTTTCTCATTATAAAAACATTTATTTAACACAAAAACGATTTCAAGAAATAGAGTTGGAATTCTACACTAGTGCTTTTGTTATATTCTGTTGGCTGCAAATAACTTTTTATTTTTACCTTTATGAATATCTAATTAACTAGACTGTCAAATGAAATCTATTGAAAAACGTATCGTTCGATTCATAAAAGTTGAATTATTGATCTGTACCTATAATTTTGTTGAAATTGGTATAATTTGTATAGAAGTTATAGCTCTTTTAAAAGCTCGGTCCATTTACTATACTTCCATGTAAAAAGGACAATTTTCAATAATTTATTTCTCGGTAATGGGACAGACAATCAACTTCAAATTTCGGGAATAAATATTTAATACATCAATGATTCGATGGTAAAAATTTGAGAATTTTCTTATAAAAATTATAAACAGTCCCGAACTTCCTTAAATAAGCTTCGTACTATAAAAAGATAAATATATTATAATGTGTATACATAATCACATATTATCTACCTAAATGTTTTAAATAATAATTTAGATGTAAGAACAATTTTTATTGACATATTATATTTATTCTTATATTATTACATTATATTATAAATAGGTATTATTACATATGCCAACCCCTTCCATTTGATGGAAGAGGCCTATATTCAGCAGTGGATTGTCGCTATCGACAGGCTGATGATGATGATGATGATGATTATTACATATATGGTACATAATATATTTTTAATATATGTATAATATATACTAAGTGGTAAAAAGGTACAGGAATTTTTATATTCAAATAAATGATAAGTACTGAGAAATAATTCATCTTAATTTTTGGCTGCAGGTTGTCGAAGGTTTGGCATGGCAACCAGCACTGTGGTTGAGAACCACTCTCTAACACCAGACCGATTCACACACACTCTCCCACATTTTTATAAACACATAGGTACATAAAAGGAAAGATTATTATCATATAGAAAATGACTAAATGGGCATTGATCCCAAAAGTTATAAAAAATATGGATAAAGTAAAAATATTCATAGGTGATTTATACCCTAATGAGCTAGAAAATTGTTTTTAGTATTTTCCAAAAACTGCTATTCTCGGCATAATACCTATTTAATATTATAATTAAGTATATTTACAGGGTATGGTCAAGTGCCATATTGTAATTGTGCATGAAAAAGGCGTTTTTTGCTTCATTTTTTCAAAATAACTCACAAACGATTTAAAGTATTTCGATAAAAAAAATTGAGCGAATCAATCGCGTTTCGGTCTACGAGAATGTCTTACAGAGTGAATATAAAAAAAATATTTTACAAGATATTAATTATTTTATTGAAATGTCTGTTAGTACGTTATAGTTAGAATGTTACCAATTTTGAGTTCGTTCCAACTCAAAAACTAGAGTTAATATCAAAATGAAATTACACATGTAATTTTTTTGTATTGAGATTAAATTAAGGAGGGTCTTGAAAAATTAAAATTTAAAAACTTTCAAAGGAAAAATCTAAAAAAGTATAATTTACTATAAAGGGGTTCTATAATGAAAAAGTAACTATTTCTTTAGGTGACTGAAATGGGAGAGGGGTCTTCAAACAATATTAATACCTATTAATATAAGTCCTAGACCAATTGAATGATTAGTAAGAAATTTCGCATATGTCCTCTATACGGCCTTAGGAAAATGACTGACTGTGTGAAATTGATAGTGATTCAAAAGTGGGGGGTCAAAAATAATTTACGCGGGCCTCGCATATAGTATTTAATAAAAATTTCATAGCGTGAAAAAGTTTGTTTATTTGTGACGGCATAACTTTAAAACTACTCATCCGATTGGGATGACAATTTGACTATTCTGTTTGAAAAAAGTTTCTGTATAATATAGAGTATAAATGAACAAGTAAGAGGCATGGCAAAGACGAGCTTCACAGCTAGGTCTCTATAAATATTATAAACACTTTCCATACTTACCAACAAATATTCCTAATAAATTTCTACTTTTTCAAGTTAAAGTGAAATATAGGCTCATGTAAATAGTAAAAAATATTGAAAAATATTTTTTCGAATCTCAACCCCCCCCTTCCGAAAAAATCTTGGATACAGTCCTGGTGAATAGAAGGTATTATTACCTATTTACCACTGTTCACTTCTTTTAGATATAAATATTAATTTTATTTAACAAAATAACTTTACCAATATATGAATATTACTATCTTAATATTATTTACTTTCACAAAAAAGAGAAAGAACTTGAAGTAAGAGATTTTTATGGTTGTTTGCAGGGCCGCCCGCCGCTAGGCTTTGTGCGCCCGGGTGCGAGTTCGAATCTTGCGCCATGTCCCCCCACTCCCCGCGAGGGAACATTTTCCTAATAGGTTAGTCTTCAACTTTTTTCTCTTTTTATCGAATTTTTAAAATTTGATTTTTTTAAATCATATTTTTTCATAATTATATATAAAATTCATTGAAAAAATAATTTCAATAAAATTCAAATTTTATTTTTTTGGAGATTTGTTAATCAAATCTTATTCATAATTATTTATAATATCCTTTTGAAAAAACACCTTAAATTATTGGCTAAAATAAAATTTTAATTTTCGGCTCTAAATTATCATATTTACTTAGATTATTTTCCAGATTTCCATAGTTTTTATCGTAAATAATATTTTTTTCATTTATAAAATTCATTTAAATAAATTTGGTACCAAGAGATAATTTCCAATACAAAATGAATGTAATGTATTTTGTATTGTTTATCATCTTATTTTTTAAATTAATCTGTATTCACTAACTATTCCATTACTCTTTTAGTTTAGATGAGGCTTGTCTAACCCGCGGGCCGCATGCGTCCGAAGATGGCTTTCAATGTGGCCCGACAAAAAATCGCAAACTTTATAAGATTGCGACTAAAAATTCCAGTGATATTACTAAAAATACAATATTTTTAACTTGCTATTAATTTATGAGTAATAAATTTTTGAATTTAACACGTTATTTTGCAATGAGCTATTCATAAAGTGATTCTTAAATAATTTTATTTATTCAAGCATCCATTTTTTAGTATGAAGAACACAAAGAATGAAGCTAAATCCAAAATATTTGATGAGCATTTTGAGAATTCACTGAGAATTCCTTTGAGACAAATATCGAAGGATTGTTGTCCCAAAATCAATGACAAACTTGTCACTATAATTTTATGTTTCTGATTTCTCTCTTACTTTTATAATAAAACATTTATAAAATAAAAAAGTTTAATTTCTTAAGTATATTAATTACTTATTCTCCGTTTTTTTGCTTATCAGCTATTATTAGCGTTAGTGTATAGTATCATCATATCCGTTTGGATTGTATAGATCCGTTTCGGCTTGGTTCTTCCGTTAGGATATGTTCAACGACCCAGCGAACCATATCAACTAAAAATCGTTCGTAACTGGACATATCCTAACCCAGTGCTTCTTAAACTATGGGTCGCGAAACTGAATTTTGGTGTAGCGAAACATAGGGCAACAATGATTTCTCAGTCAAAATGGGGCCACCAATTGTAAAAGTTTAAAAAGCCCTGTCCTAACTCATGATCTAAGTCGAATAATATTAATTATTTCGCCAGAATGTCTGTAGTACGTTACCATATTTTGTCACCTCCGAACCAATTCCTGAAATTTCTTCTTCTTTTCACGATACAATTTTCCACCGCGGTCTACAGAGGTTGTACCATTTTGGTGCAACTTCTTTTTGTATCAGTATCATTACAAAAAAAAATAATAAGCTGACGTGTTCTGATGTGGCCATCCACTTGACTTTACCATACAACCTGGCCTCTCACTTATATTTAATATTTAATAAAATTATTTATAATTATGTAGGGGAGGGGGTTAGTTTGCATTTTTAGATTACTGTGTGCCCACTGATTATGTATACAAAATTTGGTTGAGTTTGTTACAAGAGCCTATATTTTCATTTTTTGACCCCCCCCCCCCCCCCCTCCTCCACCAATTTTGGGCGGTTAGTTAATTGCATTTTTAGGCTTCTGGGGTCGAACTGATTATGTATACAAAATTTGGTTGAGTTTGCTCAAATATCTTAGATTTTTAATTTTTAACCCCCCTTAATTTTGGGTCGATATGCACCAAAATCTAATCAACTCTTAATCTCAATGAACCAAAACTACATGTGAAATTTGGTTTCGATATTCACACTAGTTTTTGAGCTAACTCGTCCACAAAAATTTGGTAACTCACAGACTAACGGACAACCAGACAGACTAACTTACTAACATTTTGACAAAACAATTATTATCTCGAATAATATAATTTTTTCACTTATTAGAGCTTTTTTGTAGAGCGAAAAATAGTTTTAGCCGTTTTTGAGATATTTCAAAAAAAAAAACACTTTATTCATCCACGATTACAATACTTGACCATACCTTGTATGGTAAAGTAAAAAATTGTTTACTCCAGAGAAAGTAATTTTCGAAGGCCTGATAAATAACAAAGCTCACTATCGCTCATCTTGCTAAATTTGTATTTCAGCTTAGAAAAGCGATACACCTGCCTTGGTAAGCAAATTACTATTTTAGTAAAATGGAGCTAGCTATTTTTCTTATTAAATTATTATGCCGCAGAGCATAGTCGTCTGCACGCCCGCTTGTTGTGTTGATGACAAATAATCTCAGCTTAACAATTTATATAATATTTAGAATTAATATCTTGAAAATATTCCTAAGGGAAAATTCAACCAAGAGCTAAGAGGGAAAGTTAATATAGTTTGTTTTGAGCAGCTTATTAGTTTTATTTTATCTTGAATAGTCTTGATATTACAAAAGTAGGGCGGACGAGGCTTTTGTGAGCAGAATCTTGATAAAACTTTCAACTCGATTTTTCTTTGTCTCTCTCTCTCTCTCTTCGTTTAAATAAAATATTTCTTTGTTTTAATCGGATAGAGAAAGTAAAGGGTATGTCATATGCAGAATAATAAATAAGAAATAATATTTAAGCTAAAAGTGTGTTGTAAACACCCATTTATTTTTGTTATAATGATATTATATTTAAAGTAATAATTAATTAAGATGCTACCCCTTCATTTTCGTAAGCTGGCCTTTAATCCAATAGTTTCTGTGTCTCAAACTCTATCTCTGTAAAATTTGATCCAGATAGGTAGCCCAAAGGATTAAAATTTCCTTTTCTTCTTCTTCTTCTTTATTTTTAAACCTATAGGTTTGTTTCTTCCAGAACGTCATACCATCTCTTCTTGGGACGACCTCTACTTCTTATTCCGACCGGCTTGTTTGTCATCACTTTCTTTACCAGTCGGTCTTCTGGAATTCTTCTCACATGCGCATACCATTCCGCTCTTCTTCTTTTAACCCATTCGCCCACCTTTTGTATTCCACATTTTTCTCTAATATCTATCTTCACTCTTCAACCTATCGAGCCTGGTCACGTTCATTATCCTTCGTAATGTCTTCATTTCCGTCGTTTTCAATAATTGAGAAGTTTTTGCAGTGTCGGGTCTTGTCTCTGCTGCGTAAGTTAATATTGGACGTACTACGGTTTTGTAGACTCGTACCTTGGCCTCCTTTCTTAAATATTGATTTGACCAGATTGCATTGTTAAGGCAACCCGATATTTTTTAGGCCTTTATTGCCTGATGTCTTACCTCTGTTTCTAGGCCTTGATGAAAGGTTATTTGGATGCCAAGGTACGTGAAGGACATGACGTGTTCGACAATCGTATCGTATAGTTGTAGTTTACATCGGAGTGGTGATTTAGAGATTGTGAGTGTTTTGGTCTTCTTGGTTGACAGGGTGAGACCGAATTTATGAGCAACACAGCTAAATTTATACAGAAGGCGTTGGAGGGAATCTTCATCTTCTGCAACGAGTGCTGCATCATCTGCGTAGCAAACACATGTTATATTCTTGTCCCACAAGGAATATCCTTTTAGATTTTTGATTTCACCAATGATTTCATCCATAACTATATTAAAAAGCAGCGGACTGAGGGAATACCTTGATTCACTGGGATGCTTCCGGACAGTCTTCCTTCGGCTTTTATTCTGGCGGTGTTGTTCGAGTAAATATCCTGTATCAAGTTTATGAGATTATCTGGGATTTTAAACTTGTCCAGGATTTTTATGACGTGCTTAAATTGGACTTTATCAAACGCTTTTTCTATATCGATAAAACAGAAAAACGCTTTTTAAATTCGTAGGCCCTTTCGCAGAGCTGTCTAATGGCGAATATAGCGCCGACTCAGGATCGACCTTTCCTGAAGCCTTGTTGCTCGTCATGCAAGTTTATTAGTTGTGACAGTTTATTACTTAATATTTTTGTGGTGAGCTTAAGGTGAGTATTTAGGAGATTAATTCCACGGTAGTTATTTTCTAGATCTCCTAAAACACTTAGAATTGTTTTTTATTCTAGTGCCCGGGCTCTTTTTTTTCTTTTATCACTTCCTAAGGCGAATTTAGCGTTGAAGGTGTTGTTAACAATAATAATAATAATCACAATACCATCATCATCATCATCATTACCTCGAATTCATTGCTCGCCAAGGTAAGTATCCATGTCGTTAAATTAACGCTATTGAGTTCTGACTGATAACAAACCCTACTTTGCACACGAAATTTTTTTTTATCTATATATTATGACAATAAAAAAAGTCATGTTCTTAATAAAACTGAGATAAACTATGGACGATATAAAAACCCTACACACCACTCTCCCTTGCAAGATCATAAAGCATCTGCGATTTTAATTAAAAAAGAATTTCCCATGTCGCCTATTATTCATAATACGAACATAGATATTCCAGTTTCACGTAAAATAGAGCAATTTTTCTCATTATTAATTTTCTCTAAAGAAATAAAAATAAAAAAAATAATAATAATAATAATAACATGAACATAAGAAATTACTAGAGATATAAATTATATAACAGCTCCCGACTAATTTTCGCTATAATATTTGGATATTATTATTATTTTTATATTTTTTTTAATATTTTCTTTAAACTTCAGTGGCTTATATGTCAAGCTAATGAAATAAATTAATAACTTCGATAAATTATTTTTCATTTATCTATCTACTCTTATTAAACGAGCAAAAATTGTTTCTTTATATATTTATATATTTGTATCTTAGTTATATTTTCAAACGGCTCTACCGATTTTGATGAAACCAACTCTATTAATAAGTTTTGAGGATGAGAAAATGATCTGGTAAGGGGTGGTTGTCCAGCGGGTGTGGTGTGCGGGTGCAGTATGGGGCGGGGTTCCAGGGGCGTAGCGGGGCTGGTATGTGGTGGGGTCCAGGGGATGAGGTGCCGGGGTGGTGTGCAGTGATGGGGTGGTTTTTATCAGAATTATAAATTAAAAATAATATTGTAAGAGTTCGCGGCTGTGATGAAACTGTACTAGATGAAGGAGGAGGTATCAGCCAAAGATGGAATCACTGGGTTCAATAAAACACCTTTAATGAGACGTTTCAGCCTGAATTTTATTTGACTGAAGATGGCCAAATAAAATTCAGGCCGAAACGTCTCATTAAAGGTGTTTTATTGAACCCGGTGATTCCATATTTGGCTGATACCTCCTCCTTCATCCTAGTACAATTAAAAATAATATTAATATATAACTTTTAACTGAAGCAAAAAGTTGCCGAGCATCGCTCGGTGGCTCCAGGTACTTTTTATTAATTCCTTAAGGCTCATTTACATTTATCACTTCATCCTTTCGAAACATACTCAAATTCTTGTTCGTTGCTCGCATCGTGAATAAGTTTTTTTTTCTCTGATACCTACCTGTTATTTTATTATATCCACATTGTTTTAATATTGTATGCTGTATATGTTTCTTTTTCTGTATTGGACATCTTGTCCGTAAAACTAGCTAAACCAGATAAATAAATAAATAAATCACTTAGAACGTTCATCTTGGAGAAATCATCCAAAGAGAAATTAATGTAAAATGCTTTTCATTTTTATTTCATCCAAAGTGTACACTAAAGATGAACGATGAAAGAAGTTGACCCGATATATATATATATATATAGGATTTGGTGGAAGGCCTTTGATCATAGAGAAAATTCAAGAATCTTGTTTGAAAAATATATGGTTTATTGAATAAAACTTGAAAACTTGAATAACAGAATTGATAAAATGCTTTTTGAAAATAGCTGAAAGGGTAGCTCTTAAAAGAGTTAATTGGTATTTGCTTTTGTAAATAAATATAAATTGGTTCTTGGTTCTGGGTTTCTTTTTAATTCTTCTGTCGTCGTATTCTTGAAGTCGTAGTGAGCTTTGAGCTCCTTGGTGAGTATCAATACTCTGTGGATCGTGATGCAGAGGTTTTCTGCCTTAGTCGTGATGAGCCTTTTTTAGCTCTCTGAAGCGTGTGAAGGTAATAAAGTTGCTTTGGTCTGATCAGAGACTGATTCAGAGGTCTGCACTGGTTTGAAGAGAAACTCGAAAACTGATACTGCTTCTGAACTGAACTTGAAACTTGAAGCTTATACTGAAAAAAGCCATGTGATGGCTAAACTCACGTGTTAGGACTTTGGCTCTGGCTGTGGGATCGAGCTGGTAGAATCCCACATATAATACATATTATATAAATTATAAATAAATATATATTGGAAGGCTCATCTGATCATTCAATGTTAGCGTCTGTTCTGGTTGTCTAAATACAGGCGTTGCCATCAAGTGCTGCCATCTGTTAAACTCAAAGCGGTCAAATTTATAGTTAAAGAGACAATTATTTCGCGTTAAACGTGTCATATCAAACATACCTAAAGATTGCGTTACATGAAAAAATGAATTTGAAAATATACATTTTTAATATAAATATCGAGGGTGAACCGCGACCTAAAATCGTGTACACCTACTTCCACTTCCGACTTTCATTTCCAAGTAGAAGACAATAGATGACAATAAATTATCTAATAAATTCCAAAGTAATTCCAAAGACGGTGTACGCCTAATTCCAATCGAGGTTCACCCCTCGATAAATATATATCAGTGCCGGTTGGTGACTTTTCAACTAGGGAATGCTGTCCAAAAAAGTACCCGTTATTTTTTGAAATTTTACTCGTATTTTAATCTTCGTTTTTTTTTGTTTTTGTTTTTTTGTCCAAATTCATCTAATACGGCATGATTTTCGTTATTTTTCAAATTTAACATTAGATTTTTTAAAAGTATATTTTAGAACCTTCGCCCCAAACGGATACTTCTTTGGTGAGTGAGGGTAGGGTCAAATTAAATCTTTTGACGTACTGACACAGTCCCTGAGATGGAAATCGAGCATCTTCCACAATTAATCAGCCTGTCCTATAAGAAAATCTTAAATTTCTCCTAATTCTATGCTATAAGCAAGCTATGACTTGTCTAAAGCACTCTTAGCTATTTCCGAGTCTTATATATTAGAGAGTTTCCTTCGAAATGGATTGGTCCAAAAGTTCCGTTTAATCTTTGAAATGCTATTTATTCCTTTTATGATACTATCTGCTAGTTTAATGAGTTCCTCAGCCGAGAACAATTTTTATTCGACTAAAACTTGTCTGAACTTGTCTTTGACATGCTCGAACTGGAAAACATACCTCCCAGGAAGGAACTTGAAACCTTCTATCCGGACGCTTTTCGGAAAAATCATTAATTTTAATTTCCCTTGAAACTATGCAACAATTTATATTTCATTTCGAGAACCAATATACTTTTCAAAAATGTTTTTTATAGAAATATTTGAAATAACGGAAAATAATTTGAAAATTTAAAGATTCTCCTACTCTAAATGTTTGAAATTTTAGGGATGTGCCGCATCGACAGCATCTATGGACCGCACGCCCCTGACATAGATATATATTATATATCTTTTATTTAACAAAATGTTTTTATTTTCAAATTTAAATTTACATAGTTTATATAATTATTTTTATAATAATCTGGGCATCAAACAACATTACTTTCCCTTATCTATTATATATTTACAACTATGTCTTTTATATTATCGTAATCACTTTCAAATTTTGTTGTTGGAAAAATTATGTAAAAATACACGACTGTGTTTTTTTGTAACTCTATATTTATATATAAAAAAATTGTCTTTTATAAAAATTTTACTTGGGGGTCATAAGAATTTTAAAAAGGCTTAGGTGGGGCATGGCACAAAAAGATTGGGAAAAACTGGTGTAAGGTGAAATTTGAATTTTTATTTAAATCACACATAATTAATTATAATTAATTTTTGAACACGAACAAATAATACAATAAAACTACGACAGTTTCGATCGACTTATTCTTGATATGTTTGTTATTTATTATTGTTGTTATTATTATCATTTGATTTGTCAAAATGTTTCACTTTATGGTTTTTAAAAACATGTAATGCTCAGCCCGGCAGAGGGCGCTGAGGTCGTCAGTGTGTTGGTTTTTTGACTGGACTGTACATGGAGTCTATATAAGCCTGACCGACACGTGATTGGATCAGTTAACCTATAATCGGAGTGTGTACTCATACTTGAGAACGATCACTGAATAAGTCGATCGAAACGTCCTAGTTTTAATGTATTAATTATGTATGATTTAAATAAAAATTCATATTTTAATCAAATTAATCACAAAAATAAAAGCTTCACCAGCTTCATTACTAATGGTATAAGCTGTTTCTAATTTAACTTAATTAACCAGAAGTGGTTTTTACAGATATATAACTAAATATCCTCTAGTATATGGACTGCCCATCTAAAGTTTCAATCGTGTTAATATCTGAATAGACAAAAAATGTTGAGTGTTCCACCAGTTAGTTATACTTCGAACATTTTACTTTTAGAATGAAATTTAGTAGGTCATTATAATATTCAACAAGTATAATGAATTCATTTCTCGACGTCATTAGTATGATTAAAATTTTATTTTTTCGAAAAGTTCGTCAAAACACGACTTTCATTTTAATGTTTTCTTTCATCAATTCGCTAATTAAAACTCACTAAAAGCAAATTAGTGCTATTTTGAACGTATGACTCTTCTTGATTAGTAATTAAAGAGAAGAATGATTTGGATTTCTATCGCTAATGAATATCAGTTCCATTATTATCCTCTCTCTTTACAAAGAAGAGCGGGTTCATTGTTTTCATTACGACCCTTCGTCGTCTTTAATCTACACATCTTTCATCTCCGAGTTCCGTTTTCTGGATGAGAGATCAATTGATTTCTCGAAATTTGACTGGGTTTCTACTTTGATGTTATTAAAACAAGTGTTGATTGAACAGCTAATTACAGCCCGAATCAATGGAACATAATTATGCTCGCTTTTTCTCAGTTTTTTTTTTGTTTTTAAATCTCTACCCTTTTAGAAACAAACAAGATCGTTTCGTTTCTGTGCTCGTCCTTTGAGCGTCAGACTAAATGTCTGTAATTATTTGAAGAAATCGTTACTGTTTTTGTTTAATTGGGTTGATCATTACGTAGTTTATTTTTATCTTGTTTTAGCCATTTTCTGTTTTGATATACAACTGGTTTATTCAATCGAGACAAAAACGGAGAGAACATTTGTACATGTTTACACTTTAAAATATAAAATTAATGAGAAATAAATTTTCTATTCAGATCTTGTTGAATTTTCAAACATATTTATATAAAATAAAAATAGTAATGTTTCAGGGGAGCTTTGTTCTCTGGTTAAACTTGAATGAAGGTGACTTTTAAGCTTTAGAGTCAGGGCCACAAAACCTATTATTTTATGGTGCTCATGTATATATATAAATGTCGCAGTAATAACCCGTTTTTAGTGAGAATGGGTTCTTACTAGTTAAAAGGCGTTTCCCTGATGGGTGAACCGCGACCTAAAATCGTGTACACCTACTTCCACTTCCACTTTCATTTCCAAGTAGAAGACAATAGATTATCTAATGAATTCCAAAGTAATTCCAAATAATTCCAAAGACGCTGTACACCTAATTCCAATCGCGGTTAACCCCTCGCTGAATACATTTGTGGCAACTAGAATTTAATGATCTTGGTTGAGTTTGGTCCAAAGGTCTAGAATCTTCATTTTTGATCTCCCGCCTCATTTTGGGTGTTTATTTTCAAAAAAATTTTAAACGAAAACTTCAATAATTACATCTTCATTAGGAACAAAGTTGTGGAGGATGTAATTTTTGACATTTTCGTTTAAAAATTTTTGAAAATAAACACCCAAAATGAGGGAGAGGCCAAAAATTCAACTCAACCAACATCAGTAAATTCTAGTTGCGACAAAGGTATTCAGTGAAACGCGTTTTAACTATTAAGAATCCGTTCTTACTAAAAAACGGGTTTTTGCTGCAACATATATACTTATATCGAGCCAAGAGTACCGAATATATTTATTTGTGCAAATTAAGTAATTAAGCAGTTGTTTATAGGCATAAATAACTTAACAAGTTTTCATTAATTAATCATTATATTTATTTTTAAAATCCATTAATAATTAAATACAAATATTATTATATTAAAAATATCTAATAACGAAATTGAATTTATTCCAAGTTAATTAAATTAGAAATTTTTTGTTTAGTTAATTATATTATTATTATACTATAATTTTATTTTTATTTTAATACTAGAGCGGGTGAAATATATAAATACTTATAATAACATGAAAACAGAATATCGTAGAAAGCTCGTTCTGGTGGCAAACTATTTTTTATTTGTTATCTTCAGAATTTGCAGTGAAAAGATTGTAAAATACATTCTTAAAATAATGTACCTACCTACCTAAAAAATTCAAATTGACTATGATTGATCTATGATATTTGATTCCATCGAATTCTAACGTCATTTGCAAAGTCTCTGAAGTATTCTACATAACAAATGAGTCCTAAATCCATGTTGAATATCCAGGCTTTCTGACTGATAAGCACATAATTTGAATTTTGGACGTTACCGTAGAAGCTAGAAAAACTTTAGATCTCCTTGACTCGGGGTTGAATTCCGTTTCAATTAGAAAAATTTTCACATTTGACAAAAATTCAAAACTCCTAGCAATATAGACTAAGGGAACAATTCCTGGGACAATTACCATAGAGAAATAACAATGGAGAAGATATTCTTATTATTCTAACTCTTAGATTAAGATACGATGAAGATACAAATTTATGCAATAAAAATAAAAAAAAAAATATGAAAACTCCTACGTTGAAATTCTTTTATGACCAACCTTACATCTTAGGCTAGGCACACACATTCGATTTCCAGTCGACCCAACAATTTAGTTGGCTTGGTTTGAAATCGTGATGCATTATCAATTTATAACCAACTCTAATTAACTAAGGCTACACACACAAGTCGAGTTTAGTTGATGGACCTAAATACCATATATTAAATTTAATGTAGGTGCATACACAACACAACTGCAGATCAACTCGATTATTTAATCAAAAGCATCGATGAGCACTTATGATAAAAAAATCGAGCTTAGTTAATTAATTAGAGTTGGTTACAAATTGATAATCCATCACGATTTCAAACCAATCCAACTAAATTGTTGTGCTTAGCCTAACTAAGCTCGATTTTTTTATCATAAGTGCTCATCAATCGCCTTTGATTAAATAATCGAGTTGATCTGCAGTTGTGTTGTGTATGCACCTACATTAAACTTAATATATTTATGTCCATCAACTAGTTTATATGGCTCGACTGAAAATCGACTGTGTCCCTAGCTTTACATAGCTTTTATTTCAAAAAAGTAATTTTTAACTTTTTTTTTTAATGATATGATGTGAGAAGGAGATACACCAGAAGGTGCATCCCCTAAGATCTGTATGGGATAGCCCCTCCATCGTGAAAAGAACAGAGTAGAAGGAAAGAAGCCGGGATCACGAGCCAAATCTCAGAAACTTAAATACAATCCAATTTACTAAGTTTTTTTAAGGCTTCGAGCAGTGGTAAATTCTCCGTGCGATAAATTATGTTAAATTTATCTCCCACTTAACTGGTTATTTATTGGTACTTACAGGCAAGGACATATCGGGGTTCTTTATTAGATATTTTTAAAAATATTATATTTATTTCATTTCGAAAAAAGTTTTATTAATTTGAATTAAGAAAAAAATAAAATAAAGAAATTCAGAGAGAAAGTCCTACGACCATTTCAACTTTACCCACGCCAATACATAACCTTATTATTAACCTAGGCAGCCTGTTTTCTTTTTAAAGTTGTTTAAAGCCTTTCTTATACATATAATATGATTCTAGAGAGGTGGGTCGCCCGAAGAATGAAGTCACATCA
>JALMQS010000288.1:0-198501 GCA_024734495.1 Forficula auricularia
CGATGATCACACACATGCAATAAGCTCACGGTTTACGATTGGCGCAACCACCAGACAAATATTTTAATAAACGTATAATATTTGCTCTTCAAAAAGTGTTCAAAGGCTTTTTGAATTAAAATTCCTGAGAAATCTTCATATTTAATGGTTAGATATTTGTTTATTTATAACGTGCTTATAATAAAGGAGAAATAAAAGATTAAATGGTATTAATTTACAATTTTATTTATTATTAGGTCTAAAAACATATAAATAAAAATTAGTACAAACTCACCAAAAATTAATCAACATACAAAATATACTTTTATAGTCTTTAGTGCGAAACTTGTTGTTGTGATTAAAATATCAACATTAGGAGTAATGAAAGTTATCTTCACTCTTAAGTCCTCTTAAACACTTATTCTGCTTCTATGTTTATTTTTTATGTACAAGAGTTCAGATAATCCACTCTCACACAAGTAACTCGTAACATATGGCATCAAAAATTGCAAAGCTTGCCGAAAAGATCAAAGAGGGTACTCGGTTTTAGATCCGATCCGAAGTTAATTAAAGATTTCTCTTTAAAATAATCTTTCTTGGAACTATCTTCTGTAAGATCGATAAAACTTTCTTTTAGTTCCAATTCATTTGGTGAGGTTCCCGAAAAGGTTTTCTGATCCAGTCCACTTTCGAATAATCTTCAGAGAAATACTTCTTAAAGTTTTTTGAAGACCTCCCAAGTAATGAACAATGATATTTGCAACCACATCTGGTTTGGAGATATTTCATTTTCTTCAAAAAATGATGATAGAGTGAAATGCAAATAAATTATCCTCCTGTATTTGTAAACAAAACAGAAGCTGTTGCTCACATCACTCACGCGTACCACCTGAAACGTTCCCGCGTACCACCGCTGGTACTCGTACCACCGGTTGGGAACCCCTGCTCTAGAGTCTTAAATTGAGCAATATTATTTTTTCTTAATATAAAGAAGAGAGAGAGCAAATAGGTATAATGTCTGTTATTCTCTGTCTCTTTTTCTCTGTCCTCAGCATGATCTATTAACAGGTCTCCAATTTCGGAATCAATTGGTGAATCCCTCACCGGCTGATTAGTGTAATATTAGTAGTGGTTGAATGAGGGATGAGTGTGGGGTGTCATGCTTTATGAACACACCCTTTGCCCCCTATCATGTTTGCATTGGCTCGTCCTCCTTCAGTATAGTCAGTGAGCCATCCTGGGCAGCATATGTCCTGCTCGTCAGAAGCCATTTAAAGGGATTCACCCACAGCGCATGGGTAGCCTCACTTGACTCGGAACACACACCCTCATGGTTGATACCTTCCATAAAAAATACATTAAGTCAAAGTCAAGAGGGCTAATTTAGAAATGGATTGCCCCATCCATGCATTCATAAACTGCCAATTGACGAGAGAGAAACTAATTTGACGCCAAACAGAAGAGAGAGAGAACTCAATACCAAGGGCGGATCCAGGGGTGGGGGGGGGGGGGGCGGGGGGCGACCGCCCTCCCATACAGGCCCGTGCCTGGCGGGAGTGCAACACGTGCGCCGCTGGAAGAGGCCAAAAAACGGCGGCCAAATCGACGAGGAATTTATAACAATTTTTTATTATTTTATTTTAATTAACTGTGAGATATGAAATTTGTAAAAAATTTTAAATTGAAAATCAAGTCTACTATGTGTGTGGGGGGCGTCTTTGAGCCCCCCCCACTTGGACAATTCGATCGCGACACACTTTCGAGATAAAAAGTAGATCTTATATACATCGGGCACCTTATATACATTCTCCCCCCACCCCCATAAAAAATTCCTGGATCCGCCCTTTCTCTATACTATAGACAGTATTTGAGAAAGAGCAGACCTATAAGGCTATAAGTAACCAAAAAAGGCAATAAAATAAATAAATAAATATAACAAAAAATTAAAATGTGTTTTAAAGTAAGGGTTGATTTTAAATTACTTATAAATAGAGACCGGATTTTTATGAATTAAAAACTGCAAAAATATGCAATTAAAAATGCTGAAATATGCAAGTAATATGCAGTATATGTTGAAATATGCATAAATATGCAGTAAAGATTCGGCATTTTCGAGTAGAGCATAGTATCTAGTAAAGTCAAAGTACAACTGGATCATAAGAAAAATAAGTGGATTGCTATTTTGTAGCTATGTTTACATCCTTTGTAATTCGTCCAGCACTACACTCTTGTTGTTGATGCCTATTTCTTCGAATTTAAATTAGTGTCCCCCTGTTTTATATTTCTTCTTTTTTTACTTTACTATACAGGGATTGGTCAAGTATTGTAATCATGCATGAAAAAAGAGGTTTTTTCCCTTCTTTTTTCGAAATATCTCAAAAACGGCTGAAACTATTTTGATTACAAAAAAATTGAGCGAAACTATGGCAATTTCGCTCTACAAAAATCCTAATAAGAGAACATCGAAAAAATTATATTTTTCGAGATAATAATTGTTTTGTCAAAATGTCTGTTAGTTAGTCTGTCTGTCTGGTTGTCCAGTTGGCTGATTGTCCGTTAGTCTGTGCGTTACCAAATTTTTGTGGACGATCTAGCTCAATAACTAGTGTGAATATCGAAACTAAATTCCACACGTAGCTTTGGTCCATTGAGATTAAGAGCTGATTAGATTTTAGTGTATATCGACCAAAAGTTAAAGAGAATGGAAGGGGGGGGGGTTAAAATTTAAAATCTAGGCCATTTGAGCAAATTCAACCAAATTTTGTATACATAATCAGTGGAACTCCAGAAGTCTATAAATGCAAAAACCCAAAATGGTCCTTACAGGTCAAAAAATGAAAATCTAGGCTTTTGTACCAAACTCAACCAAATTTTGTATACATAATCAATGGAACTCCAATAGTCTAAAAATGTACAAACTAACCCCCCTCCCCTACATGATTATAAATAATTTTGAATGAGACAATAAAAGAGTGTGTCTTCTGCTGGAATTATAAATTTTATTTATTTATAACGATTTATAACGACGTTATAAATGATATAAATTATACACGAGGGGGTGGGGGGTTTATTAGAAACAGGGGGTGAATGTAGCTTATGTACTAGGGAAATTGGGCTTTATTTTATTACGTTATCATTAAATTTATCTGCTTCGCTATTTATTAATGGGGTAGGTGTGTCCCTCAGTGACTGATCCAAGTGGCATCACAAATGGAGAATGAAATTTGAGGTGATGAGTGAAGGATGTAGGGAAATGGGCTACCACAATTTTAAATATATAAATAATGTTATACAGACCAGCGGTTATAATAGACAATGATATAGTTTTATTCCTTAGCAGTACAATTAGTTGAGATGAAGTAGAGAGAATTTCGTACACGGCAAACTCGTTTGTGTCCAGCAGGATTATTGATAGACTCGTCGCTGCTGAAGAACGGCCGGTGAGGAATAACTCTTGTAATATATAATGGGTTTGAGCGCCGACTTCAGGAGTGTTATTTCTCAGGTCTCAATGTAGATAATTATATATATAAGCGGTATGCACGCCTTGTATGCCAAGAGTCCTGGTATTAGCGATGAACGTGTACCATTAATACTGGGCCTTAGATGACGAAGGTTACTCGACGGAAAGAAAGGAATATAGAACATATATATATATATATATCAGGAGAGGTTGCAGCTTTTGGCTCTCTCGCTGTGGTAATAATAATAGAATGTGTATTGTCAATTCGCCTCACTCATGTCATGTCAATGACTTGCGGAACTTAATGTAACTTAATTATTTATTGTAGATATATTCTAGGTACTTGATAGTAGTAGATATGCACACTCTCTCATGACATGTCAGTCAATGACTGTCGAACTTTTTCTCATCAATGCTCTTCTATTATTTGTTAATCGTTGGTCATTCTTTCCCAGAACTCATTGGTTTCCCTTGTTTGATGATCAATTGATTGCCTCAATTAGACTTTAATTAAAGACAAAAGCAAAAGTAATTAATTATTGAAATAAACTATGGTTCAATCCACAGGACCATTGCACCTCCGACGTTATGGTAAAGAAAAATGATTACTTATATTGAGATATTATAAGGATATTGATAGATACTTAATTCATTTTTCTTTTGATACTTATTTATGGGGTATTTATTGGGGACAAAATGCTCGATTATTTATTTATGTATCGGGGTTGCGGACAGACGGACCCCAGACTCACCAGAACGGTAACTCGAAAACGCATCGCCGGAACCTACTCAATTCGCAGAAAGACATATTAATCGTCCCAGATTCAGGGTGGGAACAATCACACGACTAACATGTTTATTTAAGAGTAATTTAGGCGTTAAGTGAAATATTGTTCATTCCCATCCACTTACCTCGAGACACACTTGATTTTCGAGCAACAGGTAAAAAGGGTAGAAAATTATTTAATATGGAAGGGCAGAGGTGCTTAGAGGTTACTAAGGGTTGTGTTTATGACACATGACACAAGAAATTAAAGATATCTTCTTTTTATTCGAATAATATTGATATTTTGGGTTGTATGATTCTATGGGATTAGGAATTAATAAGTGAGTGACCTGGTAGAGAAGATATAACGAGAATGCAAGCAAGAGCAGGCTTTAACAACGATAAAATGAGTTTGCAATTTACAATGAATGGCAAATACAATCGAATTAAATACTACGCAATTGACTTGATCATAATAGCATTGACAATTATAGTTTTTAATAATGACCGGTTTTGACAAAACAAATAACAAGATAGATGATATCACTGGGGTACTCAAAATGAGGGACTAAAATATAATACTTGTGTGGGTGGGTGAGATGTGAATTTAATAGGGGATTTAACATTTAGCTAATCAGGTAAGAAATAAAAACGAAAACTAATGACAAAACTCCTGCGAAACAATTGAATTTATAAAAGTGAATTTAATAGAACGGATTAATGTATTTTTCTATTTACTGCTTTTACTGGGGAACGAATGAATTAGTGATTTTAATGGTATGCAATTAATAATAGATTACTATTTTTGAGATTTATTTAAAAATATCTTAAAGAATAGAAGTAAAAATTTAATGAGGACTAATAAATTTATATTTTATAAGAAGGTGGGGGCTATGAAATTTTGTTGGAATTAAGGCGGAGATTTTTTTGAACAAATTATATATATATGCAACAAATGACAGCAATAAAAAATGAATACGATAGTGGGGGAGAAATAAATGGAACTTGGTTTGATTGTTATTTTTACATTAAAGGCGGGTATAGTGGGAAGACAATTTTCTTAGATTTCAAAGGGATCAACAAAATATTTCTTTTATTGATTTTAGCGTGTATGATTTCGCGAAGCGTTACGAACAATTTTGTTCCAACATGGTGGGGTACTTTGTTTTGAAGTATGTGGCTAATATTATTACTGATTTTATTTTTATTAATTCTGAGCTTAAAAATGTTTTAGTACTCTTTATAATGTATTCAAACCAGTGAAATTTTGGCTGGCGAGGATGATTTCGATTAGGGATTTGTATCGATTTTAACTAAGGGCGGTGGGGGCTGAATTTTAATAATTTCTTGATTATTAAGGACGGGTGTATGTGTTTCTATTGGGGCTGTGAGGATGGAATTTTAATGATTTGTTGACTGACAATTGGTTCATCAATCTATGACGGAATGATCATATTTTGCTTTAATTCGGTGGTGGGCTCTATGATGGGACTAATATTAATATTCTTAAAGGTCTGAATTAGGAGTTCTGGTGTGGTTTCGGTGGAATTCGGCTGTGGATACCGTTGTTGCAAAATTGAAATTTTAATGGAGGGGTTTGAATGGTTGGGAGGGGCAGTTTCTACATCTTCATTCTTTCTGGGATGATCATTAAATCGACCATCGATCACATCGAGCTTGTTATTTTTTACTTCAACTCCGCTATTCATTCTATCGAGTTTGCTAATGAAATTATCGAATCCACTATTCATATCGGCATTAAAACTTTCAAATTTACTATTCAAATTTCTATTCATATTTTCCATCGCAGTCATTATCTGAACCAACATTGCATTCGTATCATTGTATTGAATGATGGTGGGTTTAGCACTAGAGGGTGTGGAAGGGGTTGGGGTGGCTTTTCTTTACCTGGCGCTCTGTCCAATGCGGCTCAAACTTCGGCTATTGGGAAAATGAATCATATTGTGATCATTATGTCCCGATTGACTGGAGTGAATTAGTCTTGAGGATGCGTCCCCGGTGCCCGCCGTCGGTCCGAAAGCGCCGAAAACGTCCCGCACGTTCGACATCGACAATTAATTTCGAAAGAAAAAAACAAGAGGCAAATAAAAAATGAATATTTGAAGTTAAATTTATAATTAGTAGGTGGAAATGTCAATGGCCCTTGGTTATTTACTTATTCTTAATTCAGGCAAATATAAATATAGAATAATTTTTTTTGTAAATTTTTCTTTTTCAATATAATAAAAAAAATTTTTTTTTTCAAACAAAGGAACCTTCCAGTCTCTGGGTAAAACGTAGCTACTTTCAAATATTTTCAGAATTATAGTACCAGGAAATTGTGAGATGAAATGATTTTTTTTTGAAAATGAATAGGGATTGCCACCTGGATCAGTAGAATACCGGCTTCTTTTTGCGGCCTACTCAATCCCAGCTTACGAACGCCACACGAGGGGGTGGGGGGGTTATTAGGGAGCAAGGGGGGGTGAATGTAACTTATGTACGAGGGAATCCCAACACGAACACCACACGAGGGGTGGGGGTTATTAGGGGCAAGGGGGTGAATGTAACTTATGTACGAGGGAATCCCAGCTTACGAACACCACACGAGGGGGTGGGGGGTTATTAGGGGGCGGGGGGGTGAAACAAACCTCGTTTGTGTCCAGCGGGATTATTGATAGACTCGTCGCTGCTGAAGAACGGCCGGTGAGAATAATATATATATAATGGGTTTGAGCGCCGACTTCGAAGGTGTGCTTCTCGGGTCTCAATGTAGATAATTATATATATATCAGCGGTATGCGCCTTGTATGCCGGAAGTCCTGGTATTAGCGATGAACGTGTACCATTAATACTGGGCCTTAGATGACGAAGGTTACTCGATGAAGAAAGGAATATAGAACATATATATATATATATATCAGGAGGAGTTGCAGCTTTTGGCTCTCTCGCTGTGGTAATAATAATAGAATGTGTATTGTCAATTCGCCTCACTCATGTCATGTCAATGACTTGCGGAACTTGAATATAACAGTATTTGTGTAGATATATTCTGAGCACTTGATAGTAGTAGATATGCACACTCTCTCTCATGACATGTCAGTCAATGACTGTCGAACTTGCTCATGTCAATGCTCTTCTATATTTGTTAATCGTTGGTCATTTACTATGCTTTCCCAGAACTCATTGGTTTCCTTGTTTGATGATCAATTGATTGCCTCAATTAGACTTTAATTATGAATAAAAATAAGAAGTAATTAATTATTGAAATAAACTATGGTTCAATCCACAGGACCATTGCGACGTTATAAATAAATAAAATTTATAATTCCAGCAGAAGACACACTCTTTTATTGTCTTCTTCAATAAATAAAAATTCTGGTACTCTCGGAGAAAAAACTTTGATACATAATTTTATTAAATATTAAATATAAGTGAGGGGCCAGGTTGTATGGTAAAATCAAGTGGATGACTTTACATCAGAGACACGTCAGCTTATTTCATTCTTTCTCCGAAAAAATTACTTTTAAAACCTCTGTATTTGGCGCGAAATACGCAATTTTATGCAAAATTACTGAAATATGCAAAAATATACAGTATAAAATTTAACCCACAGTATCCTATGATGCATGATTCGGATAGATAATTGATCCTCTGGATCGTATGTGGCGGCAAACAAAATATGCAATTGCATAGGAATCGGTCACTACTTATAAATTAAAATAAACTGATGTGGCCATCCACATGACTTTACCATACACCTGGCGCCTCTCTTATACATACTTTAATACCAGCTGACGGCCCCCCGCCCATTTTAGGTAGTTAGTTTTTGCATTTTTAGTCATCTAGGGGTCAACTGATTATGTGTACAAAATTTGCTTGATCTTGGTCCAAAAGCCTAGATTTTATTTTCATTTTTGCCCCCCCCCCCCCCCCCCCCACACACACACACACATTTTGGATGGATATTTTTCGGATTTTTATTCTTCTTGGGGCCCACCGATTATGTATACAAAATTTGGTTGAGTTTGGTCCAGACTGGTGAGAGAGAATATTTTATTAGAAATATCAGAGCTTTCTTCTCTGCTCCCCCTACCCCCGGCAATGTTGGTCCCAGAAAATATAATAATCTTTTGGTTATTATAGGCTCATTTTATAGTATATTTCATTTTTCTTGTTTTTTAGTTTGAAAATCTTATAATTTTAAATATAGCTCTAGCTTCATGACGCACCCCCCCCCCAGTTAATAGTACCTCCCATTTGATTTACTTCTAAAGAATTAGAAGATCTTTTATAACCTTTTGTTGAATTTTTAAGACTTGACCGTTTTTTATTTTTATCATATGATGCTAAAATGCAACAATTTTGCCCCCCTTCGGAAATTTCAATGACGCACTATGCGTAGGGCTTTGCACGAGACGATACCGCGAGAGTCTCATATCTAGTCTCGTGGTCTCGTAACTATTTTTTTGAGTGATTAAAAAGAATATTGTATTGAATATATTAAAATATATTTTTAAATTTATTGAAAATAAATATTGTAAAATACTTGGTCAAAGACTCTCTCCTCGATGCACAATTTTTACAATTTTACAATGATAATCTATTTTTAACTCATATATATTTTTTAACAATTAGGATATTCAATACAAGCGAAAATTTTAATGAAAAAACACGTGTTTCTTTTTCAATAAATAATATCGTGTGAAATATTTCTTCGTAAGGGAAAAATTTAATTTCAGTTACTTAATTTTTTATATTTTTACTATACTTTAAAAAAATAAGAATGAAACGATACTTAGCGAGACCAAAAGAGAACAAACGACACCAAACGAGACTAGCCCTGACGAGACGAGACTAAGACCGAGACGATACTATATTCGTTTTGAGTCCTTTGATCGCCCTTATGTTAGCCCCAAGTCACTAAACCATATTCCTTTAGGAATACCAACCGACTTAGTGTGCCCCAGCCCTATTCGTTTTGAGATTGTTGTGGCACTACTGGGCCTTCTTGAGGCGTGCACCAAGCATGGTCACTTTGGGGCGCCCTTAGTAAAGCTTTTGCACCATTTTGAATTTCAAAACATCGATTTTTTATATAATCTGTTTTAAACGTGAATATATTATTTTTATTTAATTTAGAATACTAGGTGTGCTGGTTAATAATGTCCTTTTTTCGGCATGAGGAAAACACAAATTTTTTTCAGAACTGGCAAAAGTGGTTTATTCAAAGTATGCACCATCGGATTCTACACATTTGACCAACTGATCCGGCAAATTGATGTATCTCCTCCCAGTAAATTTCTCCCCTTTCGAGGCGAGCCAAGATTCGAGCCATTTGCCACTCCTTCGTAATTAGCGAAGTGCTGGTCAGCCAATCCGTGTGCCATTGACCTAAAGAGGTGGTAATCCGATGGAGCGAGAGTCTGGAGAGTAGGGCGGGTGGGGCTCGAGCGCTTTGATTGTTTCTTTCGTCGATTTGGCGGTGTTCGACGAAGCGTTGTCGTGAGCAAAATGACACGTCCATGTCTTCGAGCCCGTTGCAGCCGTTTTTTGATCAATGCATGATTCAAATTGATCAATTGTTGTCTGTAGCGCATTCCTTGCGATTGGCGCGGATCTTCTGCCAGCAAGTCCTCCAGGTCAGCATCCTCAAACTTTTTCGTCTGTCCAGGCCGCTCCTTGTCGTTCACATCAAAATCACCACTTCGAAACCGTCAAAACCAACTTTGGCAGATTTTTTCAGATGGAGCATGGTCCCCATAAACTCCCCCGAGAATACGAGCCGTTTCCGCAACCGATTTCTTCATTAAAAAATAGTGCAACATCGCCTCCCGCAAATGCTCTTTTTCGGCACAAAATCCGCCATGTTTACAAGCCAATATCTCACACAAATGAACCGAATGTTGACATGTTATATGCCGTTTGCGAAGGTGATTACCAACACTATAAAACCAAAAAAATATTTGGATGAGTTTGGTGGAAAAATACCGAAATGCCATCTGTTAGAAAAAGGGACATTATTAACCGGCACACCTAGTAATGAATGATCAGGTAGCTTATTATTTTATTAAGTTATTTATATAAATTATTGTTTTAAGTCGTTTATTTTGTTGTGTATTACATTAATAATAAAAAAAAAATTGAATTGAAAGCTTATTATTTGCACGAAAAGTAGCAAGAATTTTTATAAATTAAAAGGAGACAATAAAAAGAGTTTCTTCTGCTGGAAAAATATATGAAACAGAAAGTAAATTAAACCTCAAAATCAAACAAAATTAAAACTGAACAAATTTAAGATGCTAGATATAATCTTATACTAGCCGCTAAGTTTAAAATCAAATTGGGTGTTTAGTTTGAGTCATATTTATGTATATGTGACTCTCTAATATAAAACGTTTATAGGTGTTACTCTCCCGTTGAATGATTTTGAAGTTCATCTTCCCTGATATGTATCCCATAGTCAAATTCTGCATGTTTTGTCCTTGCCAGAGTGGTAATATGTTGTTATTTTTCTTGGCGTATCTATGTTGATATATTCTGTTTTTTAATAATTGTTTTGTATTGCCAACATAGAGTTCATCACATTCACATTTTTATACAAATATACCAAATCCCTTGAGAATCACTGCTGTTCTAATTTTATCCTTGAGTCTGTCTAGTAAATTAGACATTTTCTTCTCACAACTGTAGACCAACCTGAGTGTTCCATCCTGAATCTCCATCAAATTCTCCAAAAACACATCCTTGTAACCCATGTAAGGTAATGTGATATATCTAGTTAAAGTTGTTTCCTTCTTATCCTATATAACCGAACTTCAAAAAAGGAGGAGGTTCTCTATTCGACTGAATTTTTTTTTTTTTTTTTTTTTTTTGTGCCTATGTTACCTCATATCTCCGCCCATTGTCAACCGATTTTGAAAAATTTTTTGCATTGGGTCCAGTCTAGCTTCCGATTGGTCCCATTTTTTTTTCGATTTTTCTTCATAGGTATTAGACCTTTTATTAGAAATATATCGAACTCAAAACTCAATTTTGTTTTATTTCTTTTTGTGAAACCTACCTCGTATCTTAGTTTTATTATTATATTAAAATGTTTCACCTAGAACCAACACCGAACTCCTTAAAAGTTACTTTTTATTAGGTTTGTTTAGACCTAACCTCTTTGTTTATGAACCGATTTCGATGGTTCTTTTTTTATCCGAAAGGGGTGTCTTAGGGATGGTGTCATATTAATTTGGTCAAGTTCTGATGATATGATCACTATTAATAACATCCCTAAAAAGAGAAAAATAAAAATTTTAAGAAAAATAAAAACCGACTTCAGAAACTGAATGCAACAAATATAAAAATACACTAAAAGGTATGAAATAATTATTATCTTATTTAGTTACAACTAAACGACGAAATATAACACGAAATTACTTTTTGAAGTTGGTGCCAAACATATACCTTTTATGAATCGCACTCGACGGATCTTACTTAGTACGTTTGGCGGGTACGCTCGCTTATAGGTATAGTTTGTTTGGCACCGACTTTAAAAGTAATTTCGTGTTAATATTTCGTCGTTTAGTTGTAACTAAATAAGATAATAATTATTTTATACCTTTTAGTGTATTTTTATATTTGTTGCATTTAATTTTTTGAAATCGGTTTTATTTTTTTCTTAAAAATTTTCCTATTTTGCTTTTCTTTTTTCATATTTCTCCATTATTTCATTTATGTAATTCAATGGATAGTTATTGTTTTCCAATCTAATGATCATCTTTTTTATAATCATCATTTCTATTTTCAACTGATGTTATTGTATTAATGTTATTTAAAAGATTAAATATAACATTTTCTTTTATATTATTAGGTGAAAATGAAAATAGTTATTATTATTATATGTATTAAATATATTAAAAATTAAAAATTATTCAATATATGTGTGTGTTTGAATTTGTTTACTTGTGATGTTACAGTGATTGTTGTAAGAATAAGGGATTTGATTAATTATTAAATAAATAAATTATATAAATAAATAACTTATTATATATGTATACCTACCAGACTCTTAATTATTCAACTATAATAAAAATAATATTTTTTTTAAATTTCATTATTCGAAAATAGCCATGTGCTCTAAATGCATTCGTTTTGAGAGTACACCAACAATGCACACCTGAAGTGCCCCAGCTGAAAATAGTGACACCAGATGGGCAGCGCTTGACGCAACGTAAGGCACACGCCAATCCCAAAACGAATAAAGCTGGCGTCTCTTTTGACAATTCACGAAACTCGAGACGATATTTTCTCAAATCTCGTCATCGTCTTACGTCTCCCTCTAGTCGTGCAAAAGCCCTAAATCTGCGTCTTAAACCCATACAGTCAATAATATAATAACAATATAACAATTATAAGGCAGATGATGTAGAATGCTTGATAATTTTCTCTTTGTTTTTTCCTATTTTCTGGCCGAGGGTAATAAAATAAATTAAGAAGAAAAAATTTAGTTTTATTGGGGGAGGTTTTAGGGGTGGAATTTCAAAGAGGTGTCTGTTTGTTAACCACTTGGAGTTGTTATCCGCTAAACGAATCTGAGTAGAAGTACGACACGCGACTAGAGGAGGAGGGACAATGATAGTAAATAGATAAGAATAGTTGATAAGAACAAAAGAACAAGAAATGTGTATGTGTGTGGGTGTGGGTGCACGAGCCACCAACAGACAGGTGTCTTGTGCAGATGCGGCCAATGATCCAAAAGGGCCCGGGCCAAGGAGGGAGGCCACCTGCAGGGACATCGACCTACTTATATACTCTTACTATCCTTACTACTCTTACTACTTTTACTCACTTAGATATTAATATATTTACCGCTCTTTCCGAAAATCCGCGTCCTCTTAAGGCCATTGATCTATATTCTATATTAATCGCATTCTACTCGTTACGCCCAGCTAGCTTTCTGGATCAAAAATGTAGAAAACCTCATTTTTTGAATGGTTTTATTGAGATTTTAAGCTGTTGTTATAATACAGGGAGGCATAAATGAACAATTTATTTTAGATTTAAATTTATTTATTATTAATTACTTATAAGAACGACTCTAGCTGAAATAAATTTTCTCTTTTTTTTATTTTTACTTTATCCAATGCGAAGCATGGGAGAAAGTATTGGAATCGCTCTCGAGGCAAGCGCGACTTCAAAGGGTCCTCAGGTAAAGACTACGGAACCCATAGACTCAATTAAGGTCACAAATTGAAGTATTCAATGAGATTGAATTTTAGCACGTGACGGTTTTGCCAAAATTACCTGGAATCTCGTCGAGAGGCCAAAAAGTGCCATTTTTTTTGGAAGTGCGTGCGGATGGATGGATGGATGTGTGTTATCGTTTTTTTCGTCCACGATTTTTTCCACACCTTTGCGCTGATTGAAATGAAATTGAAAACCTACCATTAGTTTAACAAAAATGAAGCGCTGATTAGTTTTTGGTACATATCGGTCCACAAACATTAGTACTTTATTTCAGTACTTTTTTAGTTTTTTCTAAATATCTTGAAAATGACTTAACCAATTTTGATGAAATTTAATATCGTAATTAAGTACCTTGAGGACCACAAAAAAGGTTGAATAAAGTTTTTAGTAAAATTATATTTTAATGTACTTTACTCAAGAACATATTAATATTTCAAATGAATTTGGATAAAGTTTAGCAACGATCCGTTGCAGTTTATTTTATTTATTAAATGTGCGGGTGAGCGATTGGAATCTAATCAAGATGAACCTAGTAATGAATTCCTGTTTTCACAAAGAGAAACAAAGAGGTTGTCCTCTGCTTGATGCAAATAAACATACACACATATATATCGAAATGATATATCTGTATACCGGAGTGAGTTTTTTATCTTGAGACAGTCTTATAACTCAAAAACAGTGCATTATATGAAAAAAGTTTCAAATAAAAGTTTATTTATATCTGGGGGGAAATTAAACTATGCTATTGTTAAAGATAAGAGTAAATAAATATTATATTTAATATTGATTTACTATGAGTTAAGTAATAGTAATAGTAAATAGTAAATCAATATTAAATAAAATATAATATTTATTTACTCTTATCTTTATTAAAGATGTTTCACCTTGCACCAACACCACAATCTCTACTAAACTAGGCTATTTTTTGTTTACCTACAACAAGCTTTCAAGGATATTTCAAGGTCAAGTTCTGTTTTTTAAATAGAAACCTATATATTTGTTTACATATTCTGAATCTACAGAAAAAACTGAACAACTTTCATTAGAACTATTTTTACTTTATCCAATGCAAAGCATGGGTAAAGTATTGTAATCGCTCTCGGGGCAAGCGTGGCTTCAAAGGGTCCTCAGGTAAAAACTACGGAACCCATGGACTCAATTAAAGTCACAAATTGTAGTATTCAATTAGGTTGAATTTTAGCACGTGACGGTTTTGCCAAAAATTACAAGGGGTCTCGTCGAGAGGCTAAAAAGTGCGATTTTTTCATTTAGTGCGTGCGGATGGATGTATGTATGTATGTATGTATGTATGGATGGATGTATGTATGTTATCGTTTTTTTGGCCCACGATTTTTTCCACACCGTTACACCGATTGAAATGAAATTGAAAACCTACCATTAGTTTAACAAAATGAAGCGCTGATTAGTTTTTGGTACATATCGGCCCACAAACATTAGTACTTTATTTCAGTACTTTTTTAGTTTTTTCTAAATATTTTGAAAATGACTTAACCAATTTTGATGAAATTTAATATCCTAATTAAGTACCTTGGGGACCACAAAAAAGGTTAAATAAAGTTTTTAGTAAAATTATATTTTAAAGTACTTTACTCTAGAGTAAGATTGTACTTTTTTAATTTTTTAAATTCTTTAAAATTTATTCATTTGAAAGTTTTAATATAGCTCATTTAGGCTTGCTTAAGTAAGAATGGATAGGCTTCTCTCTGTGAAATGCTAAAAATTTGGGAGGAATTTTTATGAGTAACCATAGCAACTGCGTTGTTTTCTTATCCGTTACCTTTGCTGAAGACAGAGAAATCGATTTTAAACCAAAAATAGCGATTGATTCTCATCTAGTACTTGAGGAATAATCATTCTATATTGGATTTTTGACGTTTCGGTTTTTATTAGTAACCATTGCTGAAGACATAGAGAAATCGACTTTAAACCAAAAATAGCGATTGATTCTCATCTAGTATTTGAGGAATAATCATTCTATATTGGATTTTTGACGTTTCGGTTTTTATTAGTAACCATTGCTGAAAACATAGAGAAATCGACTTTAAACCAAAAATAGCGATTGATTCTCATCTAGTATTTGAGGAATAATCATTCTATATTGGATTTTTGACGTTTCGGTTTTTATTAGTAACCATTGCTGAAGACATAGAGAAATCGACTTTAAACCAAAAATAGCGATTGATTCTCATCTAGTACTTGAGGAATAATCATTCTATATTGGATTTTTGACGTTTCGGTTTTTATTAGTAACCATTGCTGAAGACATAGAGAAATCGACTTTAAACCAAAAATAGCGATTGATTCTCATCTAGTATTTGAGGAATAATCATTCTATATTGGATTTTTGACGTTTCGGTTTTTATTAGTAACCATTGCTGAAGACATAGAGAAATCGACTTTAAACCAAAAATAGCGATTGATTCTCATCAAATACTTGAGGAATAATCATTCTATATTGGATTTTTGACGTTTCGGTTTTTATTAGTAACCATTGCTGAAGACATAGAGAAATCGACTTTAAACCAAAAATAGCGATTGATTCTCATCTAGTATTTGAGGAATAATCATTCTATATTGGATTTTTGACGTTTCGGTTTTTATTAGTAACCATTGCTGAAGACATAGAGAAATCGACTTTAAACCAAAAATAGCGATTGATTCTCATCTAGTACTTGAGGAATAATCATTCTATATTGGATTTTTGACGTTTCGGTTTTTATTAGTAACCATTGCTGAAGACATAGAGAAATCGACTTTAAACCAAAAATAGCGATTGATTCTCATCTAGTATTTGAGGAATAATCATTCTATATTGGATTTTTGACGTTTCGGTTTTTATTAGTAACCATTGCTGAAGACATAGAGAAATCGACTTTAAACCAAAAATAGCGATTGATTCTCATCTAGTACTTGAGGAATAATCATTCTATATTGGATTTTTGACGTTTCGGTTTTTATTAGTAACCATTGCTGAAGACATAGAGAAATCGACTTTAAACCAAAAATAGCGATTGATTCTCATCTAGTACTTGAGGAATAATCATTCTATATTGGATTTTTGACGTTTCGGTTTTTATTAGTAACCATTGCTGAAGACATAGAGAAATCGACTTTAAACCAAAAATAGCGATTGATTCTCATCTAGTACTTGAGGAATAATCATTCTATATTGGATTTTTGACGTTTCGGTTTTTATTAGTAACCATTGCTGAAGACATAGAGAAATCGACTTTAAACCAAAAATAGCGATTGATTCTCATCTAGTACTTGAGGAATAATCATTCTATATTGGATTTTTGACGTTTCGGTTTTTATTAGTAACCATTGCTGAAGACATAGAGAAATCGACTTTAAAACCAAAAATAGCGATTGATTCTCATCTAGTACTTGAGGAATAATCATTCTATATTGGATTTTTGACGTTTCGGTTTTTATTAGTAACCATTGCTGAAGACATAGAGAAATCGACTTTAAACCAAAAATAGCGATTGATTCTCATCTAGTACTTGAGGAATAACACACACACACACACACACACTATACTACATACTGCTTTGATGGAGGTCTGGGAGCAGAGTTGCGAGCAACCGGAAAGCTCATTACCAACCATATTACTTTGACTAACTTGTTTAAGACAAGTGACTTTGATGATGGATTTATGATCCGCCGATACGGTTTGTTTGCGACCGCGGTGCCAGATGAGTTAGCCGCCCTGAAGGGACGTTTTCCGTGTGTTACCGCGAGGAGGTGAGACTCTCGATTCCTCTCGTATTTTACTTATATGCTAGGGTTTTGTTGATTAGGTTATCAGCTTATAAATCTAGTGGAAAGTATCTATACTACGTTGCTAATTTTCTGTGTTAAATAGTTAACTATTTGTTAGTTTTTATTTCTATTTGTGTGTGTTTCTAACCCTACTGGTTAGAATTTCACTTCTTGATATACGCGTTACTTTAGTAGATGCAATCTAAGGTTAATCTTATATATATATTAGCATGCTTGAAGGGGCCGGGACTGCAGTCCCCGCCCCGCCCGGTCTGGTCAGAATAGTTGGTCAGGCCCGCTCAATTATAAGAGTGAGAGAGAAGGAGGAGTGGATAGGAGGCGTCATATTTCTAATGCCGTTTGTCCGTCTCGTCTTCTATTCTGTGTTTTCAAAAAAGCGTCTGGAGTGAGGCTCCTGATTGTTGTTATTGCTGAGTCTGCGGTGGGGGAAGGCCAGTCCAGCGAAGGTTTTGAATTACTGGAATAGATCGCGCTTGATTCTATTAATTTTGGAAGGAGTTGTTCCGAAAGTTTTCATTAGCTAGTTCAGGGTATCTGAGAGTCGGTGTAGAGCGGGCATTCGAAGAGGAAATGGCGCTCGACAGTTTCTTCTGATGTTTGAACATTGAGGGGCAGTTTGGACTGGGTGTGTCTGCCGCGCCCCCTCGCGTGAAGCGTGCCATTTTTATTGACCCGTAACCGCTGAGGAGGAGATAGCGTGAACATGTCCGGGATTGCACCACTTGGGCATATTCCATGTAGTTGACACGTGGAGAGAATCGCTTGAGTAAGGTGACCTGTGTCTCTGACTCCCACTCCTCTTGCCATTGTCTGCCTATTTCGAGATCTAGTTTTGTATATTCGCGTTCGACACGGTAGTCTTCCATGGATTCATGTTGTATGAATTCATATCTCGTCCTTACGATGGCGTTGATGTTTTTTTCGGATTTTGTGTTTTTGCTGCTAGTTTTTTTATTTCTAGTCGGAGCGGAGCAGCACCTGCTAATACCCGAAGCGCTGCTGTTGTGCACTTGCTGGTCTGCATGCTCCTTATCGAGCCAAGAAGAATGGTTCGATCGATCGCAAGTCGTGCGCTGTTTAGTGAAATACTTGCTCGGGATTTTGAGCGATAACGACAGCTCCATATGTAGCAATTGGAAGGTAGAGACTTTTTCCAATACAGGGCGACTGTTTTTTTTTGATTAAGACCCCATTTGTTGTCGTGCGATTGATTTGATGCTATTGGAAAGTTGAGTTGATGTTTTCCTTTACTTTTTTGAAATGTGGAGGCAAATGTCAGATCTTCGTCCAGCCAGATTCCCAAATATTTGGCTTCTTTTTTGAACTTTAATGTTTTTATCGTTGATTTTAATAATGATTCTGTTATTGGGTTTAAGCGTGTGGAAAAAGAGGATTCACTATTGATTTTTTCCTCTGCAGGTTAGTGAGGCCACTATTTTGGCACCAATTTTGGGTTACGGTAATGGCTGTGTTGGCTTTACTAATCAGGTCCGTCTCCGCGATTTCCCGTAAATTATCAGGGCTAGATCGTTCTGCATACGCGGTGGCGTGTATGCCTTCGGATTCAAGCTCTGTCAATTTGTCGAGGAGCTCATCCATGACCCAATTCAGGCCAAGGGGCCCATGATGAGAGCCCATGGGGGACATCCTCTTTCCATTGTGGCTTCGTTATTAGTGTCCCCAAGTTTCAATATCATTCTACGATTAGTTGAAGTATGATTTCACTGTTTCGTCTAGCTTGTACTGGATATGCTTGCATTTTGACGTACGCACATGAGAGATAGCGCTCAGGATACCTTTGTGAATTGCTCCCTTTACGTCTAGGAACAGTCCCATGGTGTGGACCGTTTCCTGATTTTTATGTGGGGATATTTTTTTGTTTTTTTGCTGTTTTTGGTTTGCTCTGATGAGCTTAGTGATTCGCAAGAGGGCATCATCCGGTTGATAGTGCCTTTCCAAGTCCCATCTGACTGCTATTTTCAGATTCATTATTATTATAATCAGTCTGTATTCGGCCGAGGGAGTATTCTTTCGAATAGCTTTCCCGATCGAAGGTAGCAGTGAGATGGGTCCTGTAAGAGCCCAGATTGTTGGGGTCTCTGTTGCCACTTTTTAGTAAAATTTTGAGTTCTGCCACCTTCCATGGGTTTGGAAAGGTTCTGTTTTCTCGGCAGTTGTTGAAAATGTTGATAGAGGATTTCGGGTTTTAGTTCGAAAAATTTTCGCGAGAATTTCTGGATATGTTCCGTCTATACCTGGAGCGGTCTTTTTCCGCATCTTGAGGATCGAGTTTTCGTTTCGTCCCTCACGATGGGTGGTTCCAGAGTGCCATTCGTTCGCATAGTCATCCGACGTGGTTTGCTCTTGCAATCTGGGAACCATTTTGGCGAGCATTATTCGTTTCCCAGTTCCGTCGAGTTTAGTGATTCCAAGTCCGCCCGTGGTAAGACGCTGTCACTTGTTATTTTGTTTCGTATGATTTTATATATGGAATCCCGCAGGGGGTCTCTATTTCCCTCAACCGTGACAAAGCCCTGCTGACATTTGGCTTTTTGAATTTTTTATTAGTCGCGTATATTGCTTCCAGATTTTTGTATTCGGTTATCATTCTATCTAGTGTAGGACAGGGACCGAATCGCCTTTTGGTGTTACTAATGTTTTTTGACTGTTGGTTCACTCGTTGTCTTAGGAGTGTTAGTTCCTCTGACCACCAGGGAACCTTGCGGTTGAAGTGTTTTTGTTTTTAATTTGCTGTTGCGGGTTTCGTTTAATTTTGAGATTTAGAATCTCGGCGGCCCTATTCGGAGGGAGTCGGATTGTAATTTTGTGAGTGAGTGATTGTCTCTCAAAGTAGAGTGCTGGGGCCACATTCAAGTAGATCCCATTGAGCAGTTTTTAGATTATATCTCTACTGCTCGCGTGATTCAGTAAGTGATGACTGGTCTTTTTCGGACCAATGAGACCAGATTTCGAGGAAGGTTATAGAGTTGTGATCTGAAATTGTAAAGGTTATCAATCACTTTCCAATTATGTATAGATTTTGCGAAATTTTGTGTTGATAGGGTCGCATCTATATAAGATAGAATCCCCGTGTTGCGCTAAAGGTTGGTGGGGAAGCCTGGTTTGTTTAGGACTGCCAGGTCGTGTTGATTGATGAAAATTTCATATTTTCACCATGTATGTCGGAATTTGGTGAGTGCCAGAATACTGATTTCGCATTAAAGTCTGCACAGATTAGCACTACTTCGTTGGTGCCAATTTTTTGTGAGTTGGACTTCAATGAGATTCAGCAGTTCTGATCGCATTTCGAAAGAGTAACTGTGTTGGAAGTACGCGTTTATGACATAGAAGCGCTCATTCCCGGGAGACTGAGCTGCACCCGCCAAGAACTATCGCTCCCCCACAGTCTATGTTTAGTGGTATAATTTTTTGTTTTTGATTATGATTCCTACCTTTGGGTTTTCTCCGGGGGGGATTATTATTTTGTCCGATAATTCGGTGTATGCCGAGGAGTTTATTTTTGTTTTGTTGCATTGCTGTTGGGTTCCTGGAGGAGGACAATGTCGACCCCTGTATTGGTCTGATGTCTAACTTCACGCCATGCTACTGTCTTTGGATCTCTGTGCGTTTAGTTGAATAACTTTCAGCTTTAGCAGCTAGATGGTTCGGTTCTTTTGGGTGTGTATATTCATGGACATTTTTGGTAATTGGATTTTCCTGACGTTTATTTTAGTTGCGTTTAGGTAGACCGGGCAGATCTCGTGACGGGCTGAATGGGAGTTGTTTTATTTTGTCTCGTGCGGTTCCCACGCGTGGGGCTTGGTTTAGAGGGGCATTCCTGATTCCTGTGTCCTCTTGAGGCGCCAGTGGGCACAGAGTTTCCTCTGTATCGCGGCAGTGTTTTGCTAAATGTCCGAATCTCTGTTGTGCTTTTAAAACATCTTTTGATGTTTGTATAGTCATCGGATTTTGCATGCTGAGGTGGAGAACGAAGATGCAGTTTACTTGCAGTGGCGAATTTCTCTTAACTCTGGGTCGGTAATTGATTACCAATAGCCTTTACAGTCGTTCCCATGTTTTTGTAAGCAGGTTCGAAATTCTTTCTTGGTGTTAGGCCTTGGGGTTTTGTTGTATAATGGTTTTTGTGAAGTTCTTCGCTATTGAATTCCGCTGGGGTATTTAATAGCATCATCCTTGGTTTGATTTCTTTGGGTGATCTTATTTTGCCTAATTCCTTGGCGAGTTTGGGGGGTTAGATTTTTTATTTTTTTAGCTTCTGGTCTGGGTGTGTTAGTCACGATGAGCTATTTTCCCGTCGGTTTTGCTTGAGGGATTTTATTTAGGGCCATTTTCTGCTGGCTTTATAAAGTTTATTATGTGCTTTTTTGGCTCGGATAGGTTCGGAGATCGTCAGCTCTTGTTCCTGTAGACAACGACTCTTTCAGGCAAGACGTTGTTTTTCGATGAAGCGTTTGATCTCCTATTTTCTCAGCTGTATTTGCTATTTTTTCACCTGTCGTGTTGAAGGCGGTCCTGGGAGTGGCCATTTGTGCCGGTGTTGTTTGCTAACCAGCCCGGGGCCGGTTGGTTTTGTATTTATCTTTTGCACTGATGATATCTTGCCTGTGGGTTTTCCCATGCATGTTTCGGTCAATTTCCTTGAAGAGTTCTTCCCAATGAGTTCAGAACTAGAGTCATGGACGAGGCATAAAGAAAATAAATTTTTCTGATTAATCGTTTGGTTAATCATATCCATAATTTAATTAGTTTTATATTAAATAAGACGTTACCGTTTCGTCATTTTATTTGTGACTTTCTCAGCAACTTAATTCTCAAATCAATTTCCGATAATTATGTGAAATGTTCTATCTAAAAAAATTGGAAAAGAAGAAAAAGAATGTTTCTCATAATGATATTGGACAATTGGAGTTGAGAAATAAGTCGCTGAGAAAGTCAAAAATAAAATGACGAATCATACGTCTTATACTATATATATTTGTCTAGATTAATTTGTAACAACATTTAGAGAAATTTCTCTAAAAAAATTACCCTCTTGCCTAGAATCGAACCGACGAACTCTTGAACTAAGGGAATGAGCTCTAGCCATTAGACCAATGTAACATTAATATTTAATACTTGATTTCTGTTACTAAAACTATATATTTTTGATTTAGTCTTTGTGTCGAGATAATATTGTATTCATTTGAACTCGAATGAAAATGAAAAATCACCAATAGATTTTAAATTAAGAAACATTAAATATATATTAATTAACGAGGCAAATTTGAAATATAATTGTCAGCTCGGATTTTAAACTGATGGCTCCAATCGATTTTCATTAACCAGGCAAAATTTGAAATATAATTCTAATTTGGACTCGAATTTTAAAATGAAAGACTCCAATTCATTTTAAATTAAGAAACATTAAATATATATTAATTAACCAGGCAAATTTGAAATATAATTGTCAGCTCGGATTTTAAACTGATGGCTCCAATCGATTTTCATTAACCAGGCAAATTTGAAATATAATTCTAATTTCGGACTCGAATTTTAAAATGAAAGACTCCAATTCATTTTAAATTAAGAAACATTAAATATATATTAATTAACGAGGCAAATTTGAAATATAATTGTCAGCTCAGATTTTAAACTGATGGCTCCAATCGATTTTCATTAACCAGGCAAATTTGAAATATAATTCTAATTTGGACTCGAATTTTGAAATGAAAGACTCCAATTCATTTTAAATTAAGAAACATTAAATATATTGATAATTGTTCCTCCCCCCCCCCCCAGGCCACTCAAAAATTAAAGAGGCGAAACTTTTAAGAGACGATGTATTTTCGGTAGTTTACGGGTATACATTTGGAGTGTGGTTTTTTAAGAGGAATAAGATTTTTGGATCGAGACGCTGCCCGCCAGGGCACCAGCCCGGAGGGCCGAGCTTCGGAGGGCGTGCCGAAGGCACGCACGGAAAGCTCGTGATCAAATATTTAATTATTAAATAAATAATTTAATAATACTCAATAATCTAATAAATAAGATTGGAGTAATTTTTGGAGACGGACTGATAAGTGAATTAAGAGATAGATGTAAAATTATCTTTTTATTTTTTGGACTGCCTCATCAATATCCACTTAATCTAATAAATTTTTCACACTGTTCTGTGATATTCCAGAGTGTTATCGCAAATCTTCTGGATGAATTCCAGTTCCAATTTCGTTATTATTTCCTGTTTCAGTTTCTTCGTACCCTTTACATTTCCTGATGTTTTTTAACAGATTTACAACACAATAAAATGAAGCTTGTGAGGGTGTATCCCTCGTCAGGAAATGCTCGGCATCCATTTCAATGGCAGCCACTTCTTCCACATTCACCATAAATTATGACCATTTTAATTCTGTCTTCAACAAAAAATGATCCATTTTTATTATGGTAATACAATATAACTATCTACTGGATTGAGACGAGAAATAAACTTTTTTAAACTCAAGAATTTTAACTAGATAATAAGTAAAAAATAATCTCTTAAATCTGTGTTTAATGAAGTTTTAAGATCATTATAAACACTTATTTTCATTGTTGTGACTTTTCGATTCATTAATTATTTATTTAATAATTAATTATTTAATCATTATTATTTGATAATAAGCTGAATAATTGTTAAAAATAATTATTAGGGTTTTTTCTGAGATCTAATTGATTTAATATTTTGTTTATTTGATGTAGAATAACAAAAATAGTTCTTATTAAAGTTGTTCAGTTTTTTTGTAGATTCAGAATATGTAAACAAATATATAGGTTTCTATTTAAAAAACAGAACTTGATCTTGAAATACCCTTGAAAGCTTGTTGTAGGTAAACAAACAATAGCGTAGTTTAGATTCCCCCTCCATATAAATAAACTTTTATTTGAAACTTTTTCATATAATGAGCTGTTTTTGAATTATAAGACTGTCTCAAGATAAAAAACTCACCCGGTATATATATTATTTATTTTTTTTGAGACTATAGTTTCGAAGACTTGGTCTTCATCATCAAGTCTTTTTTATTTATAAATATTTTTTCCATGGAGTCAATACCGTATGGATATTGAAAATTTGATGTTTTCTTAGCTGGTAGCCAGTTTAGAATTAAAATCTCTGATATGTTCGTTTAATCCCTTAATTGATATTGTTTATTAATTTGCAGTCTTGCCCATTTTTCCGGCTTTAAGAACGATTTTTGAATCGATTGCAGAGCGATCTTTTGTCTTGATCTGTACATACATGGGAGTTATGTTTTCGGAAAGACAACTTTTGTTGAACCAAATATTTTTGTTCGCTGTTGCGTATTTTAAGCGTAGTTTAAAATTCAGATTTAGAGCATCTTCTTCTGAGCCGTTCCTGATTTCCGATAAAATTTCTTTATCCAATCTTCCGAATTTTCCACCACTTTTGTTGTCCATGACAAATTTATTTGCATCAAGCAGAGGACAACCAAGGGCGGATCCACGGGGGGGCGGAGGGGGCTATCGCCCCCTCCCCGACCCATACAGGCCCGTGCCTGGCGGGAGTGCAACACGTGCGTCGTACGCAGAGAGCCAAAAACGGCGGCCAAATCGACAGGGAATTTATAACAATTTTTTTTTTTTTTATTTTAATGAACTTAAAATATGAGATATGAAATTTGTAAAAAAATTAAAAAAAAACATTTATTTTTTAAAAAATTTTAAAATTGAAAATAAAGTTCTATGTGTGTGTGTGTGGGGGGGCGTCTCTGACCCCCCCCCCCCCCGCTTGGACAATTCGATCGCGACACACTTTCGAGATAAAAAAGTAGATCTTATATACATCGGACACCTTATATACATACATTCTCCCCCCCCATAAAAAATTCCTGGATCCGCCCTTGAGGACAACCTCTTTGTTTCTCTTTGTGAATCAACAATTCTGCTACTCTCGGCAAAACAAAAACTTTTCAATTAATTGATGCGTTTTTTTTGTTTGTTAATTGTGTTTAAAAATGTATAAGTAACGTGGAAAAAATAATCTTTAATCAGGATTATTTTTCAGTCTGTGTGTCTGATACTCACTTAAGAACGAAAAGCCGTAGACAGCTTGTTCTTGTGCAAAAATGTTTGTATTTTTAAAGCGGAAAATCGATTAGATTTTAAGATTTTTTCTAGCTTTAGAATTTCTGGTTCAAAAATGCAGAAAACATCATTTTTGAATATTTTTTTTATTTATTTATTTATTTATTTTTTGAAATATCATAATAAAAAAATAATAAAAATTTGAAGCCTATCTTCCAGGCGTACTGAGTAATATTCATAAAAAAAATCGGCTAAATTAAGCTTTGTTAGTTTATAATTCTTTTTATTATAAAAGTAAGAGACAAAATCCAGCAACATAAAATTATAGTGAAAAAATTTGTCATTGTTTTTGGGCTCAAAAGAATTCTCAATGAATTCTCAAAATGCTCATCAAATATTTTGAATCTTGCTCCATACTTGAATAAATAAAATTCATATGAATCACTTTATGAATATCTCTAATTGCAAAATAACGTGTTAAATTCAACAATTCCTTACTCATAAATTAACAGCAAGTTAAAAATATTGTATTTTTAGTAATATCACTGGAATTTTTAGTCGGAATCTCATAAAGTTTGTAAATTTGCGATTTTTTGTCGGGCCACACTGATAGCCATCTTGGGCAGCATTCGGCCCGTGGGACGTGTTGGACAAGCATGCTCTAAAATTTCTTGACTTGGTAGGTGTACCTTTGAACAAAAGAAGTTTGCGGAACACTGGTCTAAGTAACTAAGTAAGTAACTATTAATATTTAATTAATTAGATAACTCTAGTTAAAGTTTTAATTAAGTGAAAAACTTATTATTATAACTATTAAAATATTATAAATATAAATATTTAATTAATTAATTTGAATTAAAAATAAAAATATTCTAATTAATTGAAAAACTAATTATAATTATATTATTGGATAATATTTGAAGTAATAGAAATATGCTAATATCCAAAATGCACCCCTTAATATAAAACATAAGTACGTCCATAAAATCTTGTTTGATGGTGGAGGGGGTTTCCCCTCTTCGTCTGCCCCTCTCCTGAAGGTCTTGAGTGAGGCTCGTGTCTGCCACGCGAGCGTCGAGATGGCAGTTTCAGTTGCCTCTTCACTACGCTCGCGTTTCCAGATTAGATAATAAAAAAAAAAAAAAAAAAAAAAAAACTACCGCCCGTCCCCCTCTAGCCAACCAAGCACGTGCGCAAAGCATAGCATATCTCGGCTTCTTCATCGGAATTTATTACCGAGATCATTAATTACGACGAAATAACGACAAAACACTCCCTCCCTCTCCCCCCAAATGCAGAATTTAAATATCTACATAAATATATACAGATGTTTTTATTACTCACCAAATACACTCAACAGTGACCAAAAAACCATCATCAGTTAAATATTATGTTTCTAAAAAACAACAGTAGTTACAATTTATTATAGATATATGGAACTGCGAAATAAGCTCATATTTTTATTGAAAATTCAAAATTGCAAATTTAATAAAGTTCAAAGATTTTCAAAATTTGGAATACGCGGCGCTTTTTTAATTAATTTCAAAATATACATTTAACATTTATTCGGTCTTAAATTCGATATAATTATTTCTAAAATGATTTAATATAATAAATTCAATTAAAAACATTGACCGGGAAATACCAAATGATTATTCAAATATTTATTTTGACTCCGGAAACCTTATTTAAGCAGAGATCCCACCCGGACAAGCCTCTTGCTCAAAACCAATCTTTCCGTGTACAAATGTCCTATATATGTGGACCATAATTTTGTCGCGTTGCCTTTAGATTGTATGAGTTTTAGCATAATGATCGGACGATAAGGTAGGCTTTTAATTGATATTACTTGTGTTTAGAAATTTTTTATATTGTAATCTTTTCTTATAAATGTTTTTTTTGTTTATAAGGTCCGACGTCTTACCGGGATGATAAACCCGAATTAAAAAGATCTCCAAGGGACCGTATCCACCAGCAACGCTATTCAAGCTTTCGTTGCAAACTGGGATATTGGCTACCCACACACAACAAAGACCTTTATCTTAAAAATCAATTTAACTAAATTTTTATCGTTTTTCTTCAAACTTTACTTGTTTTTTCCATTTGTTAATAAAATTATTTAAAAACCAAATTGCTTTCTTTTAATTTCTTTACCTGATTATCTAAACATTCATTTATCCCCTTTGAAAGATAGTTAATCCTATTATTTTACAGTCCACTAATTACACTGCCCAACAATGAAAATGCTTCGGGCTCAAAAATAGCTGATTCTTATGTATTTCCACCTGCTGAATTCAAAAATCACCATAAAGATTACCGATTAGCTCTTGTTTTGGAGATATAATCGATCAAAACGGTGAAAAAGACCATTTTGACCTATTTTCGAAGTTCCGTTAGATATTAAACAACAATATTTGAGATCATAATATTTTGTTGAACTAATAGAAAACAGCTTCCTCTTGGATTTACAAATTACCACTTGTTTGTAGCTCAATTAGAACTCGAGTTATAACTAAAAAACTAAAACTACGTGATTATAAAGGATAATAAACATTAATAAAGTAAAGGGAGTGTAGTTTCAGAGTGAATGAAATAAAACTCAAAGAGGTGTATACAATCTCAATATATTTCGGATTATTAGTCCATCATCAGGAGTTTACAGGTTAAAAACTAATCTGTAAATTCCTGATGGACTAATAACACTGGGCAACAAAAAAGAGGCAAGCTAAAAAACGACCATCTGATGAAGGCACCACATAAATCTCTTCAGACACGACCATCTGTGAAGTATTATTCCAGCAATGTAGAACTCTTAGAATGTAACTACAATTTGTAAAAAAATAAAATGCACTTTCAATGTTGTTAGCATATGTAATTAAAATGTATCTTTTTCTCTTGATCCGCCACCTACTGTATTTCACAGAAACTAGAGCTAAGAAAAATTTTTCATTGTCATATTCGTTTTTCTCAACCCAAAATTGGTAGGAATTGACTCATCAAGTGCTCGAAGCATTTAAAAATTATTTTTTGTTTATTAATCGAAACGACAACAATTTTAATTGAACACTAATTTTTTAAACCCGAGCTTCAGAAACTTAATTTTTTAGAAGCTGACAGCTCCAATATACTTAATTATTGATTTATTATTTTACAATTAGCTATCTTTGATTAAATTTTGAAATTTTGTTTAAATTACACATAATTAATTATTATAACTAGTTATAGAACGCAAACAACAAATAATACAATAAAACTACGACGTTTCAATCAGCTTATTCTGCGATCCTTTTCAAGTGTGAGCACCCGAACCGATTTGAGGGATAGGTGATTTGTGTACGTCATCATACTTGAAAACGATCGCAGAATAAGCCGATCGAAACGTCGCTTCGTGGTTATAATTATTTTATTTGTTTCTTGTGTTCAATCGCTCAAATTTGGTCTCCTATTTAGGTCTAGATGCTATTATACTCCCAGTCAACTTCTTACACTGTATAAGGCTCAAATTCGTCCCTGTCTCGAATATGGCCCTCATCTGTGGAGAGGGGCCTCCAAGCATTCTCTTGCCACACTGGATGGAATTCAGAAGCGAGCAATTAAACTAATAGGAGACCCGGCCCTAACGAACTCAATCGACTCTCTGGCTCATCGAAGAACCGTTTCTGCCCTTCCCATGTACTACAGATACCATCATCGAGGTTTGTTCAGCCGAGATGAAATCAATTATCCTCCCTAAAGCCCTCTTTACTAGAAACACGCGATTTTCCAACGCTCAGCACCCCTTCGCTGTCAAATTGGATAAAAATCGAACAAGCGCTTTCGCCAACTCTTTTATTCTATGACCTCCAGAGACTGGAACTCGCTCCCAGCCACCGTCTTCCCCGCGACTTATAACCTTCAGCTGTTTAAGACCCGTATCCACAGATACCTTCGACCCCTAGGGGCCAACCCAGACCTTTAGGGGGTGCACCTTTTTGGTGTAACTCCTTCTCTCATCATTTTCATTAAAAAATAAATAAATAAATAGTTATAATAATTAATTATCTGTGATTTAAGCAAAAATTCAACCTTCGGATTATTTATTATTACAAATTGTTTGTGAAACCTATACCTGGTAATTTTAATTATTTATTTATTTATTTTTAATATATATTTCACTTTTGAATTAACACTGTGCTCCCTGAACACAAAAGTCATATTATACTTAATTGAAAAGTTTTTATTTTGCCGAGAAGTAGCAGAGATGTTGAATCAAAGAGGTTGTCCTTTGCTTGATCCAAATAAGCATTCAACTTTTAACTGGCTTGTCGGCTAAAGGTAAGAAGAAAAATTTTCATTATCCACACGGTACAGACTCCTTAAAAAATAATTATTTGTAATCAATAATTTTTATAAAAAAATAAAATAAAACCACCTTCCAAAAAAATTAAATCCAACAAATAAAATAATAATAACTCAAAAATAAAATAAAATCCACTAAAAAGTATAAAATAATTATCTAATTTAGTTACAACTAATCGATGAAATATTAACATGAAATTACTTTTTGAAGTCGGTGACAAACATATACATTTTATGAATCGAACTCGGCGGATCTTACTTAGTACGTTTGGCGGGTACGCTCGCTTATATAGTTTGTTTGGCACCGACTTCAAAAAGTGATTTCATGTTAATATTTCGTCGTTTAATTTAAATTAGATAATTATTACTTTTACTGGATGTTATTTGATTTTTGAGTTCTAATTATTTTATTTGTTACGTTTAATTTTTTTGAGAAGTCGGTTTATTTTTTATAAAAATTATTTTATTTTTCTCTTTTTGTGATGTTATTAATAATGACTTAATATAATACCTTGCATGAATCTCAAAGTGTCAGTCGAATGAATCAGAAAATGATATAAAATTAAATTTTATTAAACCAAATATTGTTACATTAATTAATGTATACATTGTATTTTTTGCTTCGATTCCGGAGATAACTTCTCCACCATCGAGTGTCCTTATTCATCTTTTAGTCTTTGTTTTTAATAAGAGGAAAAATATAATTAGATAAAAAACCTCTTTTCCGATAATTATTTCCAAATCATCAGAAAATGATAATTAATTAAAGGAGCTATTTCTATATGCAATTACTAATTATAGATGTACACTTTTTCATATAGGAATGAATATAACATTCTTTTGCACAGACTTTATTTCTAACTTGGGCGACTTCGGGCTTGCTACCCACAATTCATCCTCCTTTACAAATTTGTTTAACAATACCCAGTTCGTTCGATTCATCAAATAATAGTAATTTAACGAGGAAAAATTTTAAAAAACCTCTAAAACCAATTTGAATGCAGAATGAATCAGAAAATGATAATTTTATTAATCCCAATTATTTTACATTAATTAATGTATACATTGTATTTTTTGCTTCAGATTCCGGAGATGACTTCTCCACCATCGGAGTGATACCTTATATCATCTTTGGTCTTTTTGTTTTTAATAAGAGGAAAAATATGATTAGATAAAAAAACCTCTTTTCGCGCATTAATTATTTTGAATTCCCGTTATTCCTAATCAAGTCGATTGGTCATTTAATCTCTCCATCCCATCCAGAAAATGATAATAAAATTCAAATTCATAAATATAGAAATTCTCTATATGCAACATTTGCGAGTATTAAATTAATGTTTTAAGATTTTTTTTTATAAAAATTTTTATTTATTATAATTTTTGATTGTTCGCTCACTAAGAATTGGACGATTTACGTTGTTGCGTAATTGATCATATCATCCGAACTTGACCAAATTAATATGGGACCACCTAAAGGTACCCACTTGCCAATAAAAAAGAATCATCGAAATCGTTTGATGTGGCAAAAAGATCTCGCTGAACATACGCAAAATAATTAAATAAATAAATAAGTAGGTATCTTGACCATCTTGGAGCTATGCTGATCCAAACGCAGAAAGAATCATTAAAATGAGTTCATAACAACAAAGTTAGCGGTGAATCAAACATAACAAAAAAAGGTGCAATAAAAATGAAAAAAAAAACGGGACCAAGCGGAAACTATACTGAGGCGCAATGCAAAAAAATCATCCAAAATTCGTTCATAATTGGGTGAGTATAGACACAAAAAATAAAAAAAATAAGTCGAATTGAGAAGCTCCTCCTTGTTCGGTTAAAAATGGATTCGATGATGTAAGCCTTCGAAACTAGAGTCTCAAACGAAATAAATAATATATATGCGTGTATGTTTGTTTGAATCAAGCGAGACGACAACTTATTTGTTTCTCTTCATTATATTATTATGCTTGATTAAAAACACCATACAGAGTAATTTCGAGTAAGTCATATACCTATACTATATATATATATTTATATTTTGTTTATGGTTTAAGAAAAATGGTGAGAAACAATTACGATTACCAAGATTTCTGTGAATGCTATGATAAGTTTTCTGAAGCAAAGAGAAGTATATACTATGAAACAGCTTTGAAATTTCAAAAAAAAAAAAAAGCTAGCTGAATTGGGGTAGATCTTTTAAAAATTTTACAAGCAGATTTATAATGCCAATCGCTTTGAAATTCTTAAAAACGTGTGGTCAAATAATGCAGTTCAAATTTGGCATTGGTATAACTTAGGCATTAGTTTGCACTTAAAAACGAAATTTGATATTTCAAGTTTTTTGAAAAATATAAGGCAAGCGGCACCGTCTCGTACTTGGGGCGGCTTATTTTTAAATTTTTAAGAAGATAAAATGGGTTGTAGTCTAAAAATAGAAAGTATTGACTACAACCCCACCGCACTTTTATAATAATTGAAATAATTTAAAAATTTTATAATAAGCATTGTCAACCATCTGTGGGCACCAGAAGCAATTAGATTCTCCTATGCTGTCCCTCTATCAGATCTACCTGGTCCCGACCCGCACATTTCTGTAGATTAATGTTTGTATCATTACCACCGCAGAGTCCTAAAGTGTAACGAAATCGATCTCTGTTCAACATGAATAAATGATATAGGTATTATATTTTAAGTATTCTCATATTTTTGGAGGAACTCTAGATATATTAATAGTTAAGATGCCGCTATTTGAACCAAGCACCAATAGGTAAATTATGAAAATATTGTTATTTGAGTAAGATAGTGAAATAGTTCAATTTAATATGTAGTTAGCTTTTAAATGAAATAATACGTAAATACGACAAGAAATTATATAAAATTGAATACTTTTATTTATAATAAATATAGTTTTGTATTTCTGACTAGAAGATGAGTATGTTCATTTGATGTATAATCTACTATATTCAATCAAATGGATTATATAATAATTATTTTAATTATTCATTTGGTTGAATTAATTAGATAAAAATTTGAATTAATTATTATATTTGATTTAAGGTACACGGTAATCTAATTTTAATATATATTGTGACGATACAGCGTCTAATTTTATTTTTTGGTTTTGTAATCTCAATATCTGAATTAATCATAACAATGTATAATTAAAATTGTAAGTTACTTTTAAGATGAATGAAATTCATAATTTGGCAAATTGATTGCCGTGGACAGTAAGCAGACGGCCTCTAGCGGTGATAAACTGATTAGCCTAAAATTAGCATTGATTGATGGCGCCCTCAATGTGTTAGTGAGTAATTAGAGCCACGTGCTGGGTCAAGTTGACCGGGTCAGCGGAAACGATCGCTCTCTTGTATGTTGGCCGCCAAAGTGATAACACCTCAGTCTTAATAGTCCCAGTGAATTCCATGTGTTAGCAAAAATCTTTGTGCATCCACCTAATCTTATTACAATTAGGGTTTGTGAATGTGTCCGTGCACCTGTTGAGTGTGATTCTACAGAGGGAAAAGAATATTTGCCACATTTACCGGCAAAATTAGGACGTCGATGCACACCGACATCTTTGGCGTGGGGTCCATAGACACGTGCCCATCACTCATGGAAGCAACAGCTAAGTAAAACATTGAAGTGAATTCAACTGAATTATCAAACTCCCTACGAACTTGTTTTTTCAATATACAATCGAGCATAAATTCGCTACCGGTTCGAGACAATATCCAACGCGAACCAAGGTCCACGCGTAGCGTCATATCTAACTCTCTGATGTCCCATTCAATTTTGTAAAAACTCTTGAACTTAAACGCTTAAAATATTTAGAATTAACAATTTAAAAATAAATTTTTATGAATTTTTCACTGAATTATAATTAACTTTAAGTTTAAATAATTAATTAAAGCAAACACTTTCAATTCTCCCGGTCATCTCAAACAGTAATTAATCACATTAAATTAAAGAAAAATCTAACATTAAATTCTAGTAAGTTAACTGCAATAAAACATTCGAAAAAAAAATTAAATTAAAACAAAACTTTGAATTAAAAGCAATAATTTAATATTTAAATTAAATTAGCTGGTAATTGAAAATTACGAAAAGAAAGATGGCGGACCCACGCTGTGTCATGTGATCAGAATATTGAAAACCGCGGGAGGAACGAAATTCTGAGAATTGTCACTGAACTATTAGCAAAGAAAAGTAAACAAATCAAGTTTAACTTATATTAAATGTATAGTTCCCAAATGGGTCGGTAATATCCGAATCAGTTGACAATTCCATTTCTATAGAACCTACCTTGTGGCTAAGAAAATAGTGACACAAAACACAGACAAAATTCCGATCCACTCTTTACAATAAATTTAAACCAATACCAGTTATTCATAAAACGTTTAAAGTAAATAATCACCATAATTGTTTAGCGGATGTGTTGTTGCAGGTAATTACAAAATTATAATAAAACATTTATAGGAAAAATTTACATTAAAATTCCAATTAATAATATTATAAGAAACATATGATTAAGACCAAAAAAAGTTGAAATTGTTTAAATTAATTAATTCCATTAAGATTTATGTGAAACTTTTGGAAAGAGTTAAACACCTGATCGAAGTGTAATCAGGAAGTATATTTGACGTCAAATGAATCAGAGAAGCGAGTGACATCTGTCAAAACAAATAGTATTTGACAACTGTCAAAAAACATGTAAATAAACAAACCATGTCATCAACATGAATGAGTGGTTAAATCAAATAAACCAAAACTAAATAATTACATATAGATTAAATTAACTGATAAAGACTGCTAATTGCATATAATTAGATAATAAAACTATTTATACCAAATTTAAAAAATTAAATAAAACTAAATATTATAACTCACCTGTCAAAATTTGACTGAAGGAATTAGGGCTTTTGAATATTAATTTTTATTAATACTGACTTCCCAATTAATTATTTTCTCAAGTGAACAATCAATTCCGTACAGTTTTGATTAATTTAATAGTGATAATTAATTTGAATAAATTATTTTATATAAAATTTAAATTTCCAGTCAATTGGGTTGTACCAATCGATAATTCATTGTTTACATTTAATTAATGTATTATTAGAACCAATTTTGAATAGATTGTTTACAATAACATTTTAACTTCAATTCTTGATTTTTCTCAAGTGAAGAATTAATTGTTCACAATTAAAATATCGTGATAAATTATTTCATTATTGTTATTGTTAATTATAATTACTTACCTTAAATTACCGACAAACTTATAATTGATAACTTTTGTTTACAAGGTAAACTTAGTAAAGTCACAATTTCAATTATTATAAATAAACAATATTTTTAATATAAACAAATTCCAGTTATTTGAATTGAATTAATTTACCTGGTTCTATTATCAATCCGTCTATAGACAATAAGATTTTTTTCTCTTTTCAGCTTCCAATTCCAGGTAACTGATCACTCCAGTCCGTTTTACCCTCAATTATAAGGAAAATTTTCTACCAGGTTAATTTTTAATTAAATTTTTTAAGTATCTGTTCCATAAGGTACTTCCCTGTGCAGCATCTTTAGCCTCATCAATATTTCACTTAAGTAACGGGGGGCTAATCATAATAACATCAGTTAGACTAAAAGGGCGCAACCCAGCGAAGCAGATAAGATACAATAACACCTTTAAATTCAGCATTGCGCCTTTTAATATAATTGATAGAGCGTCTAAGCATAGCAGATTATCTCCCTGAGTACACCCTGCTCGTAAACCATTTTATTGTTGCAACCTACTCAATATTGTCTCATCTTCAATATTGAGGAGAAGTGCAGGGGTAGCTTGGTCAGAGCGCAAACTGGGCGAAGTAAAATAAACAATAAATTATTTTACAAGTCCAGATTTGTCACATTTGGTGTAGGATAGCTGGGATTAAGCCAGCAGGCAAGAAATTGCATAGTAGGCAAATTAGAACTAGCAAACAACGAAATGGCAGACAACCAAGAAAAAATGGAGAAAGAAAATTTACAATATCAGGGAATCAAAAGAAGTCCCATATACACCGGAAGAGTCAGAAAGATGAGAGTGGCGAGGAAACGCGACCCTGGAGGAGGAATATCAAGAAGAAGGAAGAAGAACATACAACAATTAGATCAAGAAGAAGGAACGGCAACGACCAGCCTATTGGCAGCTGCGAAAGACCAGCTAAAAGTTACAACGACCGAGAGGAACCGCCTGAACAAGAAAATTTAATCCCAATGGCAGAAAGCTTGGCAAAAGAAAACAAAACGTAAGTGTAGAAACGAACAAGGAACAAATGATGCTAGATGCGATACAAAAAATGTTTCAACAACAAAGTCAAGCAATGAACACAATGAATAACAACTTAGATGAAAAGTTGGAACGACAAACTCAAAGAAGTGAAACGAGTTTTCAAGCAATGAACAATAACTTGGAGGTGAAATTTGAACAACATAACAAGAAATTGGAAGAGATGTTTCAACAACACAACGATAAAATAAGCGAAATGAATTTTCAAGCCATGAACGAAATGGAAACTACGGTCGAACGTTTAGTTCCGTTAGAAGTCGATGAAAAAAGAACGGTAGTGCCAAACTATGCCGTTACCTCAACTATAGAAGATGAAATGGAAGAGGTAGAAATTTTACCTACATTGGAATATGAAGTAGTAACAGCTAACATAGTGACTGAACCACTGTTAGAATTTACTCAAACCATTACAGTCATTCAAACACAGACTGCTACCTCGGTCATAGAAACATTATGTCCAAATCCAATAACAAAACATCACAGAAGTGAAGGCATTAACCTCGAATTAGACAAGAAAATGACGGAAACTATCAAAACTAATGAAATAATGACTAAAAAGAAAAGGAGAAAGCCCAAACAAAATAAAAGGGGGTTAAATTTAAAATGAAGATAAAAAATAGAAAATTTTTAAACGGGAAAAAGAACACAATTATAAAGAAACGAACAGGACATACCACTCGGAAACGGACCCGATCCAATTCCAGTGATTTGATAACGACCGAGACCCTCGAATCCCCAACAATCGGGGAACTAGCGGGAGAATTTTTTATACAATTTCGGGGTCCAGATAGGGTAGCCGAGGTGTTACAAAACGCCTACAGACTAGAACATGAGAGTGGGAGACAAATAGGGACGTTCAATGTTAGGAGCTTAAAACCATATCATTCACCAATAACTGAATTAAATTAATAGTTGAATGTGGTCTTTAGATTAAAGGGGAGGCTCAGCCCCAACTTCACATTCCTTTGAGTATCATAATTAATAACACCTTATTAGAACGAGACGTGACAGACGATCGTCCCTATTGAATGACTAAATTTGACCTAAAAACGACAAACGGACATGTTCTGTGAAAGTGTAACAAAGGTGAAGAAATTTGTAAATACGTTCGTACTAACACTAGATTAAGTACTTACCCTTAATTTAGCCTAAGTTCGTTCGTACTAAATCTTAGACCTAAGTTACTAACTACTAAAACTTGTAAATGCGTTATTATTACTAACCTTAGTTATAAGATAACATAGAATAAGCGCGTTCATACTAATCTAGGTACTAAGCAACTGGCAACTCCATCTATTAGAAAAGGAAGCCCTTAATGTTACACCGGACCGAACGACAGACCGAAATGACCTTCGGACGAAAAGTTCGAAGTATTTGGAGAAAACAAAATTTAAAATCATTAGCAAACATCGAATTAATTGGGATTGGGGGGAAAAGGTTTTGCCATGAAACAATTAATAATAATGGTGGGGGGGGTTTTATTAAAAACCCAAAAACACAGGTCTTAAAAATTAACAACTTGAAAAGCTCAGTAGGATCCAAACACCTAATGATAAATTGTGTCACGAGATCGCCTAGTAGTAATAGTACCACCTAGGATATAGACCATCATCCTACAAGCTACCAACAAGATATCCGATGGTTTGGTCAGTGCGCTCAGTGAGAATCTCCGGTGTCTTTAGTGTGAATCGTGGAGACTGAAGATATGAAATGATCTGTTTAGTTGCAGTGACACCTGGTCCAGCATTGATAGGGAAAGTGAAGCAGTAGGTGACATTCAGTGCCACCAGCTGTAGCAGAAGAAATGAAAACGAATTGAAGAAGAAAAGGAATTAAATGTTAGTGGTTTCTAAGGAAATACTGGAGTTTTGACACTGAAACTGAATGATCAATCCAAAAAGCAGCAGACTTGGCAACGATGGTGGATTGGTATGGGATTAGCCGAGATAATAGCCTGAATGAAGTGCTTGTGCACGAAGCTAACGCCGTCTTGAACTGGGATAGTGCTGGTGGGGAGCCTCCATGTGCGGGATGGGATGCGTGTTAAGTGACTGGTGACAAGCGTCAGACACAGAATGCAAAACAACCGGATCTAGATCATGATTGGGAGTGACGGTGAGCGCCGATGGGACCTGGAAATGGAAGATTGGTGGATGTTGTCAATGAGCGCTGGTCAGGGAACCAACAGAAAGGGTATGGGAGATGACTATCGCATTTGCGGGTATAGCAGGGAAAATCAACCCTGGATACAAGATTCGTTTATTTACAATTACGGCGGAAAACGTTAACTGGCTAATTTAGTTCTGGGCGGGAATCGGTACCTAAAGTGAACCAATAAAATCAGAGTCCAAACAACTTCAGTCAAGTTCAGAAATCCAATGAAGTTTATTTGGAGGATTTCTGCAGGGGGAATGCAGACGATACAGCCGCCCAACTTTGTGCTATTTTGGTTTTTGTAATCTCAATACCGTATGAATCAATCATAACGAATGTCATAATTACTAAACTGTAAGCTACTTTCAAGATGAAATGAAATCCATAATCTGGCAAATCGATTGCGTGAGACGGTAAAGGCAGACGGCCTCATGGTGATATAGGAACCTGAATTAGCGCCTAAAAATCAGCATCGGTCGATGGCGTCCTCTCAATGTGTTGGTGAGCAATTAGAGCTTCCACGTTGGGTCATCGCTGACCAGGTCAACGGAAACGATCCACTCTCTCGTATGGTGGCACGCCAGAAGTGATAACACCTCAGTTCTTAATAGCTCCAGTGAATTCCATGTGTTAGCAAAAAATCTTTAGTGCATCCACCCAATCTAACTATTACAATTAGGGGCTCGTGAATGTGTCCGTGCAACCTGTTGAGTGTGGACCACTGAGGGAGTAGAAGGTTTCGGCTTTTCATATTTACCGGCAAAATTAGGACGTCGATGCACCGCGAGCATCTTTGGCGTGGGGTCCATAGACACGTGCCCATCAACTCATGGAGGCTGGCAATGCTAAAGTGAAACATTGAAGTGAATTTCCAGCTAGAACCATCAAACTCCTACGAACTTGTTTTTTCCAGCTCGCCTACGAATCGAGTACAAATTCGCTACCGGTTCGAGACAATATCCAACGCGAGCCGGAGGTCCACGCGCTGAGCGTCACCATCTAACTCTCCTGATGTCCCATTCAATTTTGTAAAACTCACTTGAACTTAAACGCTTAAAATATTTAGAATTTACAATTGCCTGATAGGTGGGTAAATTTTTACAGAATTTTTCACTGCAATTGCAATTAACTTTAAGTTTTAAATAGTCCAATTAAAGCAAACACTTTCAATTCTGGCCGGTCTTCTCAAATGACAAAGCGGAATTAGTCGCACTAAATTAAAGAAAAAATCTAACCTTAAATTCAAGTAAGTTAATCAGTAATAAAACATTCGAGAAAAAATTAAATTAAAACAAAAACTTTTGAATTAAAAGCAATAATTTAATATTTAAATTAAATGAGTAATTGAAAATTACGAAAGAAAGATGGCGACAGACCCCACGCTGTGTCGTGTGATCAGAATATTGAAAACCGCGGAGGAACGAAATTCTGAGAATTTATCACTGAACTCCATGTAAAGAAAAAAACAATCAAGTTTAACTTATATTAAATGTATAGTTCCCAAATGGGTCAGTAACTTGTGGAATGATTTTGACAATTCATTTCTATAGAACCTACATGGCTAAAAGAAATAGTGACACAAAACACAGTTTTCATTCAAGTCACTCTTTACAATGATTTAAATAATACCAGTTATTAAAACGTTTAAAATAAATAATCACCATAATTATTTAGCAGGATGTGTTATTTTAGTGATGTAAATTATAATAAAATGCTTATGGGAAAAATTACATTCAAATTCAATTGATAATAATATTATAAGAAACATATGATTAAGACCAAAAAAAAAGTTGAAATTATTCAAATTAATTAAATTCAAATTAAGATTTATGAAACTTGGAAAGAGTTCCAAACACCTGATCGAAGAGTACAAATACGGAAATATATTTAATCAAATGAATCAGAAGAGAATGACACATCGTCAAACAATACTTGGCTGCTATCAAAAAGCATCTCAAACAAACAGTATCATCATCATGATGATGGTGAAATCTGAACTCATCTAAAACTAAATAATTGCTGATTAAAATTAACGTGACAAGGTGCACTAATTGCATATAATTGAATAATAAATGCAAATTTAAAAAATTAAATAAACTAGCTATTATAACTCATATCAAAATTTGACTGGAAACAAGGCTTTTGAATATTAGTACATTGTACTGACTTCCCATTAATTATTTTCTCAAGTGAACAGTAATTCCGTACACAGTTAATTTAATAGTGATAATTAATTTGAATAAATTATTTTATAAAATTGAACACCGATCAATTAGGTTATACCAATCGATAGATCCATGTTGTTTCGTTAATGTATTATTAAACCAATTTTGAATAAGATTGGTACACAATAAACTTGTTTTAACGCTTCGTTGCCGATTTTCTCGATGAAGACAATTGTTCTGATCCAAATATCGTGATAAATTATTTCATTAATAATTGTATTAAATTTATAATTGCTTACAACAAAATGACTCGTAAACTTAATTGATAACTTTTTGTTACAAAGGTAAACTTAGTAAAGTCACAATTTCAATTATTATAAAATAAACAATATTTTTAATAAACAAATTCCAGTTATTTGAATTGAATTAATTTACCTGGTTCTATTATCAATCCGTCTATGAACAATAAAGATTTTTCTCTCTTTTCAGCTTCCAATTCAGAGTAACTACGATGCTCAGTCCGTTTTACCTCGAAATTATAGGAGAAATTTTCTGCAGGTTAATTTTTAATTAAGAACTTTTTGCAGTATCTGTTCATAAGGTACTTCTATTGCAGCATCTTTAGCCTCATCAATATTTCACTTAAGTAACGAGAGCTAATCATAATAACATCAGTTAGACTAAAAGGGCACATAACCAGCAAGCGAATAAGATACAATAACACCTTTAAATTCAGCATTTGCGCCTTTTATCCTAATTTATAGAGCGTCTAAGCATAGCAGATTATCTCCCTAAATACACCCCATACTCGTAAACCATTTATTGTTTTGACAACTACGCCAATATTGTCTCATCTTCAATATTGAGAAGTAGAGGTAACAGTGGAAAGCGCAAGCTGGGCGAAGTAAAATAAACAATAAATTATTTTACAAGTGGAATTTGCTCGTATATTAATATTTTTCCAATCTTATAGGGTTTTAAAATTAAAAAAACAATTAATAATGTAAACAAAATTTTGGATTTATTTTTTAAATATCTTAATTATTAAGATATCAATATGTCGCCACAACTACTCTTATGACATTAAAACATTTAGTTTTAGATATTTCACTAGAATTCGAAACAAGAACATTTATTTAATATTAAGAGATAGAATAAAATAGATATCAGTCAAGTATATAATATATTTGGATTAAATACGTAAAAATTTGGTCATATTTGGAATAATTCTTGATTATTAATCAAATATCTTTGGAATAAATAAGAGCTCATTAAAAATGTTCAAATCTATCAATATATTACTTTACCATACAGGGTATGGTCAAGTATTGTAATCGTGCATGAAAAAAGTGATTTTTTCAAAATATCTCAAAAAACGGCTGAAACTATTTTGATTAAAAAAATTGAGTGAAACCATGTCATTTCTGATCTACAAAAAAGCTCCAAATAAGTGAACATCGAAAAAATTATATTTTTCGAGATAATAATTGTTTTGTCAAAATGTCTGTTAGTTTGCCTGGTTGTCTGTTGGTCTGTGCGTTACGAAATTTTGTGGATCGAGCTAGCTCAAAAACTAGTGTGAATATCAAAACTAAATTTCACAGGTAGTTTTGGTACATTGAGATTAAGAGCTGATTAGATTTTGGTGGATATTGACCCAAAATTAAAGGGGGTGGTGGGTTAAAAACTAAACATCTAGGGCATTTGAGCAAACTCAACCAAATTTTGATTACATAATCACTGGGACCCCACAAGTCTCAAAATTCAAAATCTAACCGCCCAAAATGGTGGGGGTGTCAAAAAATGAAAATATAGCCCCTTGAACCAAACTCAACCAAATTTTGGATACATAATCAGTGGGCCCACAATAATCTAAAAATGTAAAAACTAACCGCCCAAAATGGGTGAGGGGGTCAAAAAATGAAAATATACCTTAGTAGCACAATGTTTCAAACTATATAGTAATTATATTGTCCCTATATAGATTTTGAGAATCTATATAGGCACTATATAGTTTGAAACATTGTGCTACTAGGGTAGGCTCTTGTACCAAACTCAACCAAATTTGTATACATAATCAGTGGGCCCCCAGGAGTCTAAAAATGCAAAAACTAACCCCCTCCTCTACATGATTATAAATAATTTTATTAAATATTAAATATAAGTGATGGGCCAAATTGTATGGTAAAGCCAAGTGGGTGGCCACATCAGAACACGTCAGTTTATTTATTATAAAGAAATCGATTTTTGTAAGAATAAAGTACATAGATTCATATTTATAAAGATGTGTAGAATGGGTGGTATTTCCTTGGTTGGGCTTGAGGCTGTGATTTGTTGTTGTGTCTTTTTGATTGGCCTCAATGGCCTCTCTCGTCTTCTTTTATCACCAATATATCACCTGGTTGTTGAATTCCTCCATTAGCAGCCCCTGCCCCTCTCTAAGAAGATCTTCTTTTCTTTTTGACTACTCATCGTATTCCATTTATTTTATGATAGAGCATAATCGCCAACTAATAAAGGAAAAGCCGGACTTGTATTTTTTACCAAAAGAAGTTATTAATAAGTTGAGAGAGAGAGAGCCAACTTGGCAATTCATTTTACAGCTTTTGCCGTCAAACAATTCGCGCTTTGCCTTCTCTGTTCATGATGTTCATTCAAACAAAAAAATGGGTGCGTGTACTTATGTACGCGCGTGAGAAGTTATACTTCTTTGGCATTATTAAAAATAAGTTTCTAATTGCATACAAATCATTAATTAAAATAAAATAATAAAAAAAATTGGAAAAGGATAGTCAACACAGTCAATAAAGTTCAGTTTTTTTTTTTTTTTTTTTTTTGGCTTTTCGGCCTTTCTAGCCGCTCAGGCCTAATTTCGATACTAGTTATATATTTTTTAAAATTTGTCTCTACCCCCGGGGAGTCAGATTTTAGCTGGATGCCTCGAGTCGGATTCAGAACCCGGGTCCCCTGGTGCAAGCTCGCTGTCACGCTACCGCCTAGCCTATCTGACCCCCCTAAAGTTCAGTTTTAAATTTGAAAAAATTAAACAAATAAATACATTATTTTCTTAAATTAAGTGTAACATAAATTCTCTCATTATTCGAATGTTTTTTTTAAATAACTCTGTTTTATTTATTGGTTTTTTTACTGACAAGCCTTGCCGAATTTTTCAGCTTCCTTGACAGCTTTATTCGTGTAATAGTTTTTACAGGATTCCTATTTATTTTACCCATCTGAAAACTGGAATAGAAATTGAATAGTAACTATTGCTAGTCATCAAATCGTAAACTAAAAAAGGAATCTTAGACTGATGAATAAGATTTATTGATATAGAATTAGATATTAGGAAATTAATAATAAATATTAAATTGGATGTTGATGAAAGCAGTCCACGGTGGTTGTAAAAAATAAGACTATAGGGGTTTTTATTATTTTACATTTTATTTGTTAAACCGACGTTTCGGAGATTTATTTCTCTCCTTCTTCAGGGTACAACCACCGTCGGACTGCTTTCATCAACATCCAATTGAATAGGCTATACCAGTCCGTCTCCTAAAGAAAATCTCTCTATCAAATAAATATTAAAAATTAATAGGTTTTTATAATATATATATATATATATTTTTTTTTTCTTTTCTTTTATTGGCCCTCGGGAACTTATAGATGCCCATTTAAGCCGGCCGATCTGACATTCGTTCATATTTCCATAAATTACGCCAGCCCTCAAATGCTGATCCCTAAGGCGGGCCGCTCGGGGGGCACAGTTGGGGCAAGCAGGAGCATCCCCGTACCGATCCCTCCGCAACCAGCAATGAGGGCATCACGAATGGCCGACGAATATAGAGCAATAAAGAACGTACTTGTTCATAAGTCCCTTCAATGAGGGATAAAACAGAATATATAATTAAAATAAAATTTAGAGAATAATAATATATATGACATAATTTGTACTAAATATTATAAGATTTTTTAATTTTAAATATTTATTATTGGTTATTGAATATTTTAAAAACAAATTTAATAATAAATTAGATAATTGAATTTCAATTTATTCATGTTTGTATTTAAATATTTATTGTTTTCTCAATGTAATATTCACTTTTTATTATTTTTAGTTAAAGAATTTTTATTAAATTTGTTTATTTATTATAGAAATGTTTATAATTTTCTAAATTTAATAATTCATAATAAATTTAAAAATTGTAAATTAATAATTTAAGAATACATATATATATATAATTATTAAGATAAAATTGAGATAATAATAAATATATGACATAATTTGTACTAAATATTATAAGATTCTTAATTTTAAATATTTATTATTGATTATTTAATATTTTAAAAGTAAATAAATAAATTTAATGATAAATTCAAAAAAAGCGGCCAGCTTCATTCTGTTAATTTTTATGTCACGGTGATGCGCGCGCATCTTAAAATTTCACTCTCACCATTTTTTCATAACGCGCCTAAAGAAGTATAACTTCAAAAACAACTTTGGATTAACAAATCGAAAACAAAATTTCCATTTTTTTTATTTTCAGATCTCACACTTTTTGCATTAATAATTTTTAGAAACAAAATATAAAACCGACTTCAAAAAAATTAAATGCAACAAATAAAATAATAATAACTTAAAAATAAAATAAAATGCACTAAAAGGTATAAAATAATAATCTTATTTTAGTTACAACTAAACGATGAAATTGTTACATTGAAATCACTTTTTGAAGTCGGTGCCAAATATATACATTTTATGAATTGCACTCAACGAGATTCTTACTTTGTACGTTTGGCGGGTAATGAAGACAACATCACGTAAACTCGCTTATATAGTTTGTTTAGCACCGACTTCAAAAAGTGATTTCGTGTAACAATTTCATCGTTTAGTTGTAACTAAATAAGATAATTATTTTATACCTTTTAGTGCATTTTATTTGATTTTTGAGTTCTGATTATTTTATTTGTTGCATTTAATTTTCTCTTTTTAGTGATGTTATTAATAGTGACTTAATATAATACACTTGCATCTCGTAAGTGAATCTGAAATTGATATATATATATATTTTATTAAACCAATTATTTTACATGAATTAACGTATACATTGTATTTGAGCTTCGACTCCGGAGATTGCTTCTCCACCATCGACTGTCCTTGATCATCTTTTAGTCCTTGTTTTTTAATAAGAGGAAAAAACTAATTAAATAAAAAAAAACCTCTTTTCCGATAATTATTCCAATTCCATATTTCTAATCCATCCCTCATTCCCCTCTGAATTGTAATTTTATTAAACAATTATTTTACATGATTATGTATACGCAGCATTTTAGCTTCGATTCGGAGTTACTTTTTCCACCATCGAGTGTCCTTATTCATCTTTAGTCCTTGTTTTTAATAAGAGGAAAAAATCTAATTAGATAAAAAAACCTCTTTTCCGATAATTATTTCAATTCCATTATTCTCTAATCAAGTCGATTGGATCAATCTCCATCCCTCTGAAATTGATAATAAAATTCAATTCATAAATAGAGGAATTCTCTCAAAATGTTAGCGGGTTTTAAATGAAAGTTTTAAGATTGTTTTTTTTTTTATAAAAGATTTTTTATTATAATTTCGATTATTTGCTCATTTGAATTGGAGATTTCCGATATTTTTTCATTGATCATATCATCAGAACTTTACCAAGTTAATATGGTACCAATCTGAAATTATGCTGAACCCAATGCAAAAAAAATAATCAAAATCTGTTAACAATTGGCAAAGAAATCGAGTAAAAGATAAAAAAAATTCAGTCGATTTGAGAACCTCCTCCTTTTTTGAAGTCGGTTAAAAATACTTTAAAAAAATTATCATACTGCATAGTTAAATGGCCAATATGTATTTGAGAGCAAAAAATAAATAAATAAAAATTAAAAATTGTTGTTTAAAAAATAAATTTTAGAAGTGATGGGAAAAAATTATAAAAGAAATAAAAGTTATCTCTTATTTAATCCTATATTTTAAAAAGACGTAATCGATTTATATTTTTTTTTTTTTTTTTTAATGATGTTGATGTGAGAAGGAGATACCAGAAGGTGGATCCCCTAAAGGCCTGTATGGGCTGGCCCCTCCATCGTGAAAAGAACAGAGTAGAAGGAAAAGAAGCCGGGATCACGAGCCAATCTCCAGAAACTTAGATACAATTCAATATCCAATTTACTAAGGTTTTAGGGGCTTTGAGCAGTGGTGAATTCTCCGCGCGATAAATTCGGTTAAATTTATCTCCCACTTAATTTTATTACCAGACCCTATACTTACAGAAAAAATGTCTGGGTGTAGCCGGGAATCGAACCCGAGACCTCCGGGTTGCCAGTCGGTTACTCTGACCATTACACCACGGAGGCGGACGTATTACAGGTTTCGAGCGCTACACCACTGCTCCCTTTATTTATTATTGAACAATGCTCTGAGGTAGAATCGTCGTAGAGGAGATACAAAAGAAAATACAGAACAATTGATAATAGGATACGACATATTAATAAGAAATAAAAAAATAAAAAAAAAACTGATGTAGCCACCCACAAGACTTTACCATACACCTCTGGCATAAGAGAGAGGGCTCTTGTATTTAATATTTAATAAAATACCAAAAATCTAACCTGGAAGACGCGTAGGTGATAGCGCGCTATCTCTGAAAGGTGCTGACTGGAGCGAATCCTTGCTGGAGAGTGTAGCTTTTGGGTTGACGGGGCTTCACCTGCAGTGGCACGGGCCAAGTGTGGACCTTGGACCCTGAAATAAATAATTGTAATATATATATGTAGTTATTGTAGAAACTCTTAATAGTTCAAAGGGAACTCTTATAAGTATCCGATAAATTTGATCAAACAAGTCTGAGCTTGTTTTCGATTCCTCTTGCTAATAAAACTAAATCTATCTTAATAAATGTAAGCTCGAACTAAAATACACATAGATTAAAAAAATTTCTTTTAATAAATAGTTTATATAAGTATTATAGCTTTTTCTGCTTATCGGAATAAACCTTTGTAAAATTTACACTAAAAATGAAATTGAAATACTAATATTAATACAAAATAAACTAGACTTTCATTTTTTGACCCTCCCGCATTTTGGGAGAGTGATTTTTGCATTTTTTAGTATTCTGGGTGCCCACTGATTATGATTAAAAAATTTGGTTGAGTTTGCTCAAATTATTTTTGATACCCTCCAATTTTGGCCCCAGAAAAAAATCTTTTAATTATTATAGGTTCATTTTTTAGTATATTTTATTTTTCTTGTTTTATTTAGCATGAAAATATTATAATTTTAATTTTTAACCCCCCTCCCCCTTAATTTTGGGTCGATATACACCAAAATCTAATCAGTTCTTAATCACAATGCACCAAAACTACATGTGAAATTTGGTTTTGATACACTCACTAATTTTTGAGCTAGCTTGTCCACAAAAATTTGGTAACGCACAGATTATTTGACAAAACAATTATTATCTCAAAAAATATAATTTTTTTGATGTTTACTTGTTAGAGCTTTTTTGTAGAGCAAAATTCCATGGTTTCGCTCAATTTTTTTAATCAAAATAGTTTCATCCGTTTTTGAGATATTTCGAAAAAACGAAGCAAAAAAACACTTTTTTCATGCACGATTACAATACTTGACCATATCCTGTATGGTAAAGCTAAAAAAAAATTGAACCTTTTATTAACACACCCATTTCTGAATAATTAGTTTAATTATTAAAAAATCAAAGTTTCCCAAAGATGAGACCCTTGCAGATCGAATTGTCTATTCAAAAACCCTCTAATCCGTGATTATCATCTAAATATATAAATAAATATACAACAATTTATAATTGCATAAGATAGTATTTATTAATTATTTCTCTTTTGAAAATATCCAACAAATTTAAAATCTCAAGAAATAAATCAATATAGATAATTTATATTCTCAATTCCGATAATATGTTTTTTAAAAGGAATTGGGAACATGTGAAGCTTGGTAGAGGACTGGATAGACTGAAATTTTGGAATAAATGTTTTTTATTAAAGAAATAGATTTTTTGATATTACAATAGTTTATAAAAAGGACACTTGTTTAGGACACACAATAGTTTATATTTAGGGAAACACTTTAGGTTCAGATGATTTATACTAACCAGGATAATAAAGTTTTGGCACGGGTTTTACCGTTTCGGGGGTTGCGACAATTTGTTCCCCGATCCTGGGAGTTTTGCATTGATATCGATTAATAAATGGAATTTTGGCACGTGTTAACCGCTTCATTAAGGCACTATAAGTTAGGCCTTAAATCGATATACTAGGGTGTCCAAGGGTCAGCTTTGAGTTGACTAGATCGAGAAACACCGTGAGTACAAGACTGATTCTTCCATTGGTGAAGCCGCGTTTTATAAGAATCTAAGGTGCTGAATCTACACTTTATGTCACCTACATTAGGTAGAGATGCGTGAGAAAAGATTAAAAAGAAGTAGTGCAAAGTTTTGCAAACTGAACTTATATAGGTAGAATAGGAAAAGAACAATTTTCTAAAAAAACAAAACAAGTTGCTAAAAGTGAATAATAAATAAATAAATGATGAATCAATCAGAATTAGTTGTGTGTGTGTGTGTTTGTGTGTGCTTTAAGAGCTATTAACAAAAGAATTCATCTGATGATAAATGTTGATTTAATCGGATCCGCCTCTGAGAGGCCGTTTTCATCTTGTTCATCAGCCGGTCATCGTGCTTGGTTGCTGACTAGCCGCCCCGGCAGGCAGGCAGGCCGGCGGGCGGTGTTTCATCTGGATTAGAATTCAATTAGTAAAACGGCGGCTTCCGAAACGGTATTAAATAACAATCAAGACAGATTATTTCAATCATCATTATTATCTTCATTTATTAATTAGTGAATATATTTTGAAACACCCTATGATAATGATGATGATGATGATGATGATGGAAATTTTAATAAGTCAAGATGAAATAAAATAAAATAAAAAATAATATTGGCAAAGTCATCAATTATCTCCCGCTAATGATTCAAGTTGATTTTAATTGGGAAAAATACATTTGTCATCCTAATTAGCAGCTCTTAATTAATTTATATATATTTAATATTTAGTCAATATTTTTTATTATAAAATAATTTATCCAATATTATTTAATATATATATATATATTAGGTGTAAAATAAGGAAAGACCAAATTATATTATATATGCTAAAATTTTTAATTACTTATTTATTTTATTCAATCCTTAACCTATTTGGGTTTTGGATTAATACAATTCTTTTTACAAACACTTACTGTACTAGATGAAGGAGGAGGTATCAGCCAAAGATGGAATCACTGGGTTCAATAAAACACCTTTAATAAGACGTTTCGGCCTGAATTTTATTTGGCCATCTTCAGTCAATTAGGCTAATTAATTTTTTACAAATGGATGTTAATTGATATATTTTTTATACAAAATTATAATTTGACCAAGTTGGTTGTTTAGACTTACAGTTATACACAAAATGCGGTACACATATGTGATCAGGACAAGCCTAGTCATAAATAAAAATTACATGGACAACAAAAAATAATTTTTAAATGCTTCGAGCACTTGATGAGTCAATTTCTACCAATTTTGGGTTGAGAAAAACGAATATGACAATGAAAATTTTTTCTCATCTCTAGTTTCTGTGAAATACAGTAGGTGGTGGATCAAGAGAAAAAGATACATTTTAATTACATATGCTAACAACATTGAAAGTGCATTTTATTTTTTTACAAATTGTAGTTACATTCTAAGAGTTCTACATTGCTGGAATAATACTTGACAGATGGTCGTGTCTGAAGAGATTTATGTGGTGCCTTCATCAGATGGTCGTTTTTTAGCTTGCCTCTTTTTTGTTGCCCAGTGTTATTAGTCCATCAGGAATTTACAGATTAGTTTTTAACCTGTAAACTCCTGATGATGGACTAATAATCCGAAATATATTGAGATTGTATACACCTCTTTGAGTTTTATTTCATTCACTCTGAAACTACACTCCCTTTACTTTATTAATGTTTATTATCCTTTATAATCACGTAGTTTTAGTTTTTTAGTTATAACTCGAGTTCTAATTGAGCTACAAACAAGTGGTAATTTGTAAATCCAAGAGGAAGCTGTTTTCTATTAGTTCAACAAAATATTGTGATCTCAAATATTGTTGTTTAATATCTAACGGAACTCGAAAATAGGTCAAAATGGTCTTTTTCACCGTTTTGATCGATTATATCTCCAAAACAAGAGCTAATCGGTAATCTTTATGGTGATTTTTGAATTCAGCAGGTGGAAATACATAAGAATCAGCTATTTTTGAGCCCGAAGCATTTTCATTATTGGGCAGTGTTATTTTAGCTTCATGTGAATTTATAACGTGCCTGGACCCAAAAGTTTCAGAATGAAAGTAATGAGTTTATATAAATTTTTTCTATATATTACATTATAATTAGATATTTGACCCTTATGTGAGGTCATCATATATCTCATCATTATTTATTTAGATACAAAAATCCAAATTAGAATCTAATTACTTTTAAATCACATGCATTTTATCATTCAATCAAATTATACAAATTCTTATAAAAATTGAGTGCAGGCATTTGAGATGTGGATATACCGGCGAATCCTGATAATAAGTTGGATAAATAGAGTTACAAATGAAGAGGTTTTAAGAAGAATGAAAAAAGAGAGAGAATTAATAAATTACATCAAAATTAGAAAATTACCGTACTTAGGCCATATATTACGTAACTCGTACAGTCCGCCTCCGTGGTGTAATGGTCAGAGTAACTGACTGGCAACCCGGAGGTCTCGGGTTCGATTCCTGGCTATACCCAGACATTTTTTCTGAAAGTATAGGGTCTGGTAATAAAAATTAAGTGGGAGATAAATTTAACCGAATTTATCGCGCGGAGAATTTACCACTGCTCGAAGCCCCTAAAACCTTAGTAAAATTGGATATTGAATTGTATCTAAGTTTCTGAGATTGGCTCGTGATCCCGGCTTCTTTTCCTTCTGCTCTGTTCTTTTCACGATGGAGGGGCCAGCCCATACTGGCCTTTAGGGGATCCACCTTCTGGTGTATCTCCTTCTCACATCAATATCATTAAAAAAAACTCTAAATACCAATTTCTACAGCTTATTTTTCAAGCCGGTAGACGGGGATCTGGGAGAAGAAGAACATCATGGTTAAAGAATCTGCGGCAATGGTTCGGGAAGACTTCCTTGGAGTTGTTTCGGGCCGCCGTCAATAAAACAATCATAGCCAGAATGATCGCCAATATTCGCTGAGCGGATAGGCACCAAAAGAAGAAGAAGTTTAAAACTAATAATAATAATAATTCGTATTTAGATATAAAAATGATACTAGATTAATATTTTTCATTAGAGTTCTATTTAAAACGAGCTTCGAGGGCGTGCCTTCGGCACGCCCTCGAAGCTCGGCCCTCCAGGCTGGTGCCCTGGCGGGCAGCGTCTAGGTCCAAAAATTTTATTCCTCTTAAAAAACCACACTCCAAATGTATACCCGTAAACTACCGAAAATACATCGTCTCTTAAAAGTTTCGCATCTTTAATTTTTGAGTGGCGAGGGGGGGGGGGAGGAACAATTATCAATATATTTAATGTTTCTTAATTTAAAAAGAATTGGAGTCTTTCATTTCAAAATTCGAATATATATATTTCAAATTTGCCTGGTTAATGAAAATCGATTGGAGCCATCAGTTTAAAATCAGAGCTGGGAATTATATTTCAAATTTGCCTCGTTAATTAATATATATTTAATGTTTCTTAATTTAAAATCTATTGGTGTTTTTTCATTTTCATTCGAGTTCAAATGAATACAATATTATCTAGACACAAAGTCTAAATCAAAAATATATAGTTTTAGTAAAAGAAATCAAGATATAAATATTAATGTGACATTGGTCTAGTGGTTAGAGCTGATGACCATAGTTCAAGAGTTCGTCGGTTCGATTACTAGGCAAGAGGGTAATTTTTTTAGAGAAATTTCTCTAAGCGTTGTTACAAATTAATCTAGATGAATATATATAGTATGGCATTTAATTATTTCTTTCTTTTTTTATTTATGTATTTGTTTACTAGTGGGTTGTCTATCAATTCTAATCTATATAGGGTAAGTGTGTATTAATTTATTTTATCAAAATAAAGAGCGGGATCTGATATATAAACAAGTCAGTGGCCTTCCCGAACAACCCCCCCCCCCCCCGTCTTTCCTTTTTTGAAAGAAAGAGAAAGAAAGAAAGTGGTCAGGTTTACTATAGAGCAAGTGAGCATCCTGTAGTGGACTGATAGTAGTAGGATAAATGTTTCGTTATCCGATTTCCCCTCTAAAGCCTCAAGCAGGTCCTGATTAAGCTCTTTAGAAGCCCTAAGCACTAAATATTCTTACGCCCGTATACTAACAGCGTATGGTCAAATATTGTAATCGTGCATGAAAAAAATTGGGGTTTTTTTGGTTCGTTTTTTCAAAGTATCTCAAAAACGGCTGAAACTATTTAGATTAAAAAAAATGGACGAAACCATGGCGTTTTGCTCTACAAAAAAGCTCTAATAAGTGAACATCGAAAAAATTATATTTTTTGAGATAATAATTGTTTTGTCAAAATGTCTGTTAGTTAGTAAGTGTGTTACCAAATCTTTGTGAACGAGCTAGCTCAAAAACTACTGTGAATATCAAAACGAAATTTCACATGTAGCTTAATAGCATTTAAATTAAGAGCTAATTACAATTTAGGTCGAAATCGAACCAAAAATGAAGGGGGGGGGGCGGATCCAGAAAAATGAAATATACCTAATATAAAATGAACGTATAATAACTAAAAGATTATTATTTTTTTCTTGGGACCAAAAATGGGGGGGTGGGTTCAAAAAATAGACTATCAATATAAGTTCTAGACCCTTTAATCGATTTGTAAGAAATTTCGCATCTGAGGGTCAACAGATTATGAATAGTAAATTTGGTTGAGTTTAGTTCAAGGGTCTAGATTTTCATTTTTGACCCTCCCCTTTAAACGATTATAAATGATTTTATTAAATATTAAATATAAGAGAGGGGCCAGGTGTGTATGGTAAATTCATGTGGATGGCCACATCAGTTGATTTTATTTTGGAACAGATGATTTTATTTGAAATAATTTAAATGACAACAAAAATTATTTTTTCGAATAATAAAATAAATAAACAATATTATATGTTTAGCTGTTTTTTTTTTTGTCTCTTAGGGTTTACTACAGAAGGACAATTATTATTATTTTTTTTTAGAGGGATACCTTTAATGTTTTTGAAATGAAGATGAGGCTGTATCGTGTGTATTGTATATTATAATAAATATATAAATGAAAAAGATTAAGAAAAGAATAGAAAAGAAAAAAACACACTTTTCTTTCTGTTGTCCAAAAAATTGAATAGAAACCGAAAATTACACTTGATTTGTATTCTATAACAGAAAAAAACAGAAGCAAAGAAGGGAGGAGTTCTTTTGTTCGGCCGTTGTTCTTGTATTGTTATTGTTGTTTTGTTATTTCGATAGGGGGGGGGGGTTAATTTAAGGCTGTTTTGGGGGGCTGGCTTTCGCTCTCGGCAAACCGCAAAATGTGGCTGGCTCGTGTGGTTCTACATAATTACTTCTTTTAAAAAAAGAAAAAGTAGGAGAAGAATGAGAAAATTGCTTTGGGGGCGCGTGCGCCCTCACCCCATCCCAAAAAATAAAAAATTTGACCAACCCCCGCGATCGCGAAAATTTTATTTTTCAATCGATATCAATGAAGATAAAATCATTCGGAAAGGAAGAAAGGTGGAATATAAAGGCAGGTGAATAGTGAAGGGCCGGAGAAGGAACATTCACCTGCAAGAGTAGAGGTCAAGGAACTCTTAAGGGATGCATTACCACAAGAAAATAAACATATATATATATAGCCATCACGAACACTTGCCAGCGCATTTCATAATTATATTCAAGTTTACATGCTTGGAGTTAATTTGTTTCTATGATAAAATCGATTAACATTAACACAAAACGAAACACTCTGTTGAATATAAAAATTAATTAAAAGCTAGATATTAATTAAAATCGATATTTATTCAATATTAAATAACATTAATAATAAACCGATAATAACATATGACTTATTATTTTTAATTGCAATTAAATTTAAATATTGAATAATTTAAAGATAATTGAAATTATTTATTTATTATTTCTACGTACCCTTAAACTGGCAATATTAATGAAAACAATTATTCTTTTCAAATAGAATTATACAATTCTTTTAGAAAAACAATCTCAAAACGCTTATTAGAAATCCTCACTTTAACAATAAAAATTTGAAAAAATAATTATTTTAAAAAAGGTATAGTAAAGCAACTATAGACAAATAATTTTTATAACAAAAAATAAAATCGACTTCAAAAAAGTTAAATACAACAAATAAAATAATAAGAACTCAAAAATAAAATAAAATGCACTAAAAGGTATAAAATAATTATCTTAATTTAATTACAACTAAACGACGAAATATTAACATGAAATTAGTTTTTGAAGTCGGTGCAAAACATATACATTTTATGAATCGAACTCGACGGATCTTACTTAGTACGTTTGACGGGTAAGCTCGTTTATATAGTTTGTTTAGCACCGACTTCAAAAAGAGATTTCATGTAAATATTTCGTCGTTTAGTTGTAACTAAATTAGATAATTATCTTATATCTTTTAGTGGATTTTATTTTATTTTTGAGTTATTATTATTTTATTTGATGCATTTAATTTTTTTTTTTTATAAAAATTATTTTTATTGTTCCCTTTTTAGTGATGTTATTATTACAATAGTGACTTAATATAATACTTTTCATACATCTCGTAAGAGAAAAGCGTCGGGCGAATGAATCAGAAAATGATAATAAAATTCAATTCATAAATAAAGAAATTCTCTCGAAACGTTTGCGGGTTTTAAATGAATGTTTTAAGATTTTTTTTAAAAAAGATTTTATTTATTATAATTTCGATTATTTGCTCATAAGAATTGGAGATTTACGTTATTTCGTCATTGATCATATCATCAGAACTTGACATAAATTAATATGGTACCACCCCTAAGGTACTTTTTCCAATAAAAAAAAATAATCGAAATCGCTCGCTGAAAATACATAAAATAAATAAATAGTTAAATATCTTGACTATCTTGGAGCTATACTGATCCAAAAGAAGAAAGAATCATTAAAATCGGTTCATAAACAAAGAAGTTATGGCTGAACAAACATAACAAAAAAGGTCCAATACCAATGAAAAAAAAACGGGACCAATCGGAAAGTATACTGAAACCAATGCAAAAAAATCATCAAAATCGGTTCACAATTGGTGAAGAAATCAAGAAATATAGACACAAAAAAATGTGTGTGTCAGCTCCGACGCACGACTGGAGTTTACTCATTCAGATCGACTGTCTAAATAGGCACAAAAAAGGCTTACTAGTCTAAGAAAAAGATATATCATAGTCTAAGAAAAGATATACCATATCAAATGATAAATAAACGAATCAGTTAAAATACCTAAATAAAATTTCAAATATTAATTAGATCAATAGTTCCGTCGTTATTAATTACTGTGACTAGAGGCTTATGGTAACTGAAATAAGACACATGAACGTTGGTGTAGATATGTGGTTCACAAATCTTACCCACGAATTATAAATAAAATCTATAATATAAATGTTATATAAATTTTAAATAAATATTATAATTAAATTTAAAATAAGAATTATATATAATATAATATATATAATATAATATGTATGATATATCTAAAATAATAACAATAAAGTATAAATATAACATAAGTATATAATATAAAAAATGAATAGTTATAGTGATTGTCTAATTATCTAAGTTTAACCATAATACGTTAGAGAAAGACGTATCCAATTATAGGGTTGAATTATATATGATATATATAAATAAAATCATCATTTAATTTTTGAGATTAATTAAATGAAAATTTCTAAATGTCATGTAATAAAGTTTCAACAGTTTTAAAAAATAAATAAGCACTCGACAGGGATGGAACCTGTCATGTTGCATTTAAATATATATATAATAATATTTTTTCGATTAATTTTTCAATGTCAATTTTAAAATCCGCGCCTAAAAAAATGTTTGAATGATGTTGCCCTTTTTTACCACCAGAAGAGTGTGCGTACGAAAAACGTAACGCTGTCATTCGTTGACTGAATTTTACTACCCATAATTTTCCATACCGGGCTCCTTATATGCAAATCGATTCTTACGGAGTAAACTCCAAAAAAAATTCAGTCGAATTGAAAACCTCCTCCTATTTTGAAGTCGGTTAATAAATATTTTCAAATTAGAATATGATTGTTTTGAGATGAATTTTTTTCTGGCTTCTTAATTACGTTAACAATTTATTTGATTGCCCCTCCCCCCCTCCTCCGGTCACATTTCTTATAAAACAAGAAAGATCTTTTAATCGACAATCCAAATTCACTATTCAAAATATTTTTTTTTAACGTTGAATTAGACTAAAAAAGTAAAAAAAGTGTTGGGTTTATATACTAGAACTGTTCTGTAACTTCCAATATAACGTTTAAATTCATTTCTAAGATGAAAATAAATTCTTCGTTTGGCACTAGAAAGACTTGCGTTTTTGAAATCGAGACAAATAAAGAGAGCTTTTTCTTCGCATTTCAGAGAAAAAGACCTAAATAATCGCTCACCGAGCGTACCGAGTCTTAATTGAAGCTCCCAAGTTCCATTCTGATAGTGAATAGAAACATAATTGCATAGAAGAATATAGAAATCAAAATTAATTGCTAGAAATTATTAACAATAAACAGTATGTTTTAAATAAATTAAAGCCGAGGCACCTGACATATTTTTTAAGGCCTTTTATAGCCTTTTCTTGAATAAACTTCTTAAGATATTGAAAATATCAATCAAGCCCGCATGTTTTTTTATTTCACTGAATGAACTAGAAATTTAAAGACCTTTTAAATGAGTATAAGAAATTTGTCTGGTATTTAAAACATTTATATCTTATTACGTAAAAGATGCGGGTTCGATTCATATTTAGGTAGCTCATTCAGAAAAAACTAGGCCCTAGGTGTCAGGCATGTCTTGTTCACAATTAAATTACTATTATTATCCCAGGTAACACACAATATCCTCAGAATATTCTAAGAAGATTTAAATGTCCTTAGAATATCCTTAGAATATTCTTAGGATATTGTGGTTACCTGGGATTATTAAGGCGCTGGAATATTTAATTGTTTAATTAATGAATCAAGGCCTAGGCTGCGAAAAATGTGTAGCCTAGTGGATATAGGAGATAAAACTCTTATGACAAAGCATTGCAGTACACATGCAAAGATCCCGGGTTCGAGCCCCGGCTGATCCTTTTGTCTGTAATAAAAGTAATCTTGTCTTCGTTCCCTAAATTTAAATTTATTATTATTAATTATTTTATTAATTAATTATTTAATTTATTTATTAATTTATTAATTTACGTCCACAATTAATTTATGCCGGGATGGCTAATGCGTCGCTTGCTCCTGGTATCGGGTTTTTCCGCGGAATTTTTAAATTACTCTTTGTCTTTTGATGGAAATCTATGGTCATGTTATTTGTTAATGAGCATACATTTCTATGTTTTTTCTTTTTTTTTTTTTTTATTTGTTAATTATTTGTTAAATTGTTGTAGTTAATTTGTATTCATGTTTGTTAATGTATTATTATATTGCGGACCCAGTATCCAATCTACTCAGCATCGCATCAGCAAGTGATATGCGTAAAAATTTTTGATTTTATTTATTAAATTCAGATTTTTACAGCACTTTTGTGTTTCTAACCTAAATCTTTATGCCGAACGGCCTCCAGCCTGTAGTTTGAGAACGCTTCCACGAGAGGGCGTCTCCCGCCCAAGCACCCAGGTGCGCCATCTTGGAAATATTTACATATTTGACTCATAATTTTAAATTATATATATACTTCTCGTGATATAGTGCTACCAACAGTGACTTTCAAACCTCCAAATTAGCTATTAATTTTTATTTTTTCTTATAAAAAAACTGTTAACATGTCATGTACTGCGTGCTCGGAGAATTTGGATGATTCTAAGACTACTATAAAATGTAGTTCCTGTGGTAATGATTATCATTCAAAATGTGAACATGTGGAATTGAGAGGCTTTCATCTTCGAAAGAATACATGGAAGTGCAGGATTTGTTGTGGTCGGAGCATTCGGGATACTGTCGATACTCCTGGGGAAAGAGGAGAGGTTCTCGATATTCCCGAAGAGAGTGATAACACTAACAGAAAATATATGGAGGAAATACTCTCTCTAGTCAAGAGTTTGCATTTAAAAACAGATTATATGAAGGCCCAATTGGATTCTGTGCTGCGAGAAAATAAAAACCTACGTGATGAAATATCTAATCTTAAATCTAAACAAAATGAAAAATCTGACCTGTCATACTCGAGTGTGGCTAAGAATAGATTAATATTAGTTAATCCAAAAGAAGGAAAATTGGAAAATTCTGATAAAACTAGATCTGAATTGAGAGATAAGATAAATCCTGTTGACATTGGAATAACCATAAAAAATGTTACTAAAAGTGGTGGTGTTGTTTTGCAATGTCAAGCAGACAAAGATGTTGATGATATTAAGAAACAGATTCAAACTAATTTGGGAAAAAATTTTGAAGTTAAACAAAATAGAAATAAAAACAAAATAAAGATTATTGGTATAAATGAAGATGAATACTCAAAATCTAATGAAACACTTATTGAGCAAATATATAAACAAAATGATCTTGAAATTAATAAATGTGAAGTAAGCATTGTTCATAGGACAAAGATAAGGAAGAATATGTTTAATTTAATAATGGAAGTAAATGGTTTTATGTACGAAAAGTTACAAAGTACAAAGAAGATATATATTGGTTGGAATAATTGTCCATTTTATGATGATCTAGGTATAATACGCTGCTATTCCTGTTGGTCCTATGGCCATTTTGCACGATCGTGTACAAATGAAAAAGCATGTCCCTCGTGCAGTGAAAGCCATATTAACGAATGTAAAAATAAAAATAAAAAATGTATAAATTGTTTAAATGCCAATACTAAATATGGACTCAAATTGGATATGAACCATGAAGCTTGGGATAAAAATTGTCCATCGTTTCTGAGAATAGTTGAGGGACGTAAAAAATTTCTTAACTTTAAATAACAATCAGAGACACAAAGGGATGATCAAATAATCTGCTTTAACTGTCAGGGATATTTAAATAATAAGGATCAAATTGAGCACTATATTAACAATTCAAGTTATTCAATTGTTGCTCTAACGGAGACACATGTCTCTGATGATATAACTGTTAAAGAACTTTCAATGAAGGGCTATAAATTGGAACAAGTCTGTACTAAAAATAAAAGAACTGGTGGCGTAATGATTTTCATAAGGACACATCTACAGTATAGAGTTAAAAAAACATTAAATTTTGAAAATTATTTCTGGCTGATGTCTCTGGAGATAATCATCAATAAAAATAAATATTTATTTACTGTGATTTATCATCCTCCAGCTAAGGAAGATGTTGAGTTTTTGAATGGGTTTGAGAAATATCTTGACGAGATAAGTGATTTTCCTGGAAATATAATTATAATGGGGGATTTTAATTATGATTTGAATCAAACAACGTTTTATATTCAAAAGTATAAAGATTTGATCTATAAAAATGGACTTGACCAAATAGTCAATCAACCTACGAGAGTTACATTACATAGTGAAACGATTATTGATCATGTTATAACAAATATAAGGAATGATATAAAAGTAAAAGTTCTTTCAACCCCAAGAATCAGTGATCACTATATGTTAAGTGTTTCAATTGATGACCTATACAGAGAAAAAAGCAAATTCTAGGGAAAAGTAAGGTGGATATAATGTTTGAATGTAGAAATTATAAAAAATATGACAAAAACTTTTTTCAAGAGAGACTTTTTGAGACACAATGGGACACTGGGATTTCTGATGTTGATTGTCTTGCGGATGCCCTAGTGGACTCCATGATAAAAGCCTTGAATTTGATGTGTCCAATGGAAAGGTTTAGGGTTCCCATACAGTATATTGATAACAAATGGATTAATAAAGATATTATAGAGGAAATGAAAAATAGAGACAATATGTATAAAATTGCTAAAATTACTAATGATGAAAGTAAATGGAATGAATATAAAGTAAAGAAAAATTATGTTATTAAAATAATAAAAGAAGCAAAAGATAATTATTTATATGAATTGATCGATAAAAATAAATTTAATGGTAAAACTATGTGGAAAAATTTAAAAACCATATTACCAAATAAAAATAAAAATGTATTACAAAAAAATAAAATTCTGTTTGATGGTAAAACTGAAACCAACCCTGAAAAAATAGCATACTGTTTTAATGATTATTTTGTAAATAGCATTGAAAAAATAATAAATGATATTACATATGAAAAAGCTAGATTGGTGAATCATGGAAACTGTTGTTTCTTAAGACCAATACAAATTAGCGGGGAAAAAGAAGAATTTTGTTATTTTCAGAAATTAACAATGATTAAATTAAAGAAAATTATAAATTCATTAAAGAATACTGGGGGTGGTAAGGATGGACTAAAAACATCAATAGTGAAAGATGCAACAGAAATAACTGCAAATAGATTTTTGGATGTAATCAATGCATCCTTGGATAAGGGAGTATTTCCCAAAAACTGGAAGATGTCTACCGTAATACCAGTGCCAAAAGTTATTGGAACGATTAAATGTGAAGAATATAGACCAATAAACACTGTTCCAATATATGAAAAGGTTTTGGAATTGGCAGTAAAGGAACAAATGATAGAGTATTGCGAAAGGACAAATTTGTTTTCTGAGAGTCAATCTGGTTTTAGATCAAAACACTCTTGTGAAAGCGTCATATTGAGAATTGTTGATGATTGGCTTGGTAAAGTCGAGGACGGAGAAACAATAATTGCTGTGTTTTTGGATTACAAACGTGCGTTCGAAACTATAAATAGAAAGATCCTTTTGGAAAAACTTGAAATGTTCGGAATAAAGGGAAATGTAAACAAATGGTTCTCCTCATATCTTGAAGACAGACAGCAAGTGGTGAAGTTTGAAAATGAGTTTTCCGGAAAACGTCAGGTGAACAGTGGGGTACCACAGGGGACTATTCTGGGGCCACTATTGTTTATAATCTATATTAATGATTTAGAAAATTGTATAAAGAATTGTAAACTAAATGTATTTGCGGATGATACCATGATATATATTAGTGGAAAAAATATTGAGCACCTTGTTACAAAGATAAATGAAGACCTAAATAATGTTTATAAATACTTATGTTTTAACAGCCTAAGAGTAAATATTGAAAAATGTAAATATATTATAGTGAATGACAAAGGAGAAAGGGGAGAGGGAAGCATTATTATTAACGATATTACTTTGGAAAGGGTAGATAAAATTAAATACTTGGGTGTTCTGTTGGATGATAGGATCAAGTTCGAAATGCATGCAAAGTATATTTTAAATAAAATATCTAGGCTAACTCACCTATTAGGTAGATTGGGAAAAAATTTGTCATTCAATACAAAATTATTGTTATATAAATCTCTAATAGAGCCTCACTTCACTTTTTGTTCAACAATATTAAATATTCTTCCTGATTTTCTGATTAGAGAGTTGCAATTAAAACAAAATGTATGCATGAGAATAATTTTAAAATGTAATAGATACACCAGTATTAATATGATGTTAAATACGCTAAATTTTCTCAATGTAAAAGAGACAATATATTGTAATTCGCTGATTATGATTTTCAGGATAAGGAACGGTTTGGCACCAGAATATTTAAGGGAAAAATTAAAATATACTAATGAAGGTGGTTATTATGATTTGAGAGGTGGGGAAAATTTCAGGATTGATATTTGTAGGACAAATAAAAAATTTAGGACTTTATTTTATAGGGGTTTGTCCGATTACAATAAAGTGCCGAGTGAGATAAGAAATGTCACTAGAATCCAGGAATTTAAGGAGCGATTGTTGGAATTCGTAATTTCGAAAAGATAATCTTCTTGTGGAATCTCCTCGAAAATTATAATGTTGTATTGTGATTGCGTCATTATTGCATTGTATTGTTAAATTGTATTGTGTTGTATTGTTTTCTCTTGTTTTTGTGATATTATCATTGTATATTGTTATTTTTGTGATGTTAACATTGTATGTTCTTGCATACTATTATTGTATATGTTATAGCTGAAAATAGCTAATAAAGATTATTATTATTATTATTATTATTTATTGTAGCTAGATTGTATTGATGTTTGGAGGACCTAGCCACCGAGGACTTGTGCCTCTAAGCAGGTCGAGGAATAAAGATTTATTTATTTATTTATTTACAAAACAATGTTGTGTGTATCATATTTAACAAATCAATAAATTAAATATATTAGTTTGATTTTTCTTTTCTATATACATTAATGTTTGATGAAATATTAAATTTTTATATAAATTTATGCGTTATATCAGAAAGAATATTTATTTATTTATTATCTTACATAGTAAGGATTGTAATCTCCATTAATGGTGTTAAGCAACAATTGTTTTCACTATAATTTCACACAGCCTAAAAAAAAAACTCGGTAAGCCCGTATTAAATTTAGACGAAAATTTTCAATTTTTGTTTTTTTTTTGCTCATTATTTTGAAAAATGTCTGAAACGTGGAGAAAAATGTCAATTTAATTCAATTGTCAATTCAATTTAGTTTTGATTGAAAAATTGGGTTGGTTAATCGTTGGTTTACATGCAACTAAAGGGAAGAGGTTAAATAACTAGAGGTTTTGAAGGTTAAATTGAAAAATCAAATATAATACTGTAAAGCAGAGGTTGCCAAATTGTGCGCCGCAACCTCTTCACAACAGGTGCGCCGCGAAGCTTAATAATTAATTGAAACAAGACATTTGGCCTAACTAGACAAAAAACAAAGTGCGAAGCTAAAAATGTATTTAATATTAATTTTTAACTCTTACTTACGATTAGACATACATAAACCGAAACAATTTAACTTTGACACCCTCGAAAAAATATGAAATGTATACAAAGGGTCTCCCCTGTGGTCTGATTCTTTGATTTTCAAAGAAAAATAAGATATATAAATATGTGTAGAAATTTCCTTGGGAAATTTGTGAGGTGTATTGAGCCCTCGAGCTGGAGTTCCTAAAAAATTTAAAGATTTTATTGTATGAATTTATGTGTTCCAGGCTGATTATGGCGGGTTGAACTAGTCGAAACTGTTTCCGATTTATAATTTTCATTGAAAGAAAAAACATTAGTATATTTTTTTCTTTAAATTTTTGAGAAACTCCAGCTACCTCGTGGGCTTAATAAACCTCAAGAATTTCCCAAGGAAATTTCTACACATACATGCAATATAGCCATTAAAGTGCATCTAACGTAGGGGAAAGTGGGGAAAACACGAACGCGGGGTAATCCCGAATGCAACAGTTTTGATATATTAGAAATAAATGGCGGTATTTTGTTTACGACCACCATGAAGTTCACGTCGCTTGTAGTGCCAATCAACAACAGGGGACATATAGACGCAAGCACGGGTCAAGTTATGGACATTTCAATTTTTTGTGTGTTTTTGATGTAATTTTTTACGTAAATATAACTTAATATAGTCTTATTTCTATCGACAATAGTAAGATAAACTTTATATAGTTGAATACTCATATATTAATGATTCTATGCCGATAATGCTTAACGGCAAAAGTAACATAACCTATAATAATTTTGTCATTTTAATTGTTTCGATCCTGCGGGGCAATGGCGAACAGACCATGTCGGGTAATCTCGAACGTTCGGTATTACCCAGCAGGATCGAAACAATTAAAATGACAAAATTATTATAGATTATGTTACTTTTGCCGTTAAGCATTATCGGCATAGAATCATTAATATATGAGTAGTCAAATATATAAATAAAAAAGTAGTTCTTACTATTGTTGATAGAAATAAAACTAAATTAAGTTATATTTACGTAAAAAAATGGTTGAGTTATTTACGAATGCTTTTAATGGGTGCAGTAAGTAATCTTGAAAATGGATTCAGATCTGCAAGAATATATCCCTTGCGGCCTATTGAAATTCATGGTCAACAAACTGCTGAAAAAGCTTCTGATGCACAAGATCGCAGTGTTGAAGTTTCAATGCTCAAGCTTCTGATGCACGTCCTGTTCATTTCCAATCAAATAACACACAACCGCTTGATGCTACTGCATCTTCTTCCATGGTACAAACTTCTGGTTCAGCAATAGATGATCTTCGTGGACATGACAATTCAGTTACAGCTGTAGAGGCGAGCACGTTGTCAGTTTTTCTAACTGAAATCGTTGAAGTGCATATAAATCCTTCCAAAACATCTAAGAGCAAAATTATAAAGAAGAATTATTTTAACAAACACACCTATTAAAGATCAATTAGATGAAAAGGAAAATAAAAAACGAGCAAAGAAGAAGGAATCAACAGAAAAGCTGCAAAAATACCAAGGAAAAAAACTGAAATAAAAAGACTGAAACGTGATCGTAGCAAATATAAAAACGAAGAAACTAAAAAAGTATTGAACAATTTCAAGAATATTAAAGAGTTTAGTGATTCTAGTCAAGGAATGAAAGAAGGAAAGGACGAAACTATTGACTACTATTGTATTTTTTGTAATGATAAATATATAGATCCCCCCCGATGAAGACTGGATTATGTACTCCGTTTGGGAAAATTGGGTTCATGAGAAATGTACAGATGGACAGTCAACATCGGAGGGTTATAAATGTGATCTCTGTCGTAATTAAGACTGTTTTATAGGTTATAAATGTTTATTCGTAGTTACCCCACTTAGTGTTCGGGTTTACCCGACTATGTGGGGTAACTACGACATATGTCGGGTAAACCCGAACACTAAGGGTTTTGTTTTTTCTTTTTTAATATTACATTTTATAAACAAATTTTATATTTTGACTACTTAACTAGTTAGATAGATAATTCAACTTAATTATAAAACAATAAAAGTAAGGTTATGTTTCAAAACTGGTGTTCTATTCAAGTTTTCCCTTAGGTGTTCGTGTTTCCCCCACTTTCCCCTACATACGAAAAATAAAATTTTAATTCCCAAGATATTTTTATCGATTCTAATACAAGAGTATTTAGAGAGGCCAAATACGGTATTTGTTTTTTTAAATGTACTTTTACTTAGGATAGGGCGCCATGTAAACATTTTAATTGAAAAAATCCGCCACGACTCGGAAAAGTTTCTGAACCCCTGCTGTAAAGCATATTTCTTTGTAAAAATATAATTTTTGCTTTTAAAAATTTGCGAGAAGTAAATTTTTTATTATATTAATTTTTATAGGAATGAATCAAATAACACTTGCAACATAAATCCTATTTTATTTTATATAAATTAATTGAAAATAATAATTATTATTTCAATTCGAAATGTTATAATATTGAGTTAAGGTCTCATGTTACAAATGCTTTCGATAGTCAGGCCGCAAAACTTGCATTACTAGTCCTATGAAAAATTCTAATTAATATTCAAAAAATTATAATTTATCTCTTAATAAATAATTTTCAGTTGTAGATAATCTCATGCAGAGTATAAATTAAGATCAACTGTTTTTTTTAAGTATAGGGTGATTGAAATTGAAATATCGTCTTGTTAATGATGTTGATGATGACCGCGGTTAATTAAACTAGACTAGACAGTGTGTAAGTGTCTAAGTGTAAGTGGTTGACTTGCTTGCATTGGACGATAAACTAAGGAGGAAGGAAGATGATGTCCCCCGGAAGGAAGCAGGAAGGCCGGCTGGAATTTGGCAGGCAAGGTGCATGGAATACCGATGGCAGCGCCACCTCACCAATGGCGGCCACCTTGGACACCAACTACTAACAGCTGATAGGAAGTATTTATCATTAGCCACTTGCAAGAAACAGACACAAAGTGGGAGATTATCAGACGTATATTCATAATAATTTTATTATATATTATTATATTCCTCTCTTTCGCTCTCTTTCTGTTTTATTATATAGACAACAAGAACAACTCATCAGCAGGCAGATGAATTATTTACAGACAACTTTCTATTAGCATTCTTTTTAGCAGTTTACTATGTAGTTTGATATAACGAAATTTAGAAATTTATCCAGAAATTTAAAGGCAAGAATCATTAAGAATCTTATTAAAATAATAATAATAATAATTTAATTATTTTTATGATTGTGATTAAAACAAGATATTTTAATATTCGTAGAGTTGTTGTTAAATTACTAACAAAAATAAATAATCACCTGATTAAAAACTACTTAGAAATGAAATTAATTTAATTAAAGTTATTTCATACATTGTTAAAATCATTATTGATACTAATCACAACCTGATTAAAAATTATTTAAAAAATGAAATTAATTTAATTAAAATTGTTTCGTACATTGTTAAAATAATTATTGATAATAATCAGAACCTAATTAAAATTTTTTGAAAATTAAATTAATTAAATTAAAGCTATTTCAGCCATTGTTAAAATTATTATTGATAATAATCACAACTTTGGGGGTCAGGTTGGTCGTTTGGGTAAGTACATGCCTCGTAATCAAATTAACCCAGGTTCAAGTCCGACTCTCGGCAATCCGACTTTAATCTGATCCCTACATATTCGAGAATAAACTAGATATATATAGTATCGTAAAATGGCTAATGGTTGAATCCGAGAAAGCAAAAAAAAAAAAAAAAAAATCACAACCTAATTAAAAATTAATTAAGAATTATTTAAAAATAAAATTATTTAATTAAATTTATTCCAATTATTATATACTTATGGAAGAGAGACTTTAATATTGTTAGAGTTCGTGGCTGTGATGAAACTGTACTAGATGAAGATTCATCTTTGGCTGATACCTCCTCCTTCATCTAGTAGTAGAGTGACTTTAATGCCATTTGGGATTTGAAATAATAGGCCCTTAGAAGAAAATGAGCTGAATTTATATGATTATTTCCTTAAAAGATATAAGAAAATACCAAGACACCTATAGAGTATAGAGTATTTTAACCATGTCTTGTATGGCAAAGCATGAATTTCGAGATTAGCTATTCGAAAAGTATCTAATAGAAAAGTTTATTTTTATTGACCAAATGTATATAAGTCAAGGTTTTTATAAATTAACCCTAAAGACGATATCCTTCTGATTATACTCTATATAGATATTTTCTATACCAGAAAATGTTTATGAAAAGCTCAAATGTAAATTTGCAAAATCCTCAACATTGTCTAAGGGCCAGAGTTGCATGTCGGTTGGTAAACTCTTTTAAACGTTGACAAAGGGTAAAACCTTATAATTCACCTTGTGCCTGACGGGATGGCCAATCAGATGAAAGTGCTTGTCATCTGATTGGCCATCCCTCCGGCGACAAGGTGAATTATAAGGTTTTACCCTTTGTCAACGTTTAAAAAGAGTTTACCAACCGACATACAACTGGCCCTAAGAGTGTACCATGTCTTGAAAAATATTTCCTTTACTTTGCTTTTTACTTTAAAATGATTGTGTTAATTATTAACAATAATGATTTTAACAATGTATGAAATAACTTTAATTAAATTAATTTAATTATTAAAATAATTTTTAATTAGGTTCTGTTTATTATCAATAATGATTTTAACAATGCTTTTAATAACATTTATTATTATAAGCTAATTTTTAATCAGGTGATTGTTTGTTTTTGTTTTTAATTGAGCAACAGCTCTTCTAAACAACAAATAGACATAGAGCGGACTGTATGTATATTGTAAAATTGTATATACCTCTTGTGTAATGTTATTGTTGTTTTTGTTAGAAGTGGAGGGGTAGAGCAAGTGTTTGTTCATGATCGAAAAAGACCCCGAACACGGTGTATCTACTGCTTGATGACTGTCTGTCTGGCTGGCTGGCTGGTCCCCCTCCAGCTCCAGCAGTCCACCTGTGCTGGCGCGCGCCAAAGCCCCTTCCGGTTTCCCCTTCATTCCTCCGGGCGGCCCTTCTGAAGAGTTTTCAAGGGCACAAGTCCAGAAGCTATTAGGGTCCGGTTGAGCCTAATTTAAGGGACAATTCAGGTGACAGGTCAATCGATCCGATCGGCGGTTTAATCGCTATCGATTCCACCTGACACGACAACACTTCATAAAACACAAATCTGATGGCCAAAATAAGGGGTTGAATATGGAAATTTAGAGATCAAGGGTCGTTGAGGTTCAATGCCCATGGCAAAGCTTAGGTAATCGTTTATCTTTCGACACCAATCTTCGGCTTTAATCGAAAATCAATCTTGTATAAATTTAATAATAAAATCCATGAAAAGAAACAATAATAAATACAATGAAAAGAATAGGCACAATTGAAAAATAAACAATTAATAAAATCCAATTATTGCGTCTATTGTAAATGTAAATTAATTGTTTTGTTATTTATAATTAGTTATTAAATAATAAATTTATTATAATTGAATGAATATTAATCAAGTTTTATTTTATTATTACTTCTTTAGATTGACTATGAATAAATATCCTCTTAACATCGTACTATTAAGTAATTATTTTTCCAATCTCAATTAGAAAAAAGTGAACATTTTTCAAGTCATGGTACGTTCTCTAGCAAATTTTTTAGATTTTATTATTTGGCCACTTACCGTTCGAAGGGGTTACATAAAATTATGAAATATAAATTACTTACCATACATTTGAATATATTGATATTTTTCCGTATTAAATAAATTCATTTTTTTTTTATGAAAACTATAATCAAAATGTTTCAGGAGTAATTCTCCCTTTATCAATGGAAAATGAATCAATGATAATAAAACAATGATAAATAAATAAATAAATATTTTCAAAAATAGAAAATGATGAATGAAATTATCTTGAATAAAAATAAAAATATAAATATTTACGAAAATTATTTTTCTTCTAGAATTTTTTTGATAAATATATGATAATAGAAAAATAAAATAAAAAACGGACCTTTTGTTAATTTAATTTTTCTTGTTTAAAAATTCGATAAGTATTTCTAAAAGTAATATTTTTTTTTTCGTTCTAAATTTCGCTCTTTATCTAAAATCTTGAGATTGGAAAAGTTAAAATTGTGTCCCAGGTTAGGGGCCATCCATAAATTAAGTCACACGAATTTCAAGATTTTTAGACCCCCTTCATTGAGCCTCCCCCTGTATTGTGACGTCACAGTATTACTTTTATATTTTTATTTATATTTGAAAAAAATTTAATTTTTTTTTAATTTGACTGTGACGTCACAGTATTTAAGACACCCCTCCTTTCACATCTTATCACAAATCTGAGATGCCCCCCCCCTTACTGTGTGACGTAATTTCCCACATAGCACAAGAATAATCTATAAATATTCTGATAATATCTTCTCTGGACATTGGAATATCCTATCCCAGGTAACACACAATATCCTCAGAATATTCTAAGAAGATTTAAATGTCCTTAGAATATCCTTAGAATATTCTTAGGATATTGTGGTTACCTGGGATGAATAATCTTTCAATCTTCGTAGATATTCTGGGAATATTCTTAGAACTAAAATATTCGTGTAGGACATTAAATTTCCTTTCCCGAAATATTCCTAGTTGCGCATTCTTGGAATATTTGGAAAAGAATATTCTCAGAAGATTAAATCCCATACAAATATTCTGTGGATCTCCCGGAGATAATTTGAATATATATGTCCTTTAAATAACTTCTTAGAATATTCTGGGGATATTGTGTGTTACCTGGGCTATGCGCGGACTAGCTAGCATGGTATATAAAATAAAATAAATCACCCTATAGGTATATATACTGTTATATTTATTTATTTATTTAACTTAAGTTGTTCTAATCTTTATATAATTATTATTTTCTAAAAGTACTGTTATTCTTTTGACTAATGATCATTTTATACCAAAATCGCCATATTCTAGATTGACAATTATTATAATGATTCACATATGTTATGTGACTCACACACTAACACTCTTCAAATATGAGTCACTATGTTTTTTTAATAATTAAAAGAACTTAAAGAGGTATTTACCAATGATTGAAGGAAAAAATAAAACCTTTTTCTAGACTCAGTATAGTCTAGTCCTAGGGGTGAACCGTGATTGGAATTAGGTGTACACCGTCTTTGGAATTTAATATATAACGCCCTGTTATCTATTTTCTTCTACTTGGAAATGAAATGGAAGTAGGTGTACACGATATTAGTTCGCGGTTCACCCCTCGGTCTAGTCTTTTTTTCAGCTCACTAGTTTCAGAGTTTCCTTTCCTTTCTCCGATTTTCTGTGTAATATTTTTGATTCAATACTAAAAATCTAATGAAATTTTGTTTCTGGTATACTAGAAAGAACTTTTAAAAATCTTTTGGTGCCAAGTTATTGTGGAAGATCTGAATTCACGTACTCAGACTGACAAAATCATGCTTGAAAATATTTTTTTTCACAAATAAGTATTTAAAATGTTAAATAAATAAATAAATAAATACTCTGGGCTTATTTCAATGAGTAATAATAAATAATACAATCATTCATTTAATTATTAATATTTAAAATGAAAATAATTAATCTATTCTTATACCTACTATATATTTAAATATAATAATTTATAAGTTTATAACTATAGTACACTTTTCAGTATTTAGGTACAAAAATAAAAAATAAATTATAAATAAGTCAAACATTTTTTTACTTTACCATACAGGGTATGGTCAAGCATTGTATTCGTGCATGAAAAAAAAGTGTTTTTTTCCTTGTCTTTTTTCGAAATATCTCAAAAACGGTAAGAAGTATTTTATATGGTAAAGTCAAGACGATGGCCACATCAGAACACGTCAGCTTATTTGTCAAAAAGTCTGTTAGTCTGTCTGGTTAGTTAGTTAGTCTGTGCGTTACCAAATTTTGTGGACGAGCTAGCTCAAAAACTAGTGTGAATATCGAAACCAAATTTCCCACGTAGTTTTGGTCCATTGAGATTAAGAGCTGATAAGATTTTGGTGAATATCGACTCAAAATTAAGGGAGGTGGGGGGGGGGGGGGGGGTTAAAAATTAATAAAAATCTAGGCCATTTCAGCAAACTCAACCAAATTTTGTATACATAATCAGTGGAACCCCAGAAGTCTAAAAATGCAAAAACTAACCCCCCAAAATGTGTGTGGGGAGGGGGGAGAATAAAAATCTTGGCCAATTATCAATCTCAACCAAATTTTGTATACATAATCAGCAGGGACCCCAGAAGTCTAAAAATCCAAAAACTAACCGCCCAAAATGGAGGGGTGTGTAAGGTCAAAAAATGAAAATTTAGGCTCTTATACCAAAGCCAACCAAATTTTGTATACATAATCATTGGGCTCCCCAGGAGTCTAAAAATGAAAAAAGTAACCCCCCTACCCTACATGATTATAAATAATTTTAATAAATGAATTTAACTTTTAAGAACCAATCATAGATTTTAGAGAAAATATTTTTACATTGCATATCAGAGAGGTTCGTCCCCTTAGGAATCGAACCCAAGCGCTAACTAAGCTTGCCGGACCGTTAGCCAAACCCTTAAATAATTTTACTAAATATTAAATATAAGTGAAGGGTCAGGTTGTATGGTAAAGTCAAGTGGATGGCCACATCAGAACACGTCAGCTTATTGTTGTTTTTAAAATAAAAATATAATAAATATTTTTTTTTATTATTTACACTTAGATTGATTGATAGATTGATAGAGATTTTTATCAAATAGATAGATTCTAGATAAAAAATTGACAATAAAGATAATCTATACCTATAAAACGATGAATGTTAAAATCATTCCAGTTTTTTGAACTCAATTTGAACATAATTATGTTTAATTATACTCTGAAGATGGTGTAATAAAAAAAAAAACTAAAATTGTATATATATAGTAAGTTAGTATAAGAGAGAGGAAGCATGTCCAGGTGCGTACGGCCCTTTCTTTTCTATTTCTTCTTATCAGATTCAAATACACACACTCACAAAAAAAACCGACTTCTAACATCAAAAGCAATCTACATTACTTATCTATGACTATTACTATTAATTTTATACAACACCAAAACATTCGTCTAACATAAAAATATTTTATTTTTGGTTTTGTTTTTTTTTCGGTATTTTGGAAAGCTTAACAAAAAAACCCTTCCTAATAGCACTGAAGATTGTATTATGGTTTTGTTCGATATTTTAATGACAAGGACAGACAATTTTCAACACTCAAGTAACTATTTTTTGGTTCTCAACTGGGTACACCGCTAACTGTACTACAGATACTATCACGGTGTCTGTTCAGTCGAGCTGAAATCAATTATCCCCCCTAATGCCCTCTTTACGCGAAACACGCGGTTTTCTAACGCTCAGCACCCCTTCGCTGTCAAATTGGATAAAAGTCGAACAAGCGCTTTCGCCAACTCTTTTATCCCTTTGACCTCCAGAGACTGGAACTCACTCCCTGCCACCATCTTTCTCGCGACTTATAACCTTCAGCTATTTAAGACCCGTATCCACAGATACCTTCGACCCCCGCCCAACCCATAAAATTCTTTCTTCTTCTTTTCACGATGGAGGGGCCAACCCAGGCCTTTAGGGGTTGCACCTTTTTTGGTGTAACTCCTTCTCTCATCATTATCATAAAAAATAAAAAATAACTAACTCTAAAAGCCGTTAAAATAGTATATTTTCCAAAAAATAAAGAATTATCAACTATAATATACTATCTAAAATTATAATATTGGTGAATAATTAAACATTGAGATATAAACCACCTAGTCTAAAAGATACTGACCATTTTGGGAGCTGATTTCAAAACCCAAATAACAATCGCCCCCTGAAAGATGTCAAAAAATAACCTATTATAACATATATAGTAAATCTTAAACTATTTACATTGCGGCAAATTCCATTAGAAGCAAAATTGTAGAGGACATTTTTGTTTAAAAAAAATTGAAAATAACCACCCAAAATGGGGGAGACTCAAAGATAAAATTCTAGCCCTTTCGACCAAACTCAACCAAATTTTGTATACATATTCTGTGGACCCACAGAAGACTAGAAAAGCAAAAACTAACCACCCAAAATGGAGGAGAGGGTCAAAAAATGAAAATCTAGGCCCTTGTACCAAACTTAAATTAGTTTTTTTCATTTCTAGTCTTCTGAGGGTCCACAGAGTATGTATACGAAATTTGGTTGAGTTTGGTTGAAAGGGCTAGAATTTTTATTTTTGACCCTCCTCATTTTCGGAGGTTATTTTCAAAAAAATTTTTTAACAAAAATATGAAAAATTACATCCTCTACAATTTTGCTCCTAATAGAATTTGCCGTAGAGTACAAAGTTTAGGAATTATAATTAATGAGGTGATTTTATGGTATTTTTTTGACATCTTCAGGGTTCCATTACCCCTAAAAACGACTCGATTTGGCGAGAGGTATGTACTGAACACACTACGGATATGTTATTTTGATTCTAAAATCATCTTCCAAAATGATTAGTAGCTCTCGGTCTAAACGTATTGCAAGTGTTTATTTAGAAAATATATCATTCTAGTATTTGAACCCATGAAAAATAACATAAAGAATATTTATAATTAAAGAGACTGATGATTAAAGTCAAATCTTCGAAACTATAGTCTCTATCAAATAAATGTTATATGACTCATATTTATATTCGTTATGTAGTATAAGTTTATGGGTATTTGCATAAGCAGATGATAACCTCATTGATTTCTCTTCATAAAAAACTAAATTTTCGAAAGAACTAGAATTTTGATTAATAATTAAAAATTGAATTATAAACAACCATTTTGCATCTGTTATCTAACCATTTTCAGAGTATCAAACGGCTATAATAAAATCAATTTGAAAACTACGCATGTGGTTTTTATTTAAGTTCTCGGGACGAAATATTCGATTTGGAGAATTTAATGAATGGATAGGCAATGTGTCAAAAAAAAAATGAATAACATTGAATAAAGTTGGATAATAATTTATTTTTCGGTATTGAATTTTCTCAGTATTTTGGGAAAAATTTATTTTTGTTCTCTACAATAGCCCCTCAATCGGATAAGCTCTATAATTCACGTTATTTTTACTATTTCCAAAATATTCCCGGGTCATGGGGTAATTTTGGACATTCATTAAAAATTTTGAGATAAAAATAAGTTTAAGTTTTTTCAAGATACATCTAAAATAGTGCAAAAAGTGTCTAGAATAGCCCCGTTCTACGATGATAATGTATTATTCGGTATTGAATTTTCTCAGTATTTTTGGAAAAAATGTTTCTAAATCAAATTCATGACGTTTCGGTATTTATTTATTTTTATAAAGAAAATAAAAAATCAATAACCGAAGAAAAAGTATTTAATCACTTTGCAAAACTATAGATTTAGATAAATTTCTAGCTCCGAAAAAAATGGATTTTTTTGCTCATTGAGATTAAAAATGTCCGAAACGTGAAGTAAAATCATTTCATCTGTTTGCGTTTCTGGATTTCTTGACAAAACATCGTAGAAATTTCATTCTTTTTGATTCCTATTCTTTCAATACATAGAAATTATTAGATTTTAGTCTCTTAAGCTTTTAGAATTTCCGGTTAACAGTAATATTTTTATTGAGATTTAAGGTGTTGTCGTAATCTAGGCGTAAATAATCCGCGCCAAGTGTGAATCACCTCATGTTAAGTGTTCTGTAAGTACTTTATATTTTCTAAAATATTCAATATAATAAATTCGTTCTTATTTGTTGTTGAAAAATTAGGAATTTTTCATATAATTTAGTCCCTTTTTAACATCCACATGTATAAATATCATCTAAAAATATCCACTTTGAGATTCTAGAATACTAGATGACAATGACTTGTGGAAAATAACTCTATAAACATTCATGTACAGTATATAGTAGATTAGTAATGGATATTACGAAAGATCCGAAAATTTGAGATTTTTCCAAAATGCTATTCTTTGATAGCACTATTTCAAAAAAACGTTAAATCATTCAAATTAAAATAGAAGCTTTAACTGGCTATTGGTATTGGTAAATCCCTTTTTCCAAGTCATTCTGCATAGTATTTATTTATAAATTTTTAATTTAAAAAAATGCGATACGGGAACTTAAATGAATATTTTAGACTTTAACGAACGAATAGAAAATATTTCCTTAAATTTTTTCTTCTTCTCTTTAATTTTCTCATTTCTGTTTCTTTTAATTTTAACATTATCATCATTTTATTCCTCCTCTCTTTCTACCATTCGTTCTTTCTTCCCGTGAGATTATCTTTACATTAAATATTATTCGCTTTTCATATTTAGATGATGGATGAATTGAGAGAGAAAGAAATAAGAAAAAAACCAAACGGCGTATATTTTCACAATCATGACTTTTAATTATTGTAGTTAGAAATGTAAAAATCAATGTCATCGGAAATTGTAATAAAAATAGAAAAGATAGGTGTTAAAGAGAAAGAGAGAAAGAATTGGCCTCCTTTTTCAGACATATACATCTCTCTTTGCTTTAATTTTAGTTATTATAACCTGTTTAATTATTTATAAGTTATATAGATATGTACTGACATTATGTAGATATATAATAATAATTAATATACCTTAGAATATATATTATTATCTAATTGATATAATATTCGATATAATTTAATTATCTATATTAATCCGACTTAATTTATTTTCATTGTAACCTGATATAATAATAATATGTATCATTCAATTTTAATTTTGATGTTATTAAATAATAAATTATTTTTCATTTGAATTAGAGGGAAATTAATGCGATTTTATAGTAATGTAAAATTCGAGTATATTTATATAGTAATAATTGATGATTTAATTAAGTAAAATAAAAATGAAGAAAAAAGTAAACTTTTACTGGAAGGTTTGTTTGCAAAATTTGTGGATATATGGTATTTGCGATTTTTAACGCTCTTCTCCTTTACAGAAAAAAAATTATTTCGGTGTTTATGAAACGATTTATTTTATATTATTTTTTCTGAGTTTTAATCTAAATATTTATTTGAAACAATTTATTTATTTAAAGATAGCTCAAGTTTTAAAAATGGATCACAATTATTATTATTATTTGAAATCCAAACAAAATAAATAATTTATAGTTTAGGACCAAAATCAATCCTTGTATGATAGAATCTGCAAAAAAAGTTAAGGCTAGAAAGCTGAAATTTGGTGTGAAGATGCTCTTGGGTCAAATTCCAGCTCATTTGATAAACCAGATCAAAGGTGTAACTACCATAAGCAAATAACGGGATAACGGAGAATTGAAAATTTTGATATTTTGTTTAAGGGCCTAAAATTTGTAGCTAAGCCACTCGAAAGCGATAACGATTCGATTTTTGGCTTTTCATTTCCTAGTTCTTGAAATCTAATCAGTTCTTTGTAAAGGAAGTACAAACATTTTTTTCCACAAACCGTATTTTGTATAAACTTGATTTTTTGAGTTATCATGGATAGAATATTCGCAAATAAATATAAAAAAATTTCAGTGAATTTAATACTCGTTTATCCAGTGAAAATAATTTAAAATTAAAATATCGTATATTTATTATAAGAACATCAAAGACTTATTTTTCTCCTTATTATCATAAGCTCAAATTTCTCGAATTATATGAATATAATTAATAATTTAACTGCGTCTATTTAATCAAATGTTATTTAACCATGTTTAGAGTTACAAACGGCTAAAATAAAATCAATTTAAAAGCTGCGTATTTGTGTTTTAATTTAATCTAAACGAAATATTTGATTTGGAGAGTTTAATGAATGGATAGGGAATGTGTCAAAAAAAGTTATTAGCCATTTAAATTTGAATAATATTGAATAAAATATCATAGTAATTAGTATTGAATTTTCTCAGTATTTTAGAAAAGATTTTATCAAATTCACGACGTTTCGGTATTTATTTTTCAAGTTCAATGAAATGTATAAGAATTTATTGTTTATTTAATCGAAAACGAACCTAATAATAATATAAATAAATAGAATAAGGGTACAATAGAGGTAGATTAAAAAAAAATAACAATATTATTGTTCATGTAACATTTATTAAACTGTTTCAGAATCAACATATAAATACATAACTCAATTTAAAAGAATAAAAATTGAGTTAAAAATAAAAAATATTATAAAAATATATATATTTATATTTCGCTTAAAAAGTAATATTTTACATCTTATCGCGCATATAGTGGGATAAGATAAAACTGCTTAAGAGACAAGATGAGTTAATCAAAGATAAATTAGTCCTTAGTTCTTAAAATGACACTTGGATAAATTAATTAATATAAAATGCGTAAAAAATTTCGAATTAACATGTAGGTAAAGATGACGTAAAAGTAAATTATAGTGTAAATATTTTAAAAACGAAATATTAATGAAATATTAATAAATATTTACAAGCTAATATCCAACACTTACATCGTCCTTTTAGTTTTAAGTTGAAAAAAAAACTATCTTATTCCTGTAATGTGTAGTTTTTTAAACTTAAAAAGATCATCTACAGAATATACCTGTTCTTTTTTCCTTGAAGAACAATCTGATAGTTCACAAGAATACTGAGTATGTAGCTAACTGTTTTCTCATTATAGCACATCTTGCCCCGCCTTATATTATAATTATCTTAAAATATATTTGGTTTATCAGGTATCTCGGATGGAAATAAAAATAAATTAAATATTATACACAAATATATATTAAACATTTTTTTAAAATGAAAATAAAAGTGATTATTTAAAATAAGCTTAATTTAAATAGAATATATTTACAGTAGACTTAAAAACTTAATAGAAGAAAATATATTATTTGTTTTTTTTTACATTGAATACTTAATTGATATTTGAGTTAATTAATATATTTGTTTAATTACAAACAAATCACAGGTTCTTTTAATTTTTATAGAATTTTAAATATCGAAGACTTTAATGCGTTATTGTTTTATTAGTGTATTTGAAAACGTTTAATTATTAATTAATTATATTGCTTGATTTTCCTTTACAATTATTTTTTGAGTTGGGTGAAAGAATATAAAATCGTTTAAGTAATTAATTAGAAATCAAATGTACTTTTAATTGTTGGAAACTTTAATGCGTTTTTTTATAAGAATACTTGTAAGATGGTTAATTGTTCTAAATAATATTGCTTGATTTTCTCTTGAAAATATTTTTTTAGTTAAGCGAAAGAATATATTCATTTAATTAAATAGAAATCAACTTTAAGTACATTTAATTGTTGGAAACTTTAATGCGTTTTTTATAAGAATGTAAAATGGTTAATTAATATTAATAACAATTAAAACAGGAATATCAGGGAATTGGAAAATAAATAAAAAACAGTTTTTATTAAATGGGCCAGACGTTTCGTCGATTTATTTCGACTTCTTCAGTGGCCATCTTATCACTCTTTGTCAATAGACAATTTCACTATGCGACGAAACATTCTTAATCATTTTTATTATATCTACAATACATTCTTGGCCTCAATGACTCAACAATCTTGAACTTTTTTCCTCCTTTTAACAATACAAAATCAAAAATTTTCTTGTAATTTTTTTTTTATGAATTCTTGATTTTTTAATTGTTGAAAGGAGGAAAAAACAGCTCAAGATTGTTGTATTGTAGATATAATAAAAAAGATTAAGGATGTTTCGTCGCATAATGTAATTGTCTATTGACAAAGAGTGATAAGATGGGCCACTGAGGAAGTCGAAATAAATCGAGGAAACGTCTGGCCCATTCAATAAAAACCCTGTTTTTTATTTATTGTCCAATTCCCTGGTATTCCTGTTTTAATTAATATTAATATTGGATGTGAATGATATACAATTATTAATAATATTGCTTGATTTTCTCTTGAAAATAATATATTCATTTAATTAAATAGAAATCAAATGTACCTACATTTAATTGTTGGAAACTTTAATGCGTTTTTTATAAGAATACTTGATGATTAATTATTATATTTTGTATAATTTTCTTTAACAAATATTTTTTGAGTTGTGGGTGAAAGAATATATATTATTCGTTTAATTAATTAGGAATCAAACGTAGGTACGTTTAATTTTTGGAAACTTTAATGCGTTTAATACTTGAAAAATGGTTAATTTAATTAAAAATATTGCTTGATTTTCTTTTAAATAAATTTATAATAAATTTGTTGGACGAAAATATTGGCGAATATAATCATTATTATATCATTTAATTCTTGGAGACTTTAATGCGTTTTTTATTTCAATATTACTTAAAAGGTTAGTTAGTTCAAATCAAATTTATTTGGTGATTTTAGTAGATTAGAGAATATATCTGAATATATTATAAGAGTGTACGAGTTATATATAGGAAAATTAATGGTTAATTGATTAAAGTAATAAAAAAATATTAAATATTTGTCGTACCTAAGTTTCTTAGAAATATTAGGAATCATCTTTGGGTTTTTAGCTTTGGGTGTTATATTTTTTATTTCCATTACTCCAACAAATAGAAACAAGAGTTTTCTAGCAATGGAAAATGTTAGTTTTAGTTTTTGTTTGATAAATAATATAATATACCTATATACAATTTATAACTGGAGTCTTTTTCGAAGGGGTTGATTGACGTAAGCCGCCGATACGCACCCCTTTCAGTGAATGTCATCCTTGATCTCGTGGAAAAGCCGAATGATGGTGCATTGGCCGGGCCGCTTCTCGGGATTCCTGTTCCAGTAAATCGCAAAGCGCCGAGATATACGTCTGCGCCATTTGCAACGTTTCGAATTTGCTGAGCTTATGGTCCTCGCCGAGACTCGGGATCACCTCGCGAAGCCGGTCAAACGCCTCGTTCAAACCGTTCATCCGTCGTCGTTCCCGGGCGTTGGCCGCTAATCGTCGCCGACGTAGGACATTCGGCGAGGGGGGACGTGTCGGATTCTGTTGGCTGTCCGAGGATGAACTATGGGCTCGGCGACGTCGCATCGGCATCCCAGGGGACGTGGAAGCCACACTGGAAGGCGTTGGCGGCGTTGACATGGACATGGGCGGCGGGTGCCGGCCCAGGCCTGAGAAATCCAGGAAGAAGTCGGCATTGGTAAAGCCAGGATGCAGCCCCGAAGAAGAGACCTCCATCGCGAGAGGTGGCCCACCGTCTGGCTCTCCATGTCCGTCAGCTGGCCCTCCCGCCCGACCACCGCCTCCTCCTTCTCCTTACCCCCCTTCGCCTTATCCCTCCCCCGCCAGCACCTACCCTTCCCCTCACTCTCTTGCAGCCTCCAACTGAAAAATAATACGCTAATAAGTTCATCTTCATTTAAAACATCGTTTTTCTATGTATTTGTAATTCTACATATTACTAGTTTTCTCACAGGGTCCTAAATGAGGTAAAATTTTTGAAAATTCCTCTTTTGACTTCTGGGAAGAAAAGCCCATTTGCTCAGCTCCTATGTAATAAGATTATATATTCTTTTTATTGTATACCCAGGTAACCACAATATCCTCCAGAATATTCTAAGGATATTCTAAGGACATTTAAATCTTCTTAGAATATTCTGAGGATATTGTGTGCTACCAGGGTATGTGTAGCTACAGGAGTGTCTGTAAATTGGTTTATGAATCAGATTATAGCCCGTCAAATATTTTCAGAGAACCAGGCTTGAACCCGGGTCTCCTGTTAAGTCATTTAAAAAAACAATATATGTGAGCCTCATCCACTTAAGCTCACGGGGGAAATGAAACTTATTTACCCGTTATATAAAAATAACACCTACGGCTAAATCATTTATATTTCCTAATTTTGATAAATTTTAAGTATTGAAGGAGACAATAAAAGAGTGTGTCTTCTGCTGGAATTCCACACTCTTTTATTGTCTCCTTCAATATATAAAAATTCTGCTACCCTCGGCAAAAAAACATTCAATTTAAATTTTAAGTAATTAACATGAACTATTTGTGATTTTTAAAATAATAATTTAAATTTCTTAATTTTAATAAATATTATTTGTCATTAGTGGAATTTAAAAAAATTATTTCCCCTCTATTGAGTAATTTCTCCTTTATTGTAACAAAATAATCTGACGTGTTCTGATGTGGCCATCCACTTGACTTTACCATACAAGCCTACCCTTGACTTATATTTAGTATTTAATAAAATTATTTACAATCATGAAGGGTAGGGGGGTTACTTTTTGGTTTTTTAAACTCCTAGGGGCAACACTGATTATGTATACAAAATTTGGTTGAGTTTGGTAAATGGCCAAGATTTTCATTTTTTGACCCCCCCCCCCATTTTGGGCGGTTAGTTTTTGAATTTTTAGACTTCTGGGCACCCACTGATTCATCATCATCATCATCATCAGCCTGGTCGATATCGACAATCCACTGCTGAATATAGGCCTCTTCCATCAAATGGAAGGGTGGTTTTTGCATTTTAAGTCTCCTGACTACTGATTATGTATACAAAATTTGGTTGAGTTTGGTAAATGGCTGAGATTTTCATTTTTTGACTCCCCTCCACCCCCTTAATTTTGGGTCGATATGCACCAAAATCTAATCAGCTCTTAATCTCAATGTAGCAAAACTAAGTGTGAAATTTGGTTTCGATATTCACACTAGTTTTTGAGCTAGCTCGTCCACAAAAATTTGGTAACGCACAGACTCACTAACTAACAAACAGACATTTTGACAAAACAATTATTATCTCGAAAAATATCATTTTTTCAATTTTGACTTATTAGAGCTTTTTTGTAGAGCGAAATGCTATGGTTTCGCTCAATTTTTTTAATCGAAATAGTTTGAGCTGTTTTTTAGATATTTTGAAAAAAAGAAGGAAAAAAACACTTTTTTCATGCACGATTACAATACTTGACCATACCCCTGTATGGTAAAGTAAAAAAATCAAACAGATACGTCGGCGTCGCTAAAGAAGTTTCACTTCAAAAATTCAAATTATTGAATAAATCACAACAAAAAATATAGTAAAAAACAATAACAAATTATTTTTTCTAGATAGAGAGCTACGCTAGAGGGATAATCATAAAAATTAGGGCGTTAAAATCACCAAGATTTTTAATATAATATTTTAATTTAGATGTCTTATAAAAAAATAAAAAAAATTCATTAAAATCGAAATTCGGATTAAAATACATGTGTGGAAACGTCAAAACTGTATTTTTGGCATTGGGAAATACTTTAAAGAGATAACACAAGATCGTCTCAGACGCGGGCTAGGGCTACACAGAGTTAAAATAAAGTAAAGAAAATTTTGAAAAATTTAAGAAACTTTTAAAATTTTATTTACTTTATTTAAATATGCTTCACCAAGAACCCAAACCATTCTCCCTTAACGAAACTAGAGAGTTTAAGTAAAGCTCACCATCTCAATCATGAACGTTAAGCCCGGGCGCAAATTGAAAACAAGGCGCACGTAGTTGAGGATTATTTTTGTTTAACACTTAAACAATTATTATAAATACTGAACTGCAATTTGTTCATACATTCACAACAAAAAATAATTTTTAAGAAAAAAATAAAAACTGACTTCAAAAAATTAAATGCAACAATATAAAAATACACTAAAAGGTATAAAATAATTATTATCTTATTTAGTTACAACTAAACGACGAAATATTAACACGAAATTACTTTTTGAAGTCGGTGCCAAACAAACTATACCTATAAGCGAGCGTACCCTCCAAACGTACTAAGTAAGATCCGTCGAGTGCGATTCATAAAAGGTATATGTTTGGCACCAACTTCAAAAAGTAATTTCATGTTAATATTTCGTCGTTTAGTTGTAACTAAATAAGATAATAATTATTTTATACCTTTTAGTGTATTTTATTTGTTGCATTTAATTTTTTGAAGTCGGTTTTTATTTTTTCTTAAAAATTATTTTTATTTTTCTCTTTTAGTGATGTTATTAATAGTGATTATATCATCAGAACTTGACCAAATTAATATGACACCATCCCTAAGACACCCCTTTCGATAAAAAAAGAACCATCGAAATCGGTTCATAAACAAAGAGGTTAGGTCTAAACAAACCTAATAAAAAAGGTCTAATACCTATGAAAAAATCGAAAAAAATGGGACCAATCGGAAGCTAGACTGGACCCAATGCAAAAAAAATTTTCAAAATCGGTTGACAATTGGCGGAGATATGAGGTAACATAGGCACAAAAAAAAAAAAAAAATTCAGTCGAATAGAGAACCTCCTCCTTTTTTGAAGTCGGTTAAAAACTAAACCATATCAATAGTTCTTTAAGCCTCTGCTGGCTCTCTGCTGCGCTCAATTTGCGCTCGAGCTAAGAAGCCACATTGGGGCGTTATGTTTTATACCCTCAGTCTTCGAGGAGGGTGTATTCCTCCCTGCCTTTTGAATGTTACAATTTGGAGTTGTATTTTTTAACCGACTTCAAAAAGGGGAGGTTCTCAATTCGACTGATTTTTTTTGTATATGTTACCTGATATCTTCGCCAATTGTGAACCGATTTTGATGATTTTTTGCATTGGGTTCAGTATAGTTTCCGATTAGTTCCATTTAATTTTCATTGGTATTGGATCTTTTTGTTCAGGCATAACTTCTTTGTTTATAAACCGATTTTAATGCTTTTTTCTGCGTTTGGATCAGTATACCTCCAAGATAGACAAGATACCTAACTATTTATTTATTTATATATTTTATATATGTTCAGCGAGAATTTTTTTGCCACCTGGACCAATTTCGATGATTCTTTTTTTATTGGAAAGGGGTTACCTTAGGGGTGGTCCCATATTAATTTGGTCAAGTTCTGATTATATGATCAATGACGAAATAACGTAAATCTTCAATTCTTATCAGCAAATAAATAATAAATAAAATCTTTTATAAAAATAAATCTTAAAACATTCATTTAAAGCCCGCAAACGTTTCGAGAGAATTTCTAAATTTATGAATTGAATTGTATTATCATTTTCTGGAATGGGATGGGGAAAAGAAGACCAATCGACTTGATTGGGGAATAATGGAATTGAAATAATTATCGGAAAAGAGGTTTTTTTATCTAATTAGATTTTTCCTCTTATTAAAAACAAGGACTAAAGATGAATAAGGACACTCGATGGTGGAGAAGTGATCTCCGGAATCGAAGCAAAAAATACAATGTATACATTCATTAATGTAAAATAATTGGTTTAATAAAATTTATAAAAAAAAAAAATAAAAATTCTGGAGGGACACGATAGAAATGGAGGAATTGGAATAATTATCGGAAAAGAGGTTGTTTTATTTAATTAGTTTTTTCCTCTTATTAAAAATAAGGACTAAAAAGATGATCAAGGACAGTCAATGGAGGAGAAGTAATCTCCGAAGTCGAAGCTCAAATACAATGTATACATTAATTCAATCATTTTTTGATTCATTCGCCCGACCCTTCTTTACGAGATGCATGCAAGTTATAATATTAAGCCACTATTAATAATATCACTAAAAAAGAGAAAATAAAAATAATTTTTAGAAAAAATAAATAAAAACCGTCTTCAAAAAATTAAATGCAACAAATAAAATAATAATGACTGAAAAATCAAATCAAATTACTAAAAGGTATAAAATAATTATTATCTTATTTAGTTACAACTAAACGACGAAATATTAACATGAAATCCCTTTTTGAAGTCAGTCCTAAACAAACTATATAAGCGAGCTTACCAGCCAAAAGTATTAAGTAAGATCCGTCGAGTTCGATTCATAAAATGTATACTTTTGGCACCGACTTCAAAAAGTGATTTCATGTTAATATTTCGTCATTGAGTCGTAACTAAATTAGATAATAATTATTTTATACCTTTTAGTGAATTTGATTTGATTTTTGAGTTATTATTATTTTATTTGTTGCATTTGTTACACAAGTGTCAAAAAAGATGTTTTTACACCAATAAATATATTTTCCATTTTTTTTTAATGATATTGATATGAGAAGGAAATACACCAAAAAAGGTGCATCCCCTAAAGCCCTGTGTTGGCTATTTTTAACCGACTTCAAAAAAGGAGGAGGTTCTCTATTCGACTGATTTTTTTTTTTTTTTTGTGCCTATGTTACCTCATATCTCCGCCAATTATCAACCGATTTTGAAATTTTTTTTGCATTGGGTCCAGTCTACCTTCCGATTGGTCCCATTTTTTTTCGTTTTTTTTTTCATAGGTATTAGACCTTTTTTATTAGGTTTGTTTAGACCTAACCTCTTTGTTTATGAACCGATTTCGATGGTTCTTTTTTTATCCGAAAGGGGGTGTCTTAGGGATGGTGTCATATTAATTTGGTCAAGTTCTGATGATATGATCACTATTAATAACATCACTAAAAAGAGAAAAATAAAAAAATAATTTTTAAGAAAAAATAAAAACCGACTTCAAAAAATTAAATGCAACAAATAAAATACACTAAAAGGTATAAAATAATTATTATCTTATTTAGTTACAACTAAACGACAAAATATTAACATGAAATTACTTTTTAAAGTCGGTGCTAAACATATACGTTTTATGAATCGCACTCGACGGATCTTACTTAGTACGTTTGGCGGGTACGCTCGCTTATAGGTATAGTTTGTTTGGTACCGACTTCAAAAAGTAATTTCATGTTAATATTTCGTAGTTTAGTTGTAACTAAATAAGATAATAATTATTTTATACCTTTTAGTGTATTTTGTTTGTTGCATTTAATTTTTGAAGTCGGTTTTTATTTTTTTCTTAAAAATTATTTTTATTGGAAATAGTCTCTTAATTATTTCTGGACTGCCTTCATCCAATACTGATGTAATAAAGATAAATAAGTATATAATATAAATATATATTTAGCAGTCACTCCATATCATGAACACAGAGGGGGTCACAGAATACCAAATATTTTATCAAATTAATAATATAGGATCATTTTTTAGTTTTACCACTCGAGAGTCCTAAACAACGATATCTGCCAGTTGAATTGTATCTATTTAATAGAAAAAAACAACAAATAAATTATTTGAAAATATAACATTGATAAGGATATCTTCATTTGATAAAAAATATATTTCGAAAAAACAAAAATTCCTTCTACTTAAATGGTAGATAATTAAGATGGTGGTGCCACCTTGTAGATTCAAGTTGAAACCATGGGTTATTAAGTCCCCTCTTTCTCTCTCTCTCTCTCTCTCTCTCTCTCGAGGCTCCACCCTTCTCAAAAATATGTCTTCCGCTTCTATTAACGCAATCTCATGTCTCTGTACCGAGTTCCCGTAGATTAACCTATGGTCCAGATTTAATTTGGCAATCCTCACTTCTTAATCCTTAATGGTTTTTAAAAACGTTTGGCTCTAAAAATCTTTATTAAGTCGTTTTAATTCAATATAAATTGTAATCAAATTTTAAATATAAAAATAAAATTAATCTGATACTATTCAATTAATAAATAATATATTGGATTTGAAAAACTAATTAGGTATAATATAAAATATAATTAATAACAATTATTATAGTTTTTAAGGAATTTGGTGTTGGTACTTGGTGAAACATTTTTTTTTTTTAATTATTGGATAAAAATTAGATAAATCAGGGGTATATAAATTGACTTGTGATAATTGCGACGCAATCTACATAGGACAAACTGGACGCTCTTTTAGAACTCGCTACTCGGAACATGAAAGAGCCTTTAATAGTCTCAGCAGATCAGATGATATTAATATGGAATCAACTTCTACCTTCGCCAATCATCTACATTTGAATAAACACACCTCTTCTATTAGCCACCTAGTTCCGTTACATTTCGAAAGAAAGGGCTTACGTTTAGATTTTTTAGAGTCAACGGAAATAAAATTAGCTCTCTCAAATAAAACGAATATACTAAATAATCAATTAGAAGTCAAGAAAAGTACAATCATTGATTACATTCTTTAAATATTTGCAAATTTGTTTTGTGTGTAAATTCTCATTTCTCAGAAGACCATTCAAAATTAAACAAAATAGACTTCTCCCTCCACTAATTTTAAATATTTACCCTTTTGTTATCTTAAAAATAAATTTTACCATTGAGTTGTATTCAAATTCGAAATCCTCATTTCTCAAAAGGCCATTCAAAATTAAACAAAAGTAGACTCCCTACCTTTTCTCCCTCCACTAATTTTAAATATTTACCCTTTTGTTATCTTAAAAAAATAAATTTTACCATTGACTTGTATTCAATTTCGACTTATCCAGGTCAGTTACTTTCTGTTTCTCCTGAAGATGGGTTAGTCACCCGAAATATATATATCGAGATTAAAGATTCTCCAAAAATAAATTCGTTTTATTTTTTTATATCTTAATGTGAAACCTACCAAGTATTTTTATCCAATAATTTACAATTATTATAATTTATCATCAATTAAATTATTTTCAATTGAAAGTTGTTGCCGAGAGTAGCAGAATTTTTATATATTGAAGGAGACAATAAAAGATTAATTCCTGTGAATACATTGTAATAGACTGATGAAGAGGACAAAGCCCTCGAAACTATAGTCTCGTTATAAATAAATAAAATTTATAATTCCAGCAGAAGACACACTCTTTTATTGTCTCCTTCAATAAATTATTTTCTTTTAAAAAATCATTTTTTTCCAATTTCTTTTTATTAATTAATTAGATTTTTAATTATTATAAGCCCACTAATAGTTCATTACAAATATTATTATATGTAATAGAGAGAAATTTAATTCGAAGTCTTTTTTATTGAAGACAGAGTGGTAGAATGCTGAATTAATGCAAAGGTAGAGCAAAAATAATGAAAACCACAAATTCCGAATTATATAAAGGTCATTTTCATACTCGTAAAAAACCCGAAGATTCGGAGGATCGTTCCTCCTTCTTTAGAATTTAAAACCTCAGGATATATTAATTTTCAATTGCAATTAAGTTCAAAATGTTGTGTTCCACGATGCCTTTATGATGACCAGAGCGGTCAAAACGTTGCCAAAAAATAAATAATATCGACCATTTTGATTGATTTAAAAATAAAATGATGTGGCATCCACATAGCCCTGGTCCTTCTCTTATATTTAATAACGAGCTTTTCGTGCGTGCCTTCGGCACGCCCTCGAAGCTCGGCCCTCCGGGCTGGTGCCCTGGCGGGCAGCGTCTCGGTCCAAAAATTTTATTCCTCTTAAAAAACCACACTCCAAATGTGTATACCCGTAAACTACCGAAAATACATCGTCTCTTAAAAGTTTCGCATCTTTAATTTTTGAGTGGCGGGGGGGGGGGGGGAGAGAACAATTATCAATATATTTAATGTTTCTTAATTTAAAATGAATTGGAGTCTTTCATTTCAAAATTCGAATATATATATTTCAAATTTGCCTGGTTAATGAAAATCGATTGGAGCCATCAGTTTAAAATCAGAGCTGTGAATTATATTTCAAATTTGCCTCGTTAATTAATATATATTTAATGTTTCTTAATTTAAAATCTATTGGTGTTTTTTCAATTTCATTCGAGTTCAAATGAATACAATATTATCTAGACACAAAGTCTAAATCAAAAATATATAGTTTTATTAGTTGAATAAAAGATTTCACTGTCGATGGTAACAGAATTGTTTTTATTTTAGGTTAAAAATAAAATAAAATGAGAGAGTCTTCTGTTTTTTAAATAAAATAATTTTTAATTATTTCTAGAGACTATAGTTTCGAAGGCATAGCCTTCATCATCAGTCTATCACAAATATTTCAAATTAGTTACAAATTAAGATTTATACATAGAAAATTTGAAAAATATATAATGTCTTTTTCTTCATGTTTCTTCTTGGGAGTTTAGAATATACCTGGATCAATATCTGGGTTACTCTTTTGTTTAGGTATTTTCTAAAGAGTTTTACCTGAATGAATGGAATGTTTTTAAAAAAAGGGTCATTGATAATTTCTAGTTTTTCATTTAAAGATTCAATTGGGCTTTTTTCCAAGGATTTTAAAATTTCAATGGATTCTTTTAAAGAAAGAATTAAGGGGTCATTGACTTCTTTGATCAATTTAATTTTGGATTGATCTGGAAAACTATGATTGTTAGCATTTAAATGCTCTGCAAATGCATAATTTTCATATTTTAATTTGTAAGGCTCTCTTAAATTCTCTCTCTTTAATTTGTAGGCTTATTTGCCGAAATTTTCCTAAAACATTTCGAAAAACAATTTTTAAATATAAAGTGCGAATTCTCTCAATATATCAAATATTATTATAGATATGTTGACGATGTGATTGTCTTATGGACAGGGACTGAAAGAATTCTCAATAAATTCATAAAACATATAAATTCATTACATGAAAAAATCAAATTTACCGTAGAAAAAGAAAAAGAAAAAACATTAAATTATTTAGACCTTAAAATTAAAATTGAAGAAAATAAACACACATTCGAAATTTATAGGAAAGATACATCTACAGATACCGTAATTCACAACATGGCTTGTCGACCAATGTCACATAAATTAGCAGCATTCCATTCAATGATCCACCGTTTAAATAGTATCCCATTAAAGAAAGAGCATTTTTTAACAGAACTAGAGATAATCAAAGAAATAGCTATAAATAATGGTTATGAAAGCAATTTAATAGATCAAATATTAAAAGGTAAAATTCAAAAATCAAATTTAAATTTAATCTATTCACAAAATTCCCAAATTAAAGATCTGCCAAAACTAATATTACCATATTATGGTAAGATGTCCGAAAGAATAAAGCATAAATTAAAATCTTTAGGGTACGCAACAATCTTTAGATCACCATATACATTAGGAAGTGAATTAAGTCAAATTAAAGATAAAATTCCGGAAAATGAAAAATCCGGTGTATATAAATTGACATGCCAAGATTGCAATGCAACTTATATAGGAAAAACGGAAAGAAATTTATCTATTAGGATCAATGAACACAAGAGAGCCTACAAATTAAAATATGAAAATTATGCATTTGCAGGGCATTTAAATGCTAACAATCATAGTTTTCCAGATCAATCCAAAATTAAATTGATCAAAGAAGTCAATGACCCCTTAATTCTTTCTTTAAAAGAATCCATTGAAATATTAAAATCCTTGGAAAAAAGCCCAATTGAATCTTTAAATGAAAAACTAGAAATTATCAATGACCCTTTTTTAAAAACATTCCATTCATTCAGGTAAAACTCTTTAGAAAATACCTAAACAAAAGAGTAACCCAGATATTGATCCAGGTATATTCTAAACTCCCAAGAAGAAACATGAAGAAAAAGACATTATATATTTTTCAAATTTTCTATGTATAAATCTTAATTTGTAACTAATTTGAAATATTTGTGATAGACTGATGATGAAGGCTATGCCTTCGAAACTATAGTCTCTAGAAATAATTAAAAATTATTTTATTTAAAAAACAGAAGACTCTCTCATTTTATTTTATTTTTTTAACCTAATATATAGTTTTAGTAAAAGAAATCAAGATATAAATATTAATGTGACATTGGTCTAGTGGTTAGAGCTGGTGACCATAGTTCAAGAGTTCGTCGGTTCGATTCTAGGCAAGAGGGTAATTTTTTTAGAGAAATTTCTCTAAGCGTTGTTACAAATTAATCTAGATGAATATATATAGTATAGTAGCTGACGTCACTTCACCTGACCATTTTGGGTAGTTAGTTTTTGAATTTTTAGTCTTCTAGGAGGCCCACTAATTATATATACAAAATTTGATTGAGTTTGGTCCAAGGGTCAAGATTTTCATTTTTTGCCCCCCCCCCCCCCCCCCCAATTTGGGTGATTATTTTTTGCGTTTTTATTCTTCTGGGAGCCCACTGATTATTTATGTATAGAAAATTTAGTTGTGTTTAGTCCAGACTGGTGAGAGAGACTATTTTATTGGAAATATCATCATTCACCCTTCATCAATTTTAGTCCCCGAAAAAATAATAATCTTTTGGCTATTACTAGTTCATTTTATAGTATCTATATTTCATTTTTCTTGTTTTTTTTTTCAGTTTGAAAATCTTATAATTTTAAATATTAACCACCCCCACCTCCGATTAATTTTTGGTTCTATTTCAACCAAAATCTAAACAGAGGTTTAATCTCAATGCACCAAAACTACACGTGAAACTTCGTTTTGATATTCATACTAGTTTTTGAGCTAGAGCGTCCACAAAGATTTGATAACGTAATGACAGACATTTTGACAAAAAACATTTAATATCTCGAAAAATATAATTTTTTCGATGTTCACTTATAAGAGCTTTTTTGTAGATCGAATTGCCATGGTTTTGCCCAATTTTTTTAATAAAAATAGTTTCAGCTGTTTTTGAGATATTTAAAAAAAAACGAAGGAAAAAAACCACTTTTTTCATGCACGGATATTCAATACTTGACCATATCCTTTATGGTGAACTAATATTATTATTAATATCGCTTTTAACTAAAGCAAAAAAAAATTACATACCAAATAAATTATTGCACCCCCACTCCGAATTGTTTCCAAGTTATATATAAAAAAAAAAAACATAAGAAGAAAAGATAAAATAAAAAACGAATACATTTACAAAAAAACGCAGATAAAAAATATTAAAAATACAATTTTAAAACTCAAATGGAACTGGGCAGGCCATATAATAAGACTTAAAGATGAAAGATGGACCAAAATATTAACGGAATGGTGGCCTATAGAACGAAAAAGGAAAAGAGGAAGACAATTCAAAAGGTGGAACGACGAGTTCAAGAAAATAGCGGGCAATGAGTGGACTAGAATCGCCAAAAGAAGAACAGAATGGAAGAAATTAGGAGAGGCCTATGCCCAAACTGGGCCTGGTACAACTTAAGTTATATTATTTATTTTATTGTAAATACTTATATATATATATATATATATATATAAAAAAATGTAATCAGTACCTATAACTTATACACAAATTATGTATCTTTTAAAGGCTTAAATAAATAAATAAATAAATATATATAAAAAAAGCCACTTCAACCACTTTATTTGTAAACACACCTGTAATGTTATGATTTAGACACCTGTTAATTAAAAACAAAAAAATTTTTTTTATAAATTTTATTAAGCCAATTATTTTACATGAATCAATGAATACATTGTATTTGAGCTTCGACTCCAGAGATTACTTCTCCACCATCGACTGTCCTTGATCATCTTTTTAGTCCTTGTTTTTAATAAGAGGAAAAAACTAATTAAATAAAAAAACCTCTTTTCCGATAATTATACAAATTCCATATTCCTCATCCCAATCAATCAATCAGCCAAAAAACAAAAAATTTCCATAATTTTTAATATAATATATTAATATTTGCTATAACCTATTAGTGGGGTTTAAATTAAAAAACCAATTAATAAATAAAAGATAATTGAAAAAAATGTAAAAAAACTTTTTTATTGAGATTTGTATCTATAAATAATTACTTTAATTAAGAAAAGATCAATTAAGATGAAATTTGTCGAGGTCCAGACCTAGCCAGATCGTTTACTCATTCTCAAAACTTGTTAATAGAGTGGTTTCATCAAATTCGGTAGAGCCGTTTTCAAAATAGAACTAAGATACAAACAAATATATAAACAAATATATATATACAATTTTTGTTCGTTTAATAAGAGTAGATATTCTAAAATAATTAACATTTTTATGATGCAAAAGAGACCCAGGTTTTTGTTTGTAAATATAATTTAATAGAAATATACAATATATATTTCCATTGAAACTGTATCATTTTGTTGAATAGCTGGACAAACAGAATGCTGATTGGCTATCTCGATTAACCCAAGAAGCAAAACTTGATAAAAAAAATCTTAAGATGACAAATCAAAATTTTCTATTCATGGATTTAAATAATAAAAAAAAAATAAGATTTTTATCTAAAAAATAATAAAAAAGTGTTAAAAAATTGTAAAAGAACTAGTGTAGAAAAATATATTCCATTCATATTTCATCATTTCCTTCTTCTATAGTTGAAAAATTCAAGGAAATTTTTCATCACAATCTGTCTCATTGAAACTGCGTTCGCCTTTTGGACACATTTACTATTTAGATTATATATTTAATAAATAAATAAAAAAGGAAAAAATTCCACGGTCTGTTGCTCATTTTCGATCCACAGTCAACGGAATAAGTGAAAAGAAATTCATAGAATTGCATTTTCGGTAAATGTATTATTTATTATTATTCAGAGTGACCTTACTCTATACGGTCCTTAAGTTTACCTATAAAAAATTGTCATCTTTAGTTCATGCCTAGAATGTCTTTTGATAATGGTATTAGAGATAAATAAATAGAAATCTTTTAAAGAACAATCTAGAAAAGCTTATTAAAAATCCAACAATTATTCGTTTATCAATGGAATTTTTGAAAATTTTGAAAAATAATTAGTTGCTTTAAAATAATATATTTAAGATTAATTTTGGAATTTCTAAATTTTGATTAGCAATGACTTTCTAATAATCCGTGGCGTTAGCCAAAACATTTCACTTCCGGCAACCAGTATGAAATTTTGTACAATACTTTTACACATATCAAAGAATAATAAGTCATCAATTATCTCCCGCTAATGATTCAAGTTGATTTTAATTGGGAAAAATACATTTGTCATCCTAATTAGCAGCTCTTAATTAATTTATATATATTTAATATTTAGTCAATATTTTTTATTATAAAATAATTTATCCAATATTATTTAATATATATATATATTAGGTGTAAAATAAGGAAAGACCAAATTATATTATATATGCTAAAATTTTTTAATTACTTATTTATTTAATTCAATCCTTAACCTATTTGGGTTTTGGATTAATACAATTCTTTTTACAAACACTTACTGTACTAGATGAAGGAGGAGGTATCAGCCAAAGATGGAATTACTGGGTTCAATAAAACACCTTTAATAAGACGTTTCGGCCTGAATTTTATTTGGCCATCTTCAGTCAATTAGGCTAAATAATTTTTTTACAAATGGATGTTAATTGATATATTTTTTATACAAAATTATAATTTGACCAAGTTGGTTGTTTAGACTTACAGTTATACACAAAATGCGGTACACATATGTGATCGAACCAAGCCTTGTCATAAATAAAAATTACACTGGGCAACAAAAAAATAATTTTTAAATGCTTCGAGCACTTGATGAGTCAATTCCTACCAATTTTGGGTTGAGAAAAACGAATATGACAATGAAAATTTTCAAATTGGAAAAGTGCCGGACCACTTCATTCGCCAATTCATATATCCCCATGACTTCAAGGAACTGGAACTCTCTCCCAGCCTCCATCTTTCCCAGCACTTATAATCTTCAAACCTTCAAAACCGGAGTGCATAGACACCTACGTCTACACCCTCTCACTTAATCAACTTTCCCTTCTCTTCGGTAATGTAAGGGTCTTTCGAGATCCATAGGGGTTGCATCTTTACTGGTACACCCCTTCTTGCATTCGATTGCATTAAAAAAAAAAAATGAAGGAGCATGGAGCACGTTTTTGACAAAAGCCGCTATATACATTTTTATACTAGATTAAATATGATACAATATAAACAAAGTTTCATCTTAATTGGATAATGTTAACCCGTGCGGCAATTTGGTTGAAGTTTTGAAAAACTGCAAATATATTGCGAAAAATCGCAGTTGTTCCTTCATAAAATGAAAAACACTCATCCTGGAAACTTGATTTCTGTCTCATTCTCTAGAAGTTTTGTTGAGTTGAACGTTTACTTGGACCACTTTTTTTATTATAGTCTTAGATTTATTTAAATAAGTGGGATCGTGTGAGGAGGAGAATTATATTATATCATTTTTTTAAAATTCGATAATGGATATAAGGCTCCAAATATTTAAAAGAGATCAGGTGTTGTTTGTATGATATGACAGGCTGCTCCCTCCAGTATTGCCATAATAAACTCAGGCATGCGTGTCTTAAGTCGTTCAATTTTGTAAAAATCCAAAAATAAGAATAACAAAATTTAGATTTTTAAAAAATTATAAAAAAAAGGACAAATTATTAAAAAATAAACAAATAATATAAATCAAATAAGATGTGATTAATTTATTTTTCTGTGCGCAATGAAAAGCGAATTGAATATTTAATTTTTGAGTGGTGAGGGGGGGGGGGGGGGGGGAGGAATAATTATCAATATATTTAATGTTTCTTAATTTAAAATCAATTGGAGTCTTTCATTTCAAATTACAATTATATTTCAAATTTGCCTCAAATATACCGCAAATATAACGACGACATCAGCGCTCCCTGTCGGCAGCATTCTCTGAGCGTTGTAACAAATTAATCTAGGCTCTTATATATAGTATACTAGCTGACGACCGGGCCTTCGGCCCGGCGTCACCTAGCCCCTGGCGGGAAGCGTCTCGTTCATACCAATTTAATAATTGAAATTTAAAATGATACTGTAAGTATTGAAATAATGTGCTGAATTAAAATGATTCAACAATAAGGAACAATAAAGAAAGATTTATTTAACACATTGGCTAAGCACGATCCCTATCTGACCAATCAGAATCGTTCTAATAATTTAACGCTTTGCCATTGGCTATGCACTGGCCAATCAGATCGTTTCCACATACATATCCACATACTTTTCTATTTTATATATATAGATAGATAGATAGATAGATAGATAGATAGATAGATAGATAGATAGATAGATGATCTATTAGTGAAATTTAAAAAAAAACAATTAATTTTATTAAACACAAAGTGAAAAAAATGTAATTATAAATTTTTATTCAAACAACCACCTGTGAATAATTATTTCAATTAACAAAAAACCCATCAAAAATAGCTTAGCCGAAAGTGACGGATCGCATCGCCAACACAAAAACCCCATAACGCGTGAATTTGATCCAAATCATTAAAAATAAATAATAAATATACAGATATATCATCTCGAGATATATATGTGTGTATGTTTATTTGCATCAAGCAGAGGACAACCTCTTTGTTTCTCTTTGTGAATCAACAACTCTGCTACTCTCGGCAAAACAAAAACTTTTCAATCAAATCATTAGAGCCGTTTTCGAGAAACCGATTCTATATAGGTATATATAAGATTAAATAATGGTTGAATAATAATAAATTATGCTGTTGAATGAAAACAAACGAAGTGGTTTATTAAATAAACCATAATCAAAAACGATCATTGTATGTCAACTTAATCAGCTTACCTTCAGACGAGGGGTGAACCGCGACCTAAAATCGTGTACACCTACTTCCACTTCCACTTTCATTTCCAAGTAGAAGACAATAGATTATCTAATGAATTCCAATTAATTCCAAAGACGGTGTACACCTAATTCCAATCGGGGTTCACCCTCGCCTTCAAACATGTGTGAAATTATCAAAAGTTAAAGGCAAAATTGGAGGAAAAAGTGAAATATTTTTCAAGACCCAGTGTGTTTTAACAATTTTTGTGATTTCTTTTTAAAAATCGCATGTTGAAACTTGGTAGAAAGGTGGAATTAATTTTTAATAAAAACTTCTTACCGTATTTCAGCTTATTAGCTACAGTCAGTTGTGTAGAATCAATAGCTGCCCTCAGCCTGTGGGGGGACCTGAAAAATTAAAAAAAAAATAGAAAAAAAAACTGCAACGGATCGTTGCTAAACTTTATCCAAATTCATTTGAAATATTAATATGTTCTTGAGTAAAGTACTTTAAAATATAATTTTACTAAAAACTTTATTTAACCTTTTTTGTGGTCCCCAAAGTACTTAATTAGGATATTAAATTTCATCAAAATTGTTTAAGTCATTTTCAAGATATTTAGAAAAAACTAAAAGTACTGAAATAAAGTACTAATGTTTGTGGACCGATATGTACCAAAAACTAATCAGCGCTTCATTTTGTTAAACTAATGGTAGGTTTTCAATTTCATTTCAATCAGCGCAAAGGTGTGGAAAATCGTGGGCCAAAAAAACGATAACACACACACACATCCATCCATCCATCCATCCACCCATCCCGCACGCACTTCCAAAAAAAAATGGCACTTTTGGCCTCTCGGCGAGATCCCAGGTAATTTTTGGCAAAACCGTCACGTGCTAAAATTCAATCTCATTGAATACTTCAATTTGTGACCTTAATTGAGTCCATGGGTTCCGTAGTCTTTACCTGAGGACCCTTTGAAGTCGCGCTTGCCGCGAGAGCGATTCCAATACTTTCTCCTATGCTTCGCATTGGATAAAGTAAAAATGAAAGATGGAGAAATTGAATGTCAGATTTTCAAGAAAGTGTTTGGTAATATAAAATACTAGCTGCAAGGCGCGCCTTCGGCGGCCCTCTTGCTATCCAGGGGACACGCCCCCTGGGCCCCCAACCCACGAACCACACCCTTACACCCTACTCCCACCCACCACACCCCATTTTGGGTGGTTAGATTTTGCATTTCTAGCCTTCTAGTGACCCACAAATTATGTATACAAAATTTGGTTGAGTTTGGTCCAAGATCAAGAATTTTCATTTTTGACCCTCCCCCATTTTGGGTGGTTAGTTTTTCCAATTCTAGCTCTCTAGAGGCCCACAGATAATGTATACAAAATTTGATTGAGTTTGCTCCAAGGGCAAGAATTTACATTTTTTCACCCTCTCTCCCTTTTTGTGTTGTTTTTGGGGAGAATTTTTTAAACAAAAGTTGTCAGAAATCACATCCCCTACAACTTTGCTCATTATAAAATTTCCCGTAGAGTTAATAGTTTAAGAGTTATTTGATAATTTTCATTCGTGCACCCCCCAAACCCCTTTTGGGGTCAAAATATCAAAACGTTATATAGCTAAAAACGTAAGTTAGAAGACCTCTGATACAAATATGAAATTTCATAATAATTCCTTCAGCCGTTTTGACGTGAATCTTGAGTAACTTTTCGCGGAAACTACTGAAACAGACAGACAGACGCACATACATACAGACAGAAATTTTGTTGAGGGTGTTTTCCTTCATAACTTTATTTGAAACGTGTGCAACCAAAATTTGGCGTGATTTGGATCAATGTACAGACAAAATCTTAATTTTATATATATAGACGAGCTGTTCCAGGCGTGGCTTCGGCACGCCCTCTACAGCTCAGCCCTCCGGGCAGTTGGCCCTGGCAGGCAGCGTCTCGGCATGTGATTATTAGGTCTTCAAAATTCATTAAACAAAAGCTCCGTTCCCAAAAAAGTATGTTTTTTAAGTAGAATTTTAACATTTTATTGTAGTTTTAATAGATAGAAGACGCTATCTCTTGGCATAATTTGGCTAGCTTATGAGTAACTCCACAAATAAGGGTCCAAACTTATTTTATAATCTTATGAGTGTAGCATCCCAGGTAACCACAATATCCTAAGGATATTCTAAGGACATTTAAATCTTCTTAGAATATTCTGAGGATATTGTGTGTTACCTGGGATAAAAGCGACTTAAAATCAAAGGAAAAAATATATCAATAAACAAAAACAAATCATTAAAACATGCATTTTTCCCCCTCTTTCGCCCCCACGGACTCATTTTGGCTATTGATTTTTAGAGCATACATTTTATATAGTCTTAAAAACTAACATTACAAAATTTGATCTATATCGGAGAGAGTATTAATTTTTTGCCTCCACTCACATTTTGAGAGGTTGAAATTATTTTTTAGATATTTGCAAATATTTAGATATTTGCAAATAAATAACTCTCAGTTTTCTAAAGAATAAATGTACTAAAAAGCTAAAAATTTCTATAATTTGCCCCCCTCGCCCCTCTTCGCCCCCCATACAGTCAATTTTTATAGTTGATTTTTACAGGAATAGTTTCTTAAAGTAATAAAGAATAACTCTACAAAATTTGATCAAGATCGGAGAGAGTTTTAATTTTTGCCCCCACTCAGATTTTGAATAGTTGGGAGTCGAATTTAAAAAAAAAATCCTGAAATAACTTTTTAGATATTTGTATTTAGAATTTTATTAAGTAAAAATCAAGTAGATATCTTATCGTTTTTAATTGAAAATGCATAATTAGTGTAAACACATTGCAAAGATATTTTGCCCTTTTTGACCCCTTTACGGGTCGAATTTCAAAAAATCCTTAAATCGGTTTTTAGATATTTTAATTTAGTATTTTTATAAGTAAAAAGCAAGTAGATATTTTATCGTCCTTAAGAGATATCGTATAATCAGTGAAAACACACTTTGCCCCCTTTGACCCCCTAAGTGGTCGAATTTCGAAAAATCCTTTCTTAGTGAGCCCCTGGTTAAATATAAGTAATCTTATAGAAAACTCAAAATCCACGCCAATTCGGTTTCTCGGCGCTAGGGATTTTTGTGCCCTAGAAACACCCTAAGATGCATCCTTTTCGAACTCAACCTCCTTTTGATATCGTATTTTGCCATCCTTCTTATTTCAAACTTCTTCGATTCAACATCTGAATAAATATCGCACCACATTTTTACGCTGGTATACTCATTCGACTATATTTTTCGTCATAGTCAATAAATATTTAGTTTAATAACTAAATAAAAGTTAGTTTGTTGAAATAAGCAAGCATATCGTTAAAAGTGACTTGAAGGTTAGTAAACCCGTTTTCTCTTTATTGTGCTAATATATATTAAAAGGTCTCTAATTAATAATAATCAACTTGTATTTGTTTCTTATTATTATTGAAGGTACAATCAATTCTCTGAAAGGTTCCTAAAATAAAACACTGCAGGTTTATACACTGCTGCAGTTTTGGCACACCCAAGGTGCCTACATCAAAAAGCATTCATCATTGGTTCTGAGACAAAAAGAACACCTATTCATCTCTCCAAGATAATTCAGAGGCTGCCCTTTACCACCACTGAAACCATTCATTTGTAATTAGACATATAATAAAATATATTATATGTCTAAAAGTTTAAGTATTTAGTTATAAAGTGTATATATATCTACGTATATATACAATCTAAGTTAATTTTCTTTGTTTTCATTTTATCTTTTGGTTTTATTAACACATTCATTATTTTACATTAAAAAATATATATTTTTGTTGAAGAAAACTTTCTTTCATTTCTTTCCTAGACATCCATCCTTTAGAGATACTAATTTTGGATTTCGAACAGTTATATATATAGTAAGAACTAGCGTCCTATCGAAGATATATTTGATATCGATTGTTTAGTGGAATAGACTTACAATTTATTCGCGGCGAGATTTACAACCTCGTTGGTAAGCTAAACAATTGATATAACGTGGTCCTTCGCTTTTTCATATCTTTCTCAAATTTGGAGAAAGTATATAAAAAAGTTTAAAGTAAATTTAAACTCCCCATTTAACCAGCCCCTATGTCATAGCTGTAATATCCACTCCAAATTTCATGTTTCTATGTCCAATGGTTCTCGCTGTTTTGATGATGAGTGAGTGTATCGGGCAAATAATTTTTTTTATTAATAGATATACCATAATTATTAAAAATAACCACTCAGGGTCTTATATAATTAAATAAAACAAACAACTAAATAAATCTTGGATGAATTATTAATAGAATGGTGAATTAGAGATCAAGAGATAACTAAAAAAGCAACAATCCCTGATGTCCGTTATAGTGTTTTGTGATAAATTATCCTTCCTTGTTGAGAATCTGTCCAAATGGAGAGAGATGAACGCGCGATGTGTAAAAATGACAAATAATCATTATAAATGATTAAAATTATGCTTTAGTATAAAAATGACCAATCATTAATCATTAGCGAGACATAACAACATAGTACAAATACAACCAACCAACCAACTACTACAACTACATATACACATCTATCATGATTTAAATAATAATCAACTGAAGAAGTAATTTCAAGTGTAAGAAATGTCAATGAAAAAAAAACAAACGAACAATTTGTATGATTAATTTATCAGCAACCAAATTGTCTGATTGATAGTGTCAAATATAATTAGCATACAAAATATTTCCGTTTTGTTGTTTTTTTTTGTTTCTGTGATGTAAGCAGAAAAAGTTCAAATTAAAATAACATTTTCGATTGTGAGATTCAAACAAAAAAGAAAAGAGAGAAGACGTTTTCGTCTGTACAGCTATTGACTGTCTGGACCAGATTTAAGGGTAAGAGGATCTCTAAAAAATATAACGAGAAAATAATTAAGTCAATTTGATAGTTTTTTTTTTTTATAAATTTTATTAAACAAATTATTTAAAATGAATTAATGTATACATTGTATTTGAGCTTCGACTTCGGAGATTACTTCTCCACCATCGACTGTCCTTGATTATCTTTTTAGTCCTTGTTTTTAATAAGAGGAAAAACTAATTAAATAAAAAAACCTCTTTTCCGATAATTATTCTAATTCCATATTAGAATTCCAATTCATTCATAATCCGATAGTTTTTCTTTCTTTTTTTTTTTATTAAATTTATTAAACCAATTATTTTACATTAATTAATGTATACCTTGTATTTTAGCTTCGATTCCGGAGATTACTTCTCCACCATCGAGTGTCCTTATTCATCTTTAGTCCTTGTTTTTAATAAGAGGAAAAATCTAATTAGATAAAAAAACCTCTTTTCCGATAATTATTTCAATTCCATTATTCCCCAATCAAGTCGATTGGTCTCCTCAATCAATCCTTTTCTAATTCGACTACTTATATATAGAATGTTTTGTAATAAGCGATTGGCGGGTTTTAAAGGAAATAAATTGAATAATAATATTATGATTATTTGAAATTTAACTTGTTACTTTACCATACAGGGTATGGTCAAGTATTGTAATCGTGCATGAAAAAAGTGTTTTTTTTTCATTTTTTTTCAAAATATCTCAAAAACGGATAATACTATTTTGATTAAAAAAATTTAGCAAAACCATGACATTTCGGTCTACAAAAAAGCTCTAATAAGTGAACATCAAAAAAATTATATTTTTCGAGATAATAATTGTTTTGTCAAAATGTCTGTTTGTCTGTTAGTTAGTCTGTGCGTTACCAAATTTGTGGACGAGCTAGCTCAAAAACTAGTGTGAATATCGAAACCAAATTCCACACGTAGTTTTGGTCCATTGAGATTAAGAGCTGATAAGATTTTGGTGCATATCGACCCAAAATTAAGGAGGGTGGAGGGGGGGGTTAAAAATTAAAAATCTAGGGCATTTAAGCAAACTCAACCAAATGTTGTATACATAATCAGTGGGACCCCAGAAGTCCAAAAATGTAAAAACTAACCGCTCAAAATGGGGGATGGGTGGGGGGGGGGGTCAAAAAATGAAAATATAGACTCTTGTACCAAACTCAACCAAATTTTGTATAAATGATCAGTGGGCCCACAGGAGAAAATGCAAAAACTAACCCCTCTCCCCTACATGATTATAAATAATTTTATTAAATATTAATGTAAGTGAGGGGCCAGGTTGTATGGTAAAGTCAAGTGGATGGCCACATCAGAATATTTCAGTTTATTTGTCCTGCGGTTGCACCCGATCGATGCAACTTGCAGGACGTGATCAATTGTCTGAGAGAAAGAGACGTTCCATCAGGAGCAATAGAAATTATTAAAGAACTAAATTCCAACAACTCCACGATTATCAGGACCAGCAGTGAGAAATCTAAGCCGATTAACATCTCAGGAATTAGACAAGACGATTCGCTCAGCCCGATGCTTTTCAATATAATCATGGATAAGATTATCGACCGAAAGAACTTGGATACAAAATGGGAGAATCTTGATAGCAGAGAATGAAGAGGATCTCCAAGCCCTTATGGATTCAACACTAACTCCGTATTCAATTCAGATTGTTTAAAAGAGAAAGTAAAATTTCCTCCTTCAGTTATGGTATGGGGTTCAATGTCTGCTAGAGGTGTTGGAAAACTTCACTTCATTGATGGAATTGTAAACACCAATAAATATTTAGAGATTTTAAAAAAATTGTTACTTCCAACAATGGCAGATGCATTGCAGAATAATAATAATTTTGTGTTCCAACAAGACGGGGCGGCCTGCCATACATCAAGAAAATCTTTAAAATGGCTTTCTGATCATAATGTTCCACTTTTGGAGTGGGTGGCAAACAGTCCCGACTTGTCACCAATAGAAACTCTTTGGCACACAATGAAAAAGCTATTACGAATACAACCAGCTAGAAACGTAGTCGAATTAAAACACAAACTTCAAAATATTTGGGATACTTTCACTCAAGATGAGTGTCAAAACTTAATAAGTACGTTGCCCAAAAGAATTCAAGCCGTAATTAAAAATAAAGGCGACGTCACACAGTGGTAAAGGTTTATTTGTATGTTACTTGTTTTTAACAATTAAAAAATAATTTTAAGTTAAATGTTACAATAAAATGTTCCAAATGATAATAAAAATAAATATTTAAATTAAATTTACCGTGAATTAGCATAATTTTATTTAAAAAGAAAAAATATTGGTGGGCCAATTGAGATGGGACGGGGTTCGTATATATCAATTTTCAAACTAGAAAGAATGTCGCTGGTGTCTGCCACTTGGCGTATTTATAATGGCAGGGGGTTGTTTTTTTGAAATTGCTACCGGCCTTCAGGGTGGCTTGTCATTTGCCGGCAAAACATCAAACAACCACAAATAATCACCACAACCATTCAATTGGTACAAATTATTGATTGTCCGTTTCTTATTAGCCACATCAAAGTAGCCTCTTTTTACCAGACGACAATAATTGAAATTTATTTTCAATTTGGGCTTTTAGACTAAATAAAAAAAAAAAAATGGCTTAAAAAACAGAATGAGATAATAAAATGAAGATGAGATATTTTTAATGGCTTTCGATAACGAATTTGTTAATATAGGTTGTTGTTTTTGTGCTATAGAACTTACACAGATGAATTGTATTGTGTACTTTATACAAATATATATTCCTAAATCGATTTAAACCAAATTTTTACTTTTGCCATACAGGGTATGGTCAAATATTTTAATCGTGTATGAAAAAAGTGTTTTTTCCTTCTTTTTTTCGAAATATCTCAAAAACGGCTAAAACTATTTTGATTAAAAAAAATTGAGCGAAACCATGGCATTTTGCTCTACAAAAAAGCTCTTATTAAGTGAACATTGAAAAAATTTTAATTTTCGAGATAATAATTGTTTTGTCAAAATGTCTTTTAGTTAGTTAGTCTGTCTGTTAGTCTGTGCGTTACCAAATTTTGTGGACGAGTTAGTTCAAAAAACTAGTGTGAATATCGAAACCAAATTTCACACGTAGTTTTGGTCCATTGATTTTATTTTATTTATTGGGCCTCCGAGAAGCGGACCGCCTCTTACAAGACAAAAGATGATTACACAAATTTATTTACAAATCCTTAACACTTTCGGCTTCAGAACAAATTAATTCAGATTCAGAGCGGGTGGCTGAGAGAGCCAGGATTAATCCTGGCTCACATTTCACATTTCTTTTTTTTTTTTTTTTTATTCACAAAAATAATCATACGCCACCCGCTTTCCATGTTCTTCTGCCGAAAGTGTAAAAATTAAGAAGAGATCCCCTCATCGCCCTATATGTCAAATCAAGTACAAGTACTCCAACTCGACACGCATTCCCTTTTTGATCAAATCATCGGCCAGACATCGTACCACAGCGTCATGGCTCTTAACCCACCAATCCGCGGTCCTATCACAACATTGGATGGTGTGCGCCGTTGTCTCAGTTCGTCTGCACCCAACCCGGCACATCGGGGGCTCCCTCCGGCCGTCTTCCCCTGCTGATTAAGAGCTGATTAGATTTTGGTGCATATTGACCCAAAAATTAAGGAGTGGTAAGGGGAGGGGGGTTAAAAATTAGCAATCTAGGTCATTTGAGTAAACTCAACCAAATTTTCTATACATAATCAGTGGGACCCCAGAAGACTAAAGATGCAAAAACTAACCGCCCAAAATTGGTGGGGGTGGGTGTAGGGTCAAAAAATGAAAATCTTGTGTTTTCTACCAAACTCAACCAAATCTTGTATACATAATCAGTGGGACCCCAGAAGTCTCAAAAATGCAGAAACTACCCCCCTCCCCTACGATGATTATAAATAATTTTATTAAATATTAAATATAAGTGTATAGGCCAGGTTGTATGGTAAAGTCAAGTGGATGGCCACATCAGAACACGTCAGCTTATTTTCCCTAGTAAACTTAAAATCTAATCAGTTCTTTGAAATGAAAAACTTTCTACAAGATTACGGTGCTTTATTCAAGTTTTTCTTCAATGAAATTAACATATAAAAATTATCTACCTGAACAAGCTAATAAAATCCGACTAAATATGAATTATAAAGAAATTTGATTTCAACGATGATGTAAGACATACACCCTAATTGTGTGGACATCTCCTTACTCTTCGTAGAATTCTTAATTTTTTCTTTTTCATTTCTTTAACTGTGCCTAATCTTCAAAAATTCTAGAATTTTCTCTCTCGCCTGTATAAATCCATCAATTGATTCTTGACTATTTGGAAATCAATCGGTTACCTGACAGGTTTACTAACTCGGCAAATAATAACCAACGTACAATTTTTTTTTCTATCTATTTATCTATATTTGGATTGAATTGACCCACCGGAAGTACAAGCCGACTTCTTATTAGGACATTTTTTTCAAGAAAATTCCTCCAGATGTTGTCAGGTTGAATCATTAGCATCATCATCATCAATAATAAGAATATTTTTCACTAATTTGGGTATCTGGTCTATTTTTATTTTTTTTTTTATTAATTTAATTTCTAAATTTTTAAATTTTATAATTATAAGTTTTAAATAATTGTTGCTTTTTAATTTTTGTTAATTGAATTTAGAAATTAATTAATTAATTAATGTGTGCTGTTCCATTATGTGAATTGAAAATAGGAATTGGAAAGTAAAATTGTTTTTTCTAAATACTTAAATAACGTTTATTCAGCAACGTTTCGTCTTTAATTGACACATCCTCAGGGTTTATATGTCATCAAAACTAGCTGGTTTTAGCCGAAATCTATTTTTCTATAAAATCTAAATACTAGTCAGTTTTCCTCGAGGGGTGAACCGCGACCTAAAATCGTGTACACCTATTTCCACTTCCACTTTCATTTCCAAGTGGAAGACAATAGATGACAATAGATTATCTAATGAATTCCAAAGTAATTCCAAATAATTCCAGGACGGTGTACACCGAATTCCAATCATGGTTCACCTCTCGTATATAAAAATGTTCACTTTTTCCTCTATTCTGAAATGACAGAACAAACTTACCCATACATAAATATATATTGAGAAGGGCTTAGGTATATTTTATAAACTGTCAGTTTGTGTGGCGTTGAAGTTAATCCTCAAATTAATTGAGGCTTAAAAAATGAGCACACTCACACAAAGAAAGATTTCTATTATATGAATGGAATCAAATTATGAATGAAATGTTTATCAATGAAATTTTACATATAAAAGTAGTAAGAAAAGAGCGAGAGGGCCAATCTAATATGATTTATGTACCAATTTAAATGGATTTTGTGCTTTGTGTATATGTTTATATCTAGATTAAAAATCAATTCAGCAGGGCCACAAAAGAATGAAAATATTTCATTAACCAATAGGAAGGAGTGAAAAACAGAAAGAGATGGAATATATTTTTAGAATTTACTTCAATCGAAATCGATGGGAAAGCAATTGATTTTCATTAAGATAGAATAAGCTGTATTAGAGAGAAAGAGAGAGAGGTTGATTCATCCGTTGACCTAACAGAACTATTTACCAGATCAGCCCAATTTACATCTTTTATTATTATCCGAGTTGTACGGGCGTATACCAGGGTGGGAGAGCGTGATGCGGACTGAAGACAACCCTCCAGTTAAGGGTAATTGAAAAACACTATACACTTGGTATATGTATTAATAACAATTTATTACCCGCTTTGGCGGGGGTGATATATACATATGATGATGATTATACGAAAGAATTAAGCGAAAGAGCGAGCCGAGCGAGATGGCTCCACGTGGAGCGTCGAACGATAGCGATATATATTTCGATCCATGCGATCATGAGCGTACGATGATACTGAGGAGCCAGCACGCCAGGCCCAAGCTGAGAGAGGAAGGACGACTTAGCCGTCCTCTGGTGGCGGGCTGCGAACCAGAGGCAACAAGTTTGGGAAGTCGTCGCGACGAAGTAATTTAGAGGGTTGTAGCGACTGAACACGAGTTAAGGTTAAGTTCAGTGCCTGTCATCTGATTGGCCATCCCAGTCCCTTCATTTAGCATCTACCCTTTGTTAGTTGTAAAAAGCATTTACTTTGCGATATACAACCGGCCCTTACTCAGCACTAGTAGCCAAGTATAAAGGGGGGATTCAGCTTACATTAATTTCGGGAAAATATTTTTTTTTCTAGGATCGTTTTGTATGGTGTGGATATGCCAAATCTATGTTTGCGACCTCGAACGTGTGTGGCACAACTTTTGGTAGGCGAAAAACCTCGAAATTTTCGGACTTTTTCCAGTTTTTCACTTATAACTCGAAAATGGGCCATATTTTCGTAAATAACCGTCCTATAGTAAAGTAAAGAGGGCAAAATTTCTCGTCGATTCAAAAAAAATAGAAAATTGGTCCAGTAGTTCGAGTTTTTTATGAGCAGACTCAGGATCCCTTTTGAATATCCCAAAAACTCGCACTTTTTCAATTTTTCCCATTTTTACCATGAAGGAGCACAAATACCACTCTATACATTTTTAAACTAGATTAAATTTGCTACAATTCACACAAAGTTTCATCTTAATTGGATAATGGTAACGCATGCCGCAACGAGGTTCGAATTTCTGAAAAACTGCAATTTTCGGCAAAAAATCGCAGTTTTTTCTTCATAAAATGAAAACCAGTAATTCTAGAAACTTGATTTCTATCTCAATTCTCTAGGAGATTTTGTTGTCTTCAACGTTTACTTGGAATAATTTTTTGATAAAACTCTTAGATCTTTAGATATTCAACATTATCTATGACACTGTCCTGAAAATGCTGGAATAAAACGTTTCGGCCAGAATTTATTTTCAATTACGCACCGCAATGTGTGTATGACTCCCAATTGACTGAAGATGGCCAAATAAATTCTGGCCGAAACGTTTTATTTAGGGTGTTTTATTGAACCCGGCTGCATTCAAACTTTGGAGTGATACCTCCTACTTCATCTAATATAGGCCAGTCAAAATCGACAATAAATTCGCAAAACATGATGTATCTCTGATTTTTTTAGTTTGTTGTTTGGACCCATTAGGGGTATGTACGCCCAAGTTTGCAATTCTCAAAAAGTTGTGGAAAAATGCGATTTTACCTTATACGATTTTTTTTAGATTTTGAGAGAACTACGAGACTTACAGACCCCGCACTGCACTTAATTTAAAGCAAATTAAATTGCCTACAAATTATATTCTATAAGTTTTACTTATAAGATCAAAGTTGCAATTTTTGGTCCAAAGAGGGTCTAAAACTAAAATTTTCAATTTTTCGAAAATTTTGGCCTATTTTCAAAGTGCCATAAATTCGGTAACCAATTGACTTAAAGAGCTCCAGTTAAGCTTAATTTCTCATAAATTTGTTGTTCTTAAAAAACATATAGAATAGTTTTTGACGGAAAATGCATGGATTAGGAGATATAGAGCAGAATCTGAAAAAAAGTCAGAAAATTTCGCAGTTTTTCGTGTGTAAAAATTTTTCCACAACTTTTTGAGAATTGCAAACTTGGGCATACATACCCCTAATGGGTCCAAACAACATACTAAAAAATCAGAGATACATCATGTTTTGCGAATTTAGCCATTTTTTGTGTCGATTTTGACTGGCCCTAATAGTTCCACCATAGCCTACGAACTCTAACAACATAGATAAGTAGCTGTGAAAGCTTATAATGAAAAGCTTATATTTTCCTGATTTAAAAATTTATTGAAAGTTAAATTTCTATTAAAATCACTCATAATTAATTATAACTATTTAAATGAACACAATAATAAATAATACAATATAACTACTAATTATTATTACTCTATATCCAAACGCCTCCCACCCGATCGCGAACCCAAAGGCCGAAAATAATTTTCTTCTTCACTCCAGGGCGCAACCACAATGAGGCCGCGGTAAATTAAATTAGGGAACGAAGAACATATTTTTATATTATAGACAAAAGGATCAGCCGGGATTCGAACCGGGAGTCTAAGCTCTTATCCTCTCGGCCACCGATTCCTGAGCCCAAGCTGATACTTAATGTCTATATGAATTTGGAATTTCATTTTTATTTAATCTTTTAATCTCCTCCTCGTTTATTTTTCGCAGCTCTGTAGTTGGCTTGACTAATTAAAATTCCAAATTCATATAGACATTAGGTATCAGAGGTCGAGAGGATAAGAGCTAAGGTTCTTACAAAGGCATCGCGGCTGATCCTTTTGTCTATAATATAAAAATCTTTTCTTCGTTCCCTAATCTAAGCCACTATTAATTCTTTTTGCAACGAAATTTCTCGGAGAGAGACGGACTGGTAGAACTTTTAATTGAATGTAATGGAAGGCAGCCCAGGGGGTAGTGAGGAAAGAAAAAATTAACACATCCCCCCGGTAAACGTTGCTTTCGAAAGGAAAGGAGGAAGGATCTCCAAGGACACCTTATTTGATATGCGTTACACTTTTTTCTTCCTGACTTAGCCCCTGGGCTAGCAATTCCATTACATTCAATTATTATTATTGGCCGTTTCTTTATTATTATATTTATTAGTAATGAAGCTGTTGAAGCTTTTATTTTTGTGATTAATTTGATTAAAATTTGAATTTTTATTTAAATCACACATAATTAATTATAATTATTTATTGAACACTAACAAATAATGTAGTTATATTGTATTATTTGTTATTTATTATTATTAATACAATATAAGTACATTATTTGTTAGTGTTCAATAAATAATTATAATTAATTAAGTATGTGTAATTTAAATAAAAATTCAAATTTTTATTATTATATGTTTAATAAATAGTTATAATTAATTATGTGTGATTTTTAGAAAAATTTAGCCTTCATTTTAAAGAATAATAAAATATAATAATAATTTAAATTCACTTTTTCTCTAGCATGGTTCGCTAGGGTAACTACAAATTGAATTTTTATTTTGAAAAAAAAGCAAAAGTGATTTATTTAGTACTTTTACGTATACCTACGTATTATTTTATTGTTTCGGAAAGTAAAAATCTTCTAATATTATTTAAATTAATCCAACTAATTTCTTTATTTTAATTTATAATAATATTTGTAATGAGCTATTAGTGGGTTGTAAACGTACTTTATGCAAGTTTTCTCACCAGATGACACACACAGAAAAAAACTAACGGTTTGCTTAACACGTACAAATTTATGGGATTTATGAGCCTTAAAAAAAATAAAGCGGATAAAATATAATAGTTATATAAATATAACAATATGAGAATGTGGTTTTGATCTCTGGTGAGGACATCATCATCCTTAGATGGTAGATTTATCCTCAATGGCGTGGACAATGTAACATCATTAAAGGGGACCCTGGCACAAAGAAAGGGGCTAAAAAACGTCAAGTATTCTGTTCGGGGCTGCCGCCTTGTGATCCACGTGACTTGTGGGTGACCCAATTTCTAAACAACCCTTTCATCCTTCATCTCGGAATATTGTTAAACCTATAGAAGTTAACAAGACACGTCAGACCCACTGCAATATGATATATACACTTTCCTGCCCTAGCCAGGGAAAAAGGAAAAGAAAACAGTTGGCTATATATAGGGTCATCATCTCAGTCAGCCAAGTCGAATTTCAAACCGGGATTTTTATTTTTATTTGATTAGATAAACGAGCTGCGAAGCCCGGCTATGGCAGACCTGAAGACGTGAGATCTCTATAATAATATTTCTATTACTAACTCAAGAGAACTGATTAGATTTTGGAATGGGCTCAAAAATGTAGAAATCATCATTTTTTGAATAATTTTATTGAGATTTTAAGCCCCTGTTATAATATAGGCATTAATTAACAATTTATTTTTATTTAAGTTTATTACTATCAATAACTTACTGCATTGGCGAGGTTAGGGAGTTTTCCAAGGGGGTGCAGCCTGCCAGCAAGGTTTCAATTTCGCTGATCCGATTAGAGATCAGCTAACTTTTTTACATTACCATACAGGGTATGGTCAAGTATTGTAATCGTGCATGAAAAAATTGTTTTTTTCGAAATATCTCAAAAACAGGTGAAACTATTTTGATTAAAAAATCGGTTGTCTATGTAAAGTCGGTTTACTGACGATAGTTGAACGTGACAACGTCATAATGGAATGGTATTTTCTTATGACGTTGTCACGTTCAACTATCGTCAGTAAACCGACTTTACAGACAACCGATTTTTTTCATAAAATTCTTCGTTCAGAAAATCATTTTAAATTTACAAAATACTTGAATAAAATTTATTGTTTAAATTTCTACTCGACTGTTAAAATTTAATTTTTGATTTTATTATTTTATAATAATAAATTTTGTATTGACATTATTTCTTTCAGCAAGTAAACTGAATAAAAGTTGTTGTTCAATTAGTTACTTAATTATTTTTGCAAATTTAATTGTAATTTGTTGTAAAAAAGTAATAATTTTGAATAATTTATTATAAGAATAAACTGTGATTAAATTATTGTTCATAAATCTTAAATTTAAAATTTAAAATTTGGAAACATCATTAAAATTTTTGTAACTGTAGCTTTTAAAAAGCCCGCCTCAATCTTTGTCGCTCGTTCCGCGCTCTCGCTTGCACTTCAAGCCTTAAATGGAACGCCTCAGAGCGAGGTAACGCCGCATGAGTCATGTTTTTTCGTGCGTGCAGCCGGCTCCATCGAATTATAAGACGTTGTCACGTCAAAAATTGAGCGAAACCATGACATTTCGGTCTACAAAAAAGCTCTAATAAGTGAACATCGAAAAAATTATATTTTTCGAGATAATAATTGTTTTGTCAAAATGTCTGTTAGTCTGGTTGTCTGGTTGTCCGTTAGTCTGTTTGTCTACAAAAATTTTTGTGGACGAGCTAGCTCAAAAACTAGTGTGAATATCGAAACCAAATTTCACACGTAGTTTTGGTCCATTGAGATTAAGAGCTGATTAGATTTTGGTGCATATCGACCCAAAATTAAGGGGGTGAAGGGGCGGGTTAAAAATTAAAAATCTAAGCCATTTGAGCAAACTCAACCAAATTTTGTATAGATAATCAGTGGACCCCCAGAAGTATAAAAATGCAAAAACTAATCAGAACACGGTAGCTTATTAGTATAGAATTGACAATTTTTGGAAGTAACGAAATAATTTAATGAGAAATACATAATTGTTATCTTTTAATAATGGGGTTTCGATTTTTCTAGGGGGCGAAGGGGAGCCCTGCCACCCCTGCCCCCTCCACCCCACCTGAAAGATGGCAAAAGGTCATTGATCAAAATGGGCAATACATTACAGAATAAAGTTATTTAGTTCCATGAAAGAATTGTCTTTGATTTTCTAAACAAAATCCGCAATTACTTAGTTGCCAATTCATATTTTGGTTCGGTTATTTTATGAGAAAAATTATTTAAATTCATTTTATCAAAAAAAATTATCAAGTGTCCGGTTTTTTTTGCTGTTGAGTGTATTATAAGATCGCAAATAGTGCTATATACAAGTCATATTAGCTTACTTATAGCATTAGAATTAGGAGAAATTGAAAGATTTTCTTATAGGACAGGCTGATTTATTTTGAATGATGGTACATTTCCATCTCATTGACTGTGGAGTTGAAGTCACATGATTTAATTTCTGACACTGCGTGAACAAAGCAGTATCCGTTTGGGGCCGAGGTCCCAAAAATATATTTTTAAAAAATCTTATATTAATTAAATTTGAAAAATTACGAAAGTGATGCCGTATTTGATGAAATTTTCAAAAAGGAGCGAATAATAAAAATAAAAATTTTAAAAAAACATGAAGGGTTTTTTGGACAGCATCCCTGGTTGAAAAGTCGCCGCCATACAATCTATTCAGCGGATTCGTGAGGTTTTCTCGACGTTTTGGCTCCTCTTTTGGAGCCATTTTCAAGAAGAGGGGGTGGATTGTTCAGTGGTCTCAACCTGGTTATCCAGGCTTCGTTATCCAGGAGAGGTTTTCAGGTTGAATTTCTTCATTCTGAAGACAAAATTTGGATAGGTTTTGGAGATTTCGGAACTTTTGGTTGTGGGGTAAGAGAAGGAAATATGGAAATATATATGGAAATAGAATCCTTTTTATTTTATTTTTTTATAATTGTGGGAAATAACAAGTGGATAAATTTAAATGATATTCAATCAATTATTATTGATTGATTATAAAATTAAATTGGTTGATAATTATTTTAATTATTTATTTGCGGGAAATAAGAACTATAAATTTAATTATTAATTAATTATGGCGTCAATAAATTTTTACTTTTATTATTATTGAACTGTAACCGCATTACTATCGCGGAGATCGTACCACATCCAAAACTGGATGCCTTGGATATTGCTTAACAAGATTGAGGTATCATTTTATCGTTTGTAGAATTTCATTTTTCGAACTTTTGGCGCCCATATTTCGGTATTTCCCATTGCGAGGTGTTCCAAGTAAAAAAGTTGGCAAAAAAAAGGTTTATTTATTTATTTATTTATTTTAGCTGTCTGCTTTTCAAATGTCCTTTGAGCTTTGATTATCCCCTCTCTCTGGTCTAATTAACCAAATGCCACATGAAGCCTTGAAGGCTGATTTTTTGTCCCTCTACCCTCCCTGGAGCTCCCTTGTTCACCTAAATTGATCCACGTGTCAAATGACTTCTCTGCCCGGATTTTTTTCCATCCATTTCCCTAAAAAAATCTCCCTGAAACAATTTACGTATTTATTAGCGGTGAAAATAAAAGAAACAACAACAAAAACCAAATGACACATATACATAAATAGAACTGAAAAAAAAATATTAACTAATAATAATCAAAAACATGTTTTAATTTGAATTTCTGTTGTTGTTGTTTTTTGTTAATGTCGCCATTTGCTCTAATTTATTAACATTTGGCATGACATGACAGAAGAAATTTAACAAAAATTTTTAATATAACCTATAATTAAAGACTCAAGAGTATACAGATTTGTATAAATTTCTAAGGATTATTATTATTATTATTAATAGTAATTTTTTTCATATTTTAAATATTTTGCATTTCATAATCTTAAAAAAATAATAATAATTTTAGCAAAATAAATAAATAAAAATAATTTAAGGTAATGAAAAAAAATAGTGTGTTAAATGAAATAATCGATTGACCACTATTTTTACTTTACCATACAGGGTATGGTCAAGTATTAGTAATCGTGCATGAAAAAAGTGATTTTTTTTCCTTCTTTTTTTCAAAATATCTCAAAAACGACTGAAACTATTTCGATTAAAAAAATTTGAGCGAAACCATGGATGGCATTTCGGTCTACAAAAGAGCTCTAATAAGTGAACATCGAAAAAATTATATTTTTCGAGATAATAATTGTTTTGTCAAAATGTCTGTTAGTTAGTTGCTAGTCTGTGCGTTACCAAATTTGTGGACGAGCTAGCTCAAAAACTAGTGTGAATATCGAAACCAAATTTCACAAGTAGTTTTGGTCCATTGAGATTAAGAGCTGATTAGATTTTGGTGCATATCGACCCAAAATTAAGGGGAGGGGGGCGAGGGGGGTTAAAAATGAAAAATCTAGGTCGTTTGAGCAAACTCAACCAAATTTTGTATACATAATCAGTGGACTCCCAGAAGTCTAAAAATGCAAAAACTAACCGCCCAAAATGGGGGTGGGGGTGGGGTCAAAAAATGAAAATCTTGCCCATTTACCAAACTCAACCTAAATTTTGTATACATAATCAGTGGGACCCCTAGAAGCTTAAAAATGCAAAAACTAACCCCCCCCTACATGATTATAAATAATTTTATTAAATATTAAATATAAGTGAGGGGCCAGGTTGTATGGTAAAGTCAAGTGGATGGCCACATCAGAACATGTCAGCTTATTTTTATATGGAAGAAGATCTGGATGTTAGTGTTCAGTGGCAAGCAAAAAAAAAAAAAAAAAATCAAAAATTAAAATCCACCATTCTTTGAGGTTCCGTAGTATTTTTAAAGGCATACCTACTCAGTAAATTATAAAAATTACAAGCTTATCAGATCTTAAAATTTTTTAAAAATACGAAACAATATTTTTTTTTTACAATTTAATTAAATAAGGAAATTTAAATTATTGTTTTATAACTTACTACAAATTCCACGCAAGCTGGAATACTGCAGTTTAATTTGGTCACCGCATGTCCAACAACAAATTGACCAAATTGAAAGAGTGCAAAATAAATTTTTAAAAATTATATCATATAAATTCTCATCAACTAATAACTCTCTTACCCCATATAACTATCCCTCTTCTAGACTCTTAAGAACCGAACTTAATATCTAAAGTTTGTCATCTTGTAGACTACAAAATGACTTGATATTCCTTTGCAAACTGTTGAATGGTCTGATTGATTGTTGTGAAATTCTCAAATATATTAATTTTAAAGTACCTCAATATTACAGTCGCATTGTCGAAAACTTTTTATCCCCATTTGTAATACTAATTATTCAAAAAATACAGGGCTTGAATAGAGTGATGCTAAAGGACAAACTCTCATACAATTAGACTTCTTTTCATGGTGGTAAGTGGATATCAAAAGATATTGCTCACACTACGATTAAATGTCTAATAGATTGTATTATATTATTACATGCTTTATATTAGCTTCACTTGAATGTATCTATCTGTGTTGTTTACCTACTCAATTTAAATAAAATAATATAAAAATATAATAAAAATAAATACATTACATTATGTTAAATTCCGCAAGCTTTTCTCTATAAAAATAATTAAGACTATAAATTAGTATTTTAGTTTTGTTAAATTGTTGATTTATCGTATAAAAATGTATATTGTAACTGGGATAACTCCCGTATATCGAATAAAATAAAATAAAATAAAATTGGCGAAACTGAGGATTGATTGATGAGAAATGATGGGTGAAACCAATCGACTTGATTGGGGAATAATGGAATTGAAATAATTATCGGAAAAGAGGTTTTTTTATCTAATTAGATTTTTCCTCTTATTAAAAACAAGGACTAAAGATGAATAAGGACACTCGATGGTGGAGAAGTTATCTCCGGAATCGAAGCAAAAATACAATGTATACATTAATTAATGTAAAATAATTGGTTTAATAATGATTTATTAGGGGAAATGGACGAATGGGGACCAATCGACTTGATTGGGGACTAATGGAATTGAAATAATTATCGGAAAAGAGGGTTTTTTTATCTAATTAGATTTTTCCTCTTATTAAAAACAAGGACTAAAAGATGATCAAGGACATTCGATGGTGGAGAAGTAATCTCCGGAGTCGATGCTCAAAAACAATGTATGCATAAATTCATGTAAAATAAATGGTTTAATAAATTTATAATTGGCGAAACGTCGCTTAAATCAGTGAGATTTTTTTGATTTGCTACTTTCCTGTCCAAATACCTGCCAACATACTTGATTATTTTTTTTAATTTCAATTAAGTTCAAAACTTTGTGACCAGCGATATACATACCTTGATGATGGCCAGAGTGAGTCAAAACGTTGGCAAAAAAAATAATTAAATTTTATTTAATTCGTCAAATTAAATAAAAATCAACCTTTTTACCTGAATTTAAAATTTAAAATAATACTAATAAATAGATAATAATATGATAACGAATAAGTTTCTAATTAATTGATTTTTTTTTAGTTCTGATTTCTGACCCCAGGGTTGTTTATATGTAATGTCTTCGAATGGGCTGATCAAAGGCTTGTTGATGTTGTTTTTGCTGATGGCTTTGAATTTCAGGTAATTTTTCGCCATTTTCTTTGTTTGTTATTCAATTTCCTGGTAACTCGTTAATACACCTGAAATATCTCATTTGTGATTTGGTCAGGTCCATTACACTCTCTGCTGGACCAGAGGCAACGCTAATGACGTATCTTGGGTGCGCTGACACCCTTTTTTTTAGCCCTTAAAACAAATAAAGCGACGGAACGCCGACATAGAGAAAAGGTGGCTGTGAACGGCCAAGCTCGTTAGTATTTGGGCCGAAAGGGCAAAAAGACCCCGACACTCATTTGGAGTGATTTCTTGAAAGCCGCCAAATCATCCTCAAGACATCACCAAAAAAAAGATCATTTGTGACTGAAAGTACCGATCATAAACAAACATATGCAGAAAGGGTGGTGGGGCGGACACCCCAGGCTCCCTAAACAGCCCTTAAACAAATAAAATCATCCCTCACTTAACAATAAACCAGAAGAAATAACCCGAACAAGTGCAACTCGAACACATTTATCGAGAGTTACGTAACTAATACGTAAGTACTTTAGTAGTAAAATATATCTACTCTTATTAAACGAGCAAAAATTGTATATTTATTTGTTTGTATAAATATTTGTATCTTGGTTATATTTTGAAAACGTACTTTTGATGAAATTCACGGGTTAGGGGGTTTTTGAGAAGACAATTCGATCTGTCTCATCTTCGACAAAATTGTTTTTAATGGGTTTTTTCGTAATCAAATTAATTATTCTCAGGTAGACAAATCCCATTCATAGGGTTTTAAAAAAGGTTTCCCTTTCCTTATATACCCAGGCAGACAATGGGTTGTTTGTTTCATTATTCTAAAAAGGCCTTGAAGAAGTATTGTGATTGTGGATTTTAACATATTTTGTTCTCCCAAAACGTTAGAAATATTAATAAACGTTTTATAATTGTTTTTATAAAGGACTTTATGTATTTAATAGAATAAAAAATAATCAAGAATTTGTTTAAAAATATATTTCGCATAAGCACGTCTCAATTTTCCTTAGAAAAAACAACACATTTTGTTAGGTTTTATTTAATTAACAATTGGATAAATAAAAATGAATCATATGGTTGAATCAAAACAGGTGCAGGAGGTGGGTGCAGTGGTGGGGGATCCGGGGGTAGGGCGAGCTTTCGGGGGCAGCCCGAAAAGGAGCTATACGAACCCAACCGAGCCGAACTGAATATATATTAACCGAACCGGAGTCGATTTGCATTACTCATAAGATTCACGAGGGGAAGGGTTATTTTGATATGAGATATTTTGTCTGAAGGATATTTTGTCGGGGATATTTTGTCGAGGATATTTTGTCGGGACTATTTTGTCGGGGGCTGAAATGTCGCGGCATCAATGAACCCGGGGTCAAAAATCATTAGTTTTATTAGTTATAAGAGTTTTAATTTTTTTTAATTTACCGAATTTCTACCACCAATAACTACTAATTTGGCTAAATCGGTATCTATGTTCCCGAGGCCAATAGAAAAGAAAAAAACTGCTAATTGAAAAAAGTACTCCACTCTGACTACTAAAAAGACACCTTTTAAGAGATTACTTTTAAAAAAAAATTAATGCCCCCAACTTACATAGAAAGTCAAAACTAACAAATAATGAATATTTTTTTTACTTTACCATACAGGGTATGGTCAAGTATTGTAACCGTGCATGAAAAAAGTGTTTTTTTTCCTTCTTTTTTTCGAAATATCTCAAAAACGGCTGAAACTATTTTGATTAAAAAAATTGAGCAAAACCATAGCATTTCGCTCTACAAAAAAGCTCTAATAAGTGAACATCGAAAAAATTATATTTTTCGAGATAATAATTGTTTTGTCAAAATGTCTGTTAGTTAGTCTGGTTGTCTGGATGTCCGTTAGTCTGTGCGTTACCAAATTTTTGTGGACAAGCTAGCTCAAAAACTAGTGTGAATATCGAAACCAAATTTCACACGTAGTTTTGGTCCATTGAGATTAGGAGCTGATTAGATTTTGGGGCATATCGATCCAAAATTAAGGGGGGTGGGCGGAGGGGGGTTAAAAATTAAAAATGTAGGCCATTTGAGCAAACTCAACCAAATTTTCTATACATAATCAGTGGATTCCTAGAAGTCTAAAAATGCAAAAACTAGCCGCCCAAAATGGGGAGGGGGTCAAAAATTGAAAATCTTGGCCATTTACCAAACTCACCAAATTTAGTATACATAATAAGTGAGACCTGAGAAGTCTAAAATTTCCAAAACTAGCCGCACAAAATGGAGGAGGGGGTGTAGAGTCAGAAAATGAAAATCTTGGCTCTTGTACCAAACTCAACCAAATTTTGTATATATAATCAGTGGGCCCCCAAGAGTCTAAAAATGCAAAAACTAACCCCCACTCCTACATGATTATAAATAATCTTATTAAATATTAAGTATGAGGCGGCCAGGTTTGTATAGTAAAGTCAAGGGGATGGCCACATCAGAACACGTCAGCTTATTTTTGAAATGTCATTTAGATTCAAGTCGATTACTAAAAAAAGTCCAATACACTTGATGTAAAAAATATGGAAAAAACATCCTCGTTTTATAAACTTTAAGATACGTTCAAAAAATGTATCGTGTTACTTTTCGTTATCATATCACCAGAGCCATTAATCGGGAATTTTCGCTAATATTAAATGGATCAAATTAGAGCCAGATAATATTACATAATATCGATTTACAGTTAGTTTTCAATTAATTTTAAATAATATTTTTAAGAAATATTATGTTAATGATACAATATTATTTAATCTTAAAGAAACATTTATTAACTAGTGCTGTGAAATCCCCGCCTTCGGCGGGCATCTTCCCTAACCAGGGGGCTACACCCTCTGGGACTCCACGGTATCTCTCCCCCCATCCCTCGCCCCGTACTACAAATGAGTATAATACAATATTTTATAATTAACTCCCTCCCCCGACTCTACCTGGACCCAGATGAAAAATCACAGTTTAGGGGCTTTTTGGGTCGAGAAATCGATCTGTCCTGGTCTCATTTTGGACTTTAATTTGATTGTTTTTTTCTTAATTAAACTAAATATTAATCAGGTGGGTGTGTCAATAAAATTTAATATTTACATTTATCATAATTAATTAATTTTTAAATTTTAAAAATCCACCAATTGTTCAATAGAAATATTATTTTATATTAGAATAAGAAAATTTGATTACTTAGGGATGACGCAGAAATCAATTAAAGGACTGCGAGATTATCCTGGGGCTGATATAGCTAGTGATCACAATCTAATTGCGATGAAATGCCAACTAAAAATTTAAAAAACTAGCAAAAACGGGCGGTCGCGAAAAAACTGGGATATATCTAAATTAAAAATAGAGAGCTAAAACTTTTCGAAAACATGAATAAAACTGGAAGAAAAAACACAAATAATGAAGGAAAATCGAACAGAATGGAATGACATGAAATCAAGCTGCTGGAAAGCAACCCAAGTCCTCAATCAAAAAAACGGAATTAAAAGCCATGGGTAACAGACGAAATACCAACTGATTGACGAACGAAGAAAATTTAAGAACAGAAAAGACGAAGAGGAAAAAACATATAAAAATTAAGATGGAAAGTTATAGAGAATGTGAAAAGCAAAAAAATGATTCAAGAAAAATGTGAAAGTTGCGAAATCTAGTATTGGGGAAAGTTGATGTAGCCTATAGAATAAAAGAAATTTTCAAAGACAATAAAAAGCAAAACATAAGAATAAAGGAGGCCACATTATTAAACGAAAACGAGCAGGCAAATAGATGGAGCACCTAAACTCTGGAGAAAAAACAATGGACCCAATAGAAAAGAAGAAAGAATCTATGAATGAAAACGTTAAGGAGACCCCATACTCAGGTCAAAATTTGAATGACTTGAAGGAACTATAAAAATAATAGAGAACACCAAGAATGAGCAATATACAAAGCTGAAATCACATGACTCTGGAGAAAAGCGTGAGCAAACTTTTGAACTAATTAGCAAAATCTATAAATTTGGGAATCATCCCAAGATTTCGAAAAAACAAATAGTCACACTTCCCAAAAGACAGGCACTTAGATGAAATGTGAAAATTTCAGGACCATTAGCCTAACCTCACATACTCAAAATCTAACCAAAATAATCAAAGAAGAATAGAACAAAGAGTTGAAGAAAATCTGGGGGAAGACCAGTTCGGCTTTAGAAGAAACAGAGGCACCCGAGAAGCAATTCTCTCTCTTAGACTAATAATAGAAAGGGCTTTTATCAAGGGAAGAATCTGTCTACATCGGATTCATAGACCTAGAAAAAGCATTCGATAACGTCAATTGGGAAATTATGTTTAAAATATTAAAACAGGCAGGAATAAAATTCAGAGAGAAGACTAATCTACAATCTATATCAAAACCAGACGGCAATTATAAATATTGGTGATGAACAAAGAGAAGCCAAAATAAAAAAAGGTGTAAGACAAGGATGTGTGCTGTCACCCATGATTTTCAACTTATACATAGAAGAAGCGATTAAAGAATTCAAAGAACAAAATTGATACAGGTATAGAAATCCAAGGTCAAAAGATCGCTATGTTAAGATTTGCCGATGACATTGCCCTTCTAGGAAGCAATAAAAAAGAATTAGAGGACGCCTTGAATGGAATTAACCAAATCCTAATAGAAGAAATCAAAATGAAAATAAACAAGAATAAAACCAAGGTCCTAGTATGTACAAAAAAAGAACAAACGAGACAGGAATGCATCAAAATTAACCAAGAAAACCTAGAAGGAGTTAAGGAATTCCGCTACCTAGGAAGTAAAATAACATGGGATGGGAGGAGCAAAAACGAAATTAAATCAAGAATTGCCCAAGCAAAAATGGGGTTTAATTCAAAACAAAAACTACTATGCTCCTCCTCAATCAGCTTAGCAAACAGGAAGTTGCTATTGAAGACATATGTATGGAGCATAGCCATGTACAGGTGTGAAACCTGGACAATTGGAAAAGCGGAGAGAAAGAGATTGGAGGCTTTCGAAATGTGGTGCTACAGAAGAATGATGAATATCAAATGGATGGATAAAATCACAAATGAAGAAGTTCTTGGAAAAATCGGAGAAAGAAGAACCTTGTGGAAGAGTCTGAAGAAGAGAAGAGGTCAGATGATGGGGCACACACTGAGACATGGGGGACTGCTTAGGGATATCTTGGAGGGGAGGTGGGAAAGAAAAGGGGAAGGGGAAGACCCAGATTAGAATATTTCAACCAAATAATTGGGGATATGGGATGCCAGACATTTAGAGAGGTTAAACAGCTGGCGGAGGACAGAGTCGAGTGGAGACGGATTGTTGCATCAAACCAGTCTTAGGACTGTATACTCAATGATGATGATTTTCTATTGAAGATGGAGTGGTAAGTAAAATTCATTGGGAAATTAATGAAAAGGCAGCTCAAGAAAAAAAAATGAAAACCAAAAATTCCGAATATAAAAGAATTTATTTTAGAATGTCATTTTCAACCCCTACGATTCGGTCGATCGTCTCTCCTTTTTCAAGGTTTACTTGGGTCATTTTATCAATTAATTGTTCTCGTTATTTTAATACCCACTAATAGTTCATAACAAATATTGCAAAAAAAAGATTAAATTTTATTTAATTCTGGCCGTAAATAAAAGTCGACCTTTTTCACCTCGAAAGTTTAGTCCGGGCGGGGTGTGTTTCGGGCTCCCATTTTTTTTCTAATCAAACACATTGAAAACTGAACCATCCAATCGTCGGGCGGGGTGTGTTTGGGGCTCCCTATTTTTCCTAATCAAACACACGTTGAAAAACCGAACAGCCAATCGTCGGACGATAACTATGATTATAAGCTTCTCTCTTAATCCTCTTTTCTATTCTCCGTTATACTGGGGAATATTATGTCAGGAGATATTTTGTCCTTAGGATATTTTGTCGAGGATATTTTGTCGGGGGCTGAACTGTCGCAATACCGAGTTCATTGGGTCAAATTTATTGGAAATTAGCTATAGTATCTATAACTCATTTCAAGATTTCTATCGAATTACGAATAACCCTGTATACATAATATATGAAATTAAAGCCAGACGTACTTTTTCCTACAGTAAATACCTGAAAAATACAATTATAGTTATTTGCATTAAAATCTTCGACTTTGTGCATTCCTTTCCGGTCCAATTCTTGGTCCTATAGCGTCCCTTTTAATAATGCAATTCATTCTCTAATCATACACACTGTACGATGTGTCAGTGTGTGTGTGTGTGTGTCTATCTTTTTAACTAGCTATATTCCTTCTTCCTATTCCTAACGATTGCATTGTTTTTCCCGTATTTTTTATTCTTATTATCTGTTATTATCTATTATTATATAATTCAGTTAATGAGTTTAATTATCTATTCATTCTTTTATAATAATTATTATTACACTCTCTCAAATTATATTCTCAAAAAATTTTAATTAATTGCATTCCGAAATTTTAATTCACAATTAATTATTAATTAATTAAATTTATTGGAAATAACTTGTATTATATATATATATTATACAAAAATTACATGTGAAATTTCATTTTGAGCTAGTGCTTCCACACAAATTTGGTAATCTACTACTAAAGTACTAACAGACATTTTGAGAAAATAATTAATATCTCGAAAAATATAATTTTTTTCGATGTTCACTTATTAGGGCTTTTTTGTAGACCGAAATGACATGGTTTCGTTCAATTTTTTTAATTAAAATAGTTTGGGCCGTTTTTGAGATATTTCGAAAAAAAGAAACAAAACAAACACTTTCATGCACGATTACAATACTTGACTATACCCCTATATTGGAAAGTAAAAAAAAATAATTTAAGAAAATTCCGAGTATACTAGATAATATCTCCAAAACAAGAACTAATCGGTAATTTTATGGTGATTTTTGAATTCAGCAGGTGAGAAATATATAAGAATCAGCTATTTTTGAAGTCGAAACATTTTCATTGTTGGGCAGTGAATCAATAAATCAGAATAATCGAAAAATTGTATTTTTTTTTTTTTAAGAAAGTATTTATTAGGTAAATGATGATTTTGAAAATGAAAACGAATTCGAATGAAAGATTGGAGAGTTTTGAAGGGGCCGAACAAACTCGAACAAAACAACCGCGAAGCCTGTCGATTAGAAATAGGCCTATTCAAAAATCCACCCACCAATTGAATTTATTTTTGACAGCATAAATTGAACAAGAATTCTCTGCCTCTGTATGGGTGTGGGTGTATGCAACAGTTTGATTTTCTTTATATATATATACATATATATAGGTATATACATCTCAATCGTTAATAACGTCCGTAACTCTCTTGTGTCGGTACAAATTGCTTCTTGTTCTGGCAGCGGCGCCGAAGATGACCCCCCCCCCCCTTCAAAAAAATCCCCCGCAGCCCCCCTCCGTCCCCCTTTTCTTGCTCGCCTTCTCTTTCTTGTTCATGTTCATGTTCATCTCCCTGTCTGATGTTGTTGTTGTTGTTGTTGTGTTGGTTGTTGCTTCTGGATTCAAATGACTCTGCAAATCCCCCCTCTCCCCTGTGTTATACCGTTATTCTCCCCCATCCCCCCCCCTTCCCACCTCACAATTTAATCTCTGTCTCGTTATGTTCAATGAAATTTCATTAAACATTAATCAAAAAATCTCTGGTATCGAAAAAAAAAGAATTTAAAAAAATGTGTATTTTTATGAAAAATTATTTTAAAATTATTTGAAGAATAATAATATTTGACATTAAATAATTTAATAAACTTCTAACTGTTTTTATTTATTTATTTGTTCATTTTTTTTTTTTGTTTTAATGCAAAAAACAAATGAACTAAAAGAGAGAGAGACAAGTAGATAAATTAGTATTTAATTTGAAGAAATTTTCTTTTTGAAGAGAGACGGATTGGTAAAATCCTTCGAAACGTTGCGGTTTTAAACGAATAAATGGGGGGGGGGGAGAATGACAGTCCAATAAATAGTGCATCTTATTTGGAAATGTATAATAATAATTTTTTTCTTCGCTATTCTTGGGCTGCCTTCCATTAATCTTCAATTAGTATTTAATATAATGATTTATTATATATTTTATATTTTTTGTGCTTGTTGGTTTTTGGTCAATTTGTTTATTTTTTATATTTTTACTTTATCCAATGCAAAGCATGGGTAAAGTATTGTAATCGCTCTCGGGGCAAGCGTGGCTTCAAAGGGTCCTCAGGTAAAGACTACGGAACCCATGGACTCAATTAAAGTCACAAATTGTAGTATTCAATTAGGTTGAATTTTAGCACGTGACGGTTTTGCCAAAAATTACATGGGGTCTCGTCGAGAGGCCAAAAAGTGCGATTTTTTCATTTAGTGCGTGCGGATGGATGTATGTATGTATGGATGTATGTATGTTATCGCTTTTTTGGCCCACGATTTTTTCCACACCGTTGCACCGATTGAAATGAAATTGAAAACCTACCATTAGTTTAACAAAATGAAGCGCTGATTAGTTTTTGGTACATATCGGCCCACAAACATTAGTACTTTATTTCAGTACTTTTTTAGTTTTTTCTAAAATATCTTGAAAAATGACTTAACCAATTTTGATGAAATTTAATATCCTAATTAAGTACCTTGGGGACCACAAAAAAGGTTAAATAAAGTTTTTAGTAAAATTATATTTTAAAGTACTTTACTCTAGAGTAAGATGGTACTTTTTTAATTTTTTAAATTCTTTAAAATTTATTCATTTGAAAGTTTTAATATAGCTCATTTAGCCTTGCTTGAGTAAGAATGGATAGGCTTCTCTCTGTGAAATGCTAAAAATTTGGGAGGAATTTTTATGAGTAACCATAGCAACTGCGTTGTTTTCTTATCCGTTACCTTTGCTGAAGACAGAGAGAATCGATTTTAAACCAAAAATAGCGATTGATTCTCATCTAATACTTGAGGAATAACCATTCTATATTGGATTTTTGACGTTTCGGTTTTTATTGGTGACCATTTCTGAAGACATAGAGGAATCGACTTTAAACCAAAAATAGCGATTGATTCTCATCTAATACTTGAGGAATAACCATTCTATATTGGATTTTTGACATTTCGGTTTTTATTGGTAACCATTGCTGAAGACATAGAGGAATCGACTTTAAACCAAAAATAGCGATTGATTCTCATCTAGTACTTGAGGAATAACCATTCTATATTGGATTTTTTGACGTTTCGGTTTTTATTGGTAACCATTGCTGAAGACATAGAGAAATCGACTTTAAACCAAAAATAGCGATTGATTCTCATCTAATACTTGAGGAATAACCATTCTATATTGGATTTTTTGACATTTCGGTTTTTATTGGTAACCATTGCTGAAGACATAGAGGAATCGACTTTAAACCAAAAATAGCGATTGATTCTCATCTAATACTTGAGGAATAACCATTCTATATTGGATTTTTGAAGTTTCGGTTTTTATTGGTAACCATTGCTGAAGACATAGAGGAATCGACTTTAAACCAAAAATAGCGATTGATTCTCATCTAATACTTGAGGAATAACCATTCTATATTGGATTTTTGACGTTTCGGTTTTTATTGGTAACCATTGCTGAAGACATAGAGGAATCGACTTTAAACCCAAAAATAGCGATTGATTCTCATCTAGTACTTGAGGAATAACCATTCTATATTGGATTTTTGAAGTTTCGGTTTTTATTGGTAACCATTGCTGAAGACATAGAGGAATCGACTTTAAACCAAAAATAGCGATTGATTCTCATCTAGTACTTGAGGAATAACCATTCTATATTGGATTTTTGAAGTTTCGGTTTTTTTCAAATAAGTGTCTTAAAGTATAAAGTAAAAATTATAATCTTATTATATTAAATGAGCAAATCTTGTATATATATCCAATCGGTTTCTCGAAAACGTCTGTAACGATTTGCATGAAATTCACGAGTTAGGAGGGTTTTGGTGTTGGACATTCGATCTGTCACGGTCTCATCTTCGGCTAAGTTGTGTTGTTGATGGGTTTTTTGTTAATTGAAATAATTATTCACAGGTGATTATCTCGATAAAAATGTAAATTTACATTTTTATTCAATTTCCTTTTAATTATTAATTGGTTTTTTAATTTTAAATTCCAATAATAGACCATTACAAGTATTATTATATATAATAAATTTGGGCAATTTAATTGATTGGAGGGAGGATGAGGAGATGGGGATTGGATGGCGGTGGGTGGAACCAATCGACTTGATTGGGGAATAATGGAATTGAAATAATTATCGGAAAAGAGGTTTTTTTATCTAATTAGATTTTTCCTCTTATTAAAAACAAGGACTAAACATGAATAAGGACACTTGATGGTAGAGAAGTAATCTCCGGAATCGAAGCAAAAATACAATGTATACATTAATTAATGTAAAATAATTGGTTTAATAAAATTTATAAAAAAAAAAAAAAAAAATTTAATTGATTAAAAATCGAGTTTTAAATCCCACAAACGTATTTTTCCTATATTAGAATTTGGCAATTTGGTTGATGAACTCAAAAATTGTTAATTAATTAGAAAAAATATATTATACGTTATTTAGTTATATATCTTTACATATATGCACTTAATCTGTGGGTCCCTACAAGGCTTGAAATGCAAAAACTAGGTGAAGGGGTAGGGGCGATGGTGGAGGAGGTGACGGTGCGGGTGCAGTGGTGGAGGCGTACGGGGGGGCGATGTAAGTGGTTTCGGGGGTGGGTCGGGATTGGGGTGGGCTGGGGGTGTAGGTGGTGGTGTATGTTGCGTGGAGGGCTGCAGAGGGTAAAGGGGTGAAGTGGTGGAGGTCCGGGAGACGAGGGGGGTTCGGGGATTAATATGTAGCTTTTAACTTAAGCAAAAAATTACCGAGCATCGCTCGGTGGCTCCAGGCACTATAAAATAATTCTTAATAATTTTTAATTATAATTAGTGAAATAATTTGGTTATTTTTTATTATTATAAATTGAAATTTAATTTTATAAATAATTAAATTAATTTAAATTGATTTTAATTTATGAAGAAATAGCTAAGAGATGGTCATCTTTGTTATTTATTGATATTATACTAATAGTATTGAGGCGCAATTCAATCATTGACTCAATCAACCTAAATCGTTTGATCAAAACTCATTCGTAGTGGAGTTTCGATTAGGTTTCGGTGTTGGAAGCTAGCGGAGAGTTCTCCATTAGTTGCTGCCGAGGGGTGAACCGCGATTGGAATTAGGTGTACACTGTCTTTGGAGTTATTTGGAATTACTTTGAATTCAGATAATCTATTGCCTTCTACTTGGAAATGAAAGTGGAAGTAGGTGTACACGATATTTGGTCGCGGTTCACTCCTCCGGTTGCTGCCGAGTGCGTGATTGAGGGAAAGATGGATCAAAACCCTTCTAAACATTCAATCATTTGCGTCAATCAAAGTTTCCATCAATCACCGTCAATGATTGACTCAAGCATCAAACGGGTTCCTAGACGGACAATCATTTTGATCAAATGATTGACCACCTAGGACCTCCTTAAAATTAAATTTTAATTTTTAGAGTAATTTCAATAAATCCGTTTTTTTCTTTTTAAAAACAGAAGACGCGCGGGCGGGTAAATAAATAGAAGACAAAATCAAACAAATAAATAAATAAATGAAAGAAAAAATTGACCGGGCGAAAAATTCAACGTTTTTTTTTTTTGTTCTTGTTTGATCGACAGACAGATTGATTTTTTTTTCTTTTGATCTCAAACCACAAGAAGAAGAACAAATACAAATAATACAAAACCCATAACAACAAATAAAATGAAACGTTTTCAACTGAGTTTTGACGACTGACTGACTGACTAACTGAGAGAGAGATTCCTTTTCAAGAAAAGATCACGAATTAATAAAGAGAGAGAAGAGAGAGAGATGACGTTTCGAAAGAAAGATATAAGGAGGGGTCGGGTTGGATGATCGGTTGGATTGTTCGTTGGTTGGTCCATTCCCCCCATTGGGAAGCTGAAATGAGCGAGATGAGGCCGTGTGAACCTGCAATGCTCATCCTCACCTCCCACCTACCTCTTTAATCATTCATTCATTCAATCAATCACTGATCATGATATTGGTTAAACAATTACAACCGATAACCATTCCATTTGTCATCCAACTTTGCAAATGAATATTAACAGAGAGAAAGTACAATCAGAGACAGACAGCTTTAGGCATCCGGGCGACAGAATCTTCAGCGCCCTTTAATTTTTATTATTATTAACCAGCATTTAGATCGCGAGTCAAGGGCAAAATCAAAGCCCACAGGCCAAGTGCGAGCATTACCTTAGCCTTACACGCTGTATACGCTATTTACACGAACCATTTTGAGCCAAATTCGACCCCCTGCAGCATAGAATATATTTGAGACACAGAGTTGAAATTATGAACATGTAATTATATAATCCATCTTGAAAATAGTGCCAAATTTCAATAATATAGCTTAAATAGATTCTGAAATATGGACCTGAGAAAATTGCTAATTTTGGCACTCAATCACTGACAGGTCATCAAAACCTATAGGGTACTTCCAATCATCACAGCATCATGAAATTTTTCCTCCTAGTAGATTTTGGGACACAAACAAAGGAAAAATTCCAAAAATCCATCATTTCTATCTTTCAACCCCTAAAATGAAGTGATGAACATTGTAGGATAAAGCATCTAATATATTAACGAAATGTGACAATTTCTGTCAACCTTTCCAACTTTCCAATACGTTTTAAACCATCAAAAACCGCATGGGAGCTGAAGCCCAATTCTTCCCCCACTTAACTTCTTAATTAAGAAAAGAAGGAAAAAAAATTTGTTTTTCTATGCCTTTGTTAAAAATGAAGAAAGTTTTTGAACACTACTGTGGAGAGAAGAAGGAAACATTTTATTTGTTTCATTCATTGACCCTTTGAAACCCTGAAGAAGGAGGGAAAAATCCTCCGAAACGTCGGTTTGAAAGGAAAGGAGGAAGGATTCCAATAAATTACACTTTATTTTATATGTGTTAATTTTTCTTTCCTCACTACCTCTGGGCTGCCTTCCATTACATTCAATTAAAATTTCTACCAGTCCGTCTCTCTCCAGAGAAAATTTCGTTGCAATAAAATATGTTATTTAAAAATCATTTTTCTTAAAAATACCCTTGGGAATCTCATCTCATCTTTTTTCTATTGTATTTAAGACCCTCAGCCATTTCAAAAGAACTAAGCCTTTTGGCTTTTGTATTCGAGCTCATTCATTCATTTCGATATTATTTATTTATTTCAAAGTTAATTATAAAGGATTATTGAAACTATACTAACACTGTGAAACTACACACCCTTTACTTTATTAATCTATTACAATTGATTCACAAGAGTTGATATAGGAAAGTGTTCTTTACACCGGTATAAAACATTAATAAAACAGCCACGTGGGGGTCCAACCTCCTTGGCTAGCAAAAGGGCCGCCAAAGGCGGGCCTTGAAGCTAGTACTAAATAATTATATATAAAAGCCAAAATGGGGGGGATTATCCTTAATTTAACTAAATAGCATGCTAAGAAATATATTACCTTCTCATATTTTGGTGACCTATTGATGTGAAGAACGTGAATGTATCGGATGAGAAAGATAACATCTTCAGGGAGGATGATCATGAAACAAATGAAAAAAATATAACTTTAATAAATGTAGAAAATTGAATTTTAATAATCAAATTCGACTAAAATTATAATAAGATTTTCGATTTTTGTGATATATATATAACTTCTAAATCTCAAGTTTTTATCCTATTTAGTTTAGCACAAGAGGTTTCGCAGATGGTTATGTTATAATAAGAACGGATATATTGTATTTCACTTCAAGATATACCTAGATAGATAATTTTCCATTAAATTTAGTTAAATTATTCTTGTCATTGAAAATTACCTCTTCTGCAGAAGGTTCAGAGGCGAACATTTAAATTATATTATTTTTAAAAATTAATGAAATAAATAAAATATTTGATTACTTTAAAAAAATCCGAATATCTCCTTAAATTTTTGTTTTTGGTTTTTCATTTTAAAATTCTGAAGATGGGTCACCTTTATTAAAAAATAATTTTTAAGAAAAAATCAAACCGACTTCAAAAAAAATTAAATGCAACAAATAAAATACACTAAAAAGGTATAAAATAATTATTTTCTTATTTAGTTACAACTAAACGACGAAATATTAACATGAAATTACTTTTTAAAGTCGGTGCCAAACAAACTATACCTATAAGTGAGCGTACCCGCCAAACGTACTAAGTAAGATCCGTCGAGTGCGATTCATTAAAGGTATATGTTTGGCACCGACTTCAAAAAGTAATTTCATGTTAATATTTCGTCGTTTAGTTGTAACTAAATAAGATAATAATTATTTTATACCTTTTAGTGTATTTTATTTGTTGCATTTAATTTTTTGAAGTCGGTTTTTATTTTTTGCTTAAAAATTATTTTTATTTTCTCTTTTTAGTGATGTTATTAATAGTGATCATATCATCAGAACTTGACCAAATTAATATGACACCATCCCTAAGACACCCCCTTTCGGATAAAAAAAGAACCATCGAAATCGGTTCATAAACAAAGAAGTTAGGCCTGAACAAACCTAACAAAATAGGTCTAATACCAATGAAAAAAATGGAACCAATCGGAAACTAGACTGAACCCAATGCAATTTTTTTTTTCAAAATCGGTTCACAATTGGCGGAGATATGAGGTAAAACATAGACACAAAAAAGAAAAATCAGTCGAATAGAGAACCTCCTCCTTTTTGGAAGTCGGTTAAAAAAGACCAGAAACAGCAATTTGTATGTTTCCTGCCTTGTAAAGCATTAATCATAAAGATCCTTCATGAGTTGTTTCCTAATAAGTACACCGCTTTTATAATTTCATGAAACACTTTTGTCCATTAAAAGAAATTTATTTGAATAAAGTTATCCTCTGTTTGATGCAAATAAACTTAAGAATTATTCAATTAAAAAAAAATTTAAACTGTCTTTTAAATTTAATTTGAACATTCGTTAATTGAAATAACAGAAATATTTTGCTCGTTTAATGGTTCTAGTTATAAATATAATAATAAAACTATAATATAGTTATATATAAATTTAAAAAAATTAAATTTTAAGCAAAAATTATAATTATAACAATAAAATTATTTCAAATTAATTAAATATTTGAAATTTAAATTCAAACATTTAAATAGTATTATTTGAAAATATTTATAATTGTGATAATTTAAATATTATAAAAATCGGTTGTCTGTAAAGTCGGTTTACTGACGATAGTTGAACGTGACAACGTCATAAGAAAATACCATTCCATCAGTATTTTCTTATGACGTTGTCACGTTCAACTATCGTCAGTAAACCGACTTTACAGACAACCGATATTTTTCATAAAATTCTTCGTTCAGAAAATCATTTTAAATTTACAAAATACTTGAATAAAATTTATTGTTTAAATTTCTACTCGACTGTTAAAATTTAATTTTTGATTTTATTATTTTATAATAATAAATTTTGTATTGACATTATTTCTTTCAGCAAGTAAACTGAATAAAATTTGTTGTTCAATTAGTTACTTAATTATTTTTGCAAATTTAATTGTAATTTGTTGTAAAAAAGTAATAATTTTGAATAATTTATTACAAGAATAAACTGTGATTAAATTATTGTTCATAAATCTTAAATTTAAAATTTAAAATTTGGAAACATTAAAATTTTTGTAACTGTAGCTTTTAAAAAGCCCGCCTCAATCTTTGTCGCTCGTTCCGCGCTCTTGCTTGCACTTCAAGCCTTAAATGGAACGCCTCAGAGCGAGGTAACGCCGCATGAGTCATGTTTTTTCGTGCGTGCAGCCGTCTCCATCGAATTATAAGACGTTGTCACGTCAAAAAAATTACATTTTTCCAAGACTCAAATAAACTGTCTGCAAAATTTTTAAGGATTTATTCAATTTTGAACACCAGTCTTTCGATTTTTTTCCCTAACACTTGCATTTTTAAGTAGAATGAGTCTTTTTAATTAGAAATATTTGATCTGTTATTTAGCATGGATTCTAATATCAGATTCAACGAAACGTCTGTTCACTGGCCTGCTTAATACTATAACAAAACGAATTTATCTAAGTCCAATCGGGTATTTGATCATATGAGAAATAACAGATCAAACATTTATAATTAAAAAGTGTGATGATAAAGGTCATGCCTTCGAAACTATAGTCTCAAAGAAATAAATTATATTTATGTTTATTTGAATCAAGCAGAGGACAACCTGAGTGATTTCCTTTTATAAATCAACAACACTGCTACTCCCGGCAAAACAAAATCTTTTCAATCCTTTTGATTCATATTCACGAAACACTGATTAACAATTTCTGGCATAGAACTATATAGTAAAAAGACTGGTTTGACGTTATCCATTGCTAACTCAGAGCTCAGATAATAATAGGACACCCGTTAAGTCACCAGAGATTGTTATGTATGGGTGAAAATACTAATCCTTGTAAAGAAAGAATAAGCCTTAACTTTGTTTAAGAATCTATCATTGTTCCTAATCAGTATAGGTATATCCAATACTACTAAACAGCATGTATAATTTTTTAAAGGAATATTGAATGATAATTAACTAAGAGGATGGATGATAAAGATGTTGGTTGTCTTGGTCAAATTAAGAAGAGGAAAAGAAGAACCTAAGGTGTCCTGTCCTGTCCTGTCCGGTGTCAATCAGTTTAGTTAATTAACCAGAGGAATTATTGACGGCGACTGTTTTTCGATTAGCTGCCTATTCATGGATAATTGCACACGTCACTAGTCAGCCAGCCAGCCATTCCGCGTTCTTTCTTTTGCATAAACGGATCTGCTTTGTCAAATGAAACAATTAATAACACACAAAAAAAAATTGGCAACATTTCCTTTATATCTCTACGTAGAAAACCATTATATTCGAAACATCTATAGAAATAGTATTAATTTTATACTATATATAGAATCGGTTTCTCGAAAATGGCTCTTATGATTTCGATTGAAGGAGTTTTTGAGTGGACGAATCAATCTGTAAAAATCTCATCTTTAATTTGATTATTTTTTTCTTAATTAAAGCAATTATTCACAAGTGAGTGTGTCAATAAATATTTATAATTAACTAGCTGCAATGCCCGCCTTCGGCGGCCCTCTTGCTAGCCAGAAGGCACGCCCCTGGACCCCCAACCCTCGAACCCCACCATCACCCCCTACTCCCACCCACCACACCCCCCGAAACCCACCCAGCACCCCCGCACCATGACCAACCCCCGCCCCCACACCACCACCCCAACACTCCATTCCGCACCCTAACCCATTACCCCCACCCCTAAAACCTCCTCCAGCACCCCCAATCCGCACCCGTTCCAAATCCCCGCCCCCACACCACAACCCGCACCCCACCCACCTCGGATCCCGCACCCCATCCACCCCATGCCCTCCAACACTGCGCACCATCCCCCGCCTAGCCGCCTGGACCAACCCCCGCTATACCCCTGGACTCCACCCGCCCCACCCCCACCTTACTCCGTCTCACTCCTCACCCCACCCCCATTCCACCCCCGCACTCAGTTTTTGCATTTCTAGCCTTCTAGTGACCCACAGATTATGTTTACAAAATTTGGTTGAGTTTGGACCAAGAGAAAGAATTTTCATTTTTTGACCCCCCCCCCCCCCCCCCACACACATACACATATTCTGGATGGTTAGTTTTTGCATTTCTAGCTCTCTAGAGGCCCAGAGATTATGTATACAAAATTTGGTTGAGTTTGCTCCAAGGGCAAGAATTTATATTTTTCACTCTCCCCCCCCTTTTTGGGTGGGTTTTTAGGGAAATTTTTTTAAACAAAAGTTGTTAGAAATCACATCCCCTACAACTTTGTTTATTATAAAATTTGCCGTAGGGTTAATAGTTTAGGAGTTATTTGATAATTTTCATTCGTGCGCCCCCCCCCCCCCAAACCCCCTTCTGGGGTCAAAATATCAAAACGTTATATAGCTAAAAACGTAAGTTAGAAGACATCTGATGTAAATATGAAATTTCATAATAATCCCTTCAGCCGTTTTTACGTGAATCGTGAGCAACTTTTCGGAAACCACTGAAACAGACATACATACAGACGACGACAGACAGACAGGAATTTTGTTGAGGGTGTTTTCGTTCATAACTTTGCTTGAAACGTGTGCAACCAAAATTTGGCGTGATTTGGAGCAATGTACAGACAAAACCTTAATTTATATATATAGATTGTTTTTTTCAATTTTCTTTTATTAATTAATTGTTGTTTTTATTATTATCATTCTGGTCCATAATGTGTGTATTAAGGTGGCCGTCTCTTGTAGGTATATAGATATTTCAAATATGGGAGTATTGCTTAAATCTGTCATTTATAGATTTAAATGGAACCGCGTTCTTGTCCTATAAAATTGTCTAATTTTAAATCTATCAAAATATAACTAATTATAATGGCATTATCAATTAATTTCCTTTAATCGAATTTAAAAATAATAATAAAATTGGATATTATAATTAAATTTATTTGAAACACTCATTAATCAATAATATAGGTATAGTTTTAAATTTCATAATTATTTTTTTCGAATTATAACCCACAATTATAATTATTTTAATAATAAATAAGTTATCTATTTATTTACAATAAAGTTCTAAGTACAGGAATTAACAATTTTAATTAAAAATGAAATAAAGCATATTATGTATTTCATAAAGGGAAATCAATGAGGTTGCCATCTATTTGATGCAATTAAAAATATACCTACCATATATATACCATAATTTAATATTAATGTGGCCGTCGTTTGCGATTCAAACCATTTTTTGGATTCCCTGACAACATCCTAATATTATATACTAATTTATGATTTACCTAGCATGTAAAAATATTAAAAAAACAAATGAAAATAAATCAATTTATGAATAGAATCTTTTAAACTTCATTAAACAATTTATCCTTTCATCCAGAATGAAACAAAATTGATGAAATATTTATTAATACTACCAATCACTATAGATTTTTTATTTTTATTTATTAATATATCTGGTAATAAACGGTGAAATTCATTTTTTAAGAATTTAAATGATTTGTCAAGATAACTGAAATAAGCTGACGTGTTCTGATGTGGCCATCCACTTGACTTTACCATACAACCTGGCCCCTAAAATTATTTATAATCATGTAGGGGGAGTTAGTTTTTGCTTTTTTAGACTTCTGGGGGTCCACTTATTATGTATACAAAATTTGGTAGAGTTTGCTCAAAAGGCCTAGATTTTTAATTTTTAACCCCTCCCCTCCACCCCTTAATTTAGAATCAATATGCACTAAAATCTAATCAGCTCTTAATCTCAATGGACCAAAACTACGTGTGAAATTTGGTTTTGATATTCCCACTAGTTTTTGAGCTAGCTCGTCCACAAAAATTTGGTAACGCACAGACTAACTAACAGACATTTTGACAAAACAATTATTATCTCGAAAAATATAATTTTTTCGATGTTCACTTATTAGGGCTTTTTTGTAGACCGAAATGCCATGGTTTCGCTCAATTTTTTTAATCAAAATAGTTTCAGTCATTTTTGAGATATTTTGAAAAAAAGAAGGAAAAAACACTTTTTTCATGCACGATTACAATACTTGACCATACCCTGTATGGTAAAGTAAAAAGAGAACTCAATACTATTGGAGTAGTTAAAGAGTTTGTCATAGGGGGGGGGCAGCCATCCAGCTGATTAGCTACCACAAGGTTTCAATTTTGGTAATCCGATTAGAGATCAAGTAACTTTTTAGTAGAATTGACAAATTTTGAAAGTAACGAAATAATTTAATGAGAAATACATAAGTGTTGCTTTGTAATAATGGAGTCTCAATTTTTCTACGGGGGGATGAGTTTTGTAAGGGGGGGGCACTGTCCCCCTTGCCCCTCCTCTAACTACGCCCATGCTCAACACCAAAAAGGGGTTTTTAATAATGGTTAATAGTCAATAAAATTTTTTCGAAATTTCCAAAAATCGATAAAAAAATAGTTATTATCATAGGCCCACTATCAACCAGGTCTTAAAATTTGTAGAATGAATAGAAATTTTAAATAAAAAATTATCACAAAAAATCGAAGAGTACATACAGATTCAAAAAAAAGATTAAAATTTTCAAACTTAAAAATCGTATATAAAAAAAACTTTAATAAAATAATTTTTTGTATTTAAAAAAAAAATAAACTGCAACAGATCGTTGCTAAACTTTATCCAAATTTATTTGATATTAATATGTTTATTCCTTTATTATTAATCAGATATCAATTGCTATTTGCAGTTCATGTTGACTTTAAGTCAAAAATAATGATCGATTCTCATTTAACAGTCGAGGAATAACCATTCTACATTGGATTTTTGACATTTCGGTTATTATTGGTAACCATTGCTGAAGACATGGAGGAATCGAGTTAAAATCAAAAATAACAATCGATTCTTATCTAATACTAGAGAGAATAACCTTATGGCATTCTATTTTTGATGTTTTGACTATTAATGGCAACCTCTACTGAAAACGTGGAAGAATCGATTTAAAATCAAAAAGACCAAATTCTTTTATGATAAACAACTCAAGCTTGACGGGGGGTCGGGTAGGCTAGGCAGTAGCATGACAGCGAGCTAACCAGGGGACCCGGGTTTCGAATCCGACTCGAGGCATCCAGCTAAAATCTGACCCCGGGAGTAGAGACAAATTTGAAAAATAAATATATAGTATCGTACAGTGGCTTATGGCTAAAAAGGCCGAAAAGCCCAAAAAAAAAAAAAAAAAAAAAAACTCAAGCTTGACGGAAAATACATCCATACATACAATCCATCCATCCGCACGCACTAAATGAAAAAATCGCACTTTTTGGCCTCTGGGCGAGACCCCATGTAATTTTTGACAAAACCGTCAGATGCTAAAATTGAACCTAATTGAATACTACAATTTGTGACTTTAGTGAGACCATGGGTTCCATAGGCTTCACATAGGATAAAGTAAAAAAAAAAAATGAATTTGGACCATTTTTGAAGAAGTTATAAGCGAAAAACCAAAATTCGATATGTTTTAAACTGGTGATCAAAAAAATTTTTTAAATTTACTAGGAAGAGTTTTTTGATGGGTACTAAAAAATGTCAAAAAATGGAGGAAATTAAAAATTAGAATTTTTCAAACAGTCCGATTTGCCGTGGAATCCCTCAAATATCTAAATAAAGAATGGGTAGGATAAAGAAAATTGAAAAAAAAAATGGAAAAAAAATCTCACCTGGAAGACGCGTGCGTGGGTGGGCGCAGAATCACTGGAGAGTCCTCAAAGCGCGAGTCCTTGCGGGAAAGCGTTGATGTTGGACTGACGGAGTTCACAATTCACGTCGCTTGGGCTCATGGTGGGGAGTGAACTTTGGACCCTGCAACAGAGAGTACATAGGTACTAGTTATTATCTAATAGTTAAAAGGGAAATTCTAGAAGTATCGAATTAAAAGATTTTTCCCAATTCGAGCAAACAGGTCGGAAGTTGTTTACGAACCTCTCTCTACATACAATTTAATCTATTCTAATTCCTATATTATAAACTCTAAATGCCCTAATGAAAACGTCTTAAGATAATTGTCTAAATTTAAATAAAAATGTAAGTAATAGAATAGAATAGAAATTTTTATATAATAAATTTATTTAGTACCTAAAGATCAATTTTTTTTAAATATGCTAAAAATAAATAATATCTACAATCTATAAAAAATATTTTTTATTTTGCTTTCGCAATGAGTTAAATTATTTCTTGGAGCTGATTTTTAATTAATAAAATTATACCTATTTAATTAAAATACATTGCATAACAAACTTTTGGCCGTCTCGAGACGCTGCCCGCCAGGGCCATCCACCTGGAGGGCTAGGGTGCAGAGTGGCGTGCCGGTGGCACGCCTGATGCAGCTTGTGCAATATAAATCTTAATATAAAAACTAATTTGAATAAAAATCAATATAATTATTATTATAATTACTGAATCCGAGCTGTTTATGCATTATTTTCTTACATGTCAGAAGAGTTATATTCACCTTCTCGGGAATGTAATATCATCAATAGCACCTGGATTACATCATTCTACATTATAACTATTCTTTTTTATTGAGAAATATCAATAGAATTTGTATATTTTATATGCGGTCCGAAGCATTTGTTTTTTCATCAAATGCGGCCCGTGTAAGCCATAAGGTTGGACACCCCTGGTCTACTCTCTCGAATGAGTGAATGACCAACTGACTGACTTCTTTTACAGATACCTTGTGATAGTAACCATCATAATACAGCAAAACTCCTAGGAAATTATTAATAATCCAGGCTATCATCTCACGATATTATCTGCAAACAAAAATCAACCTTTTTAACTTGAATTTAAAATTACAAATAATATTAATAATAATAAAGAGGTCGGTAGCGCAATCGGTTAAATAAACAACTTTTTCTAATCCGATTAGGAGAACATCAACCTAGACTTCATCAGTTCGATCCCAGCAAGAAGCAAAGTGAATTTATTTGAAAATAATAAATAACCGGCCCCTCGGCTCCAGAAACTGACAATCTTTGGTTCTACAAAACCTCGCGCATGCGCAGGACAAAAATTTCGTAACAAGCAACCATGAATCGTGAGAGGCAAAAACAACACTACCCCAGGTGGTAACTAATCCACCCACCCTCGAGTGGCAACCGGGCATTCAGATTCTGGGGGATCCGGACCATCACGAAGTTAAGAAGAAAAATGGAAGAATAACACCAAAAATCCATACATACATGGGAACCTTTAACATCAACACACTCATCCGGCCAGGAAAAATTAATGACCATGGAACTCGATAACACGTTCCGAAGAAATGATAGAGGCTTGGAAGGTCCAACCAGAAAGAAACATCAAGCTTTGCGTGATCCCAAGGGTCAAACGCAACAAATAATAATAATAATATATATCGATTTTAACTAAAAAGCAAAAAATACTATATAATTGAATGTAATGGAAGACAGTGAGAAGAAGAAAATAACACATCAAATAAGGTGTAATTTATTGGATTCCTTCCTCCTTTCCTTTCAAATCGACGTTTTGGAGGATTCTTCCCTCCTTCTTCAGTGTATCAAGTAGTCAATGGAAGAATCAAATAAAATTCTTCCTTCCTCTCTCCACAGCAGTGTTTAAAACTTTTCTCTTTCTTAGCAGAGGCATAGAAAAACTATTTTTTTCCTTCCTTTTCTTAATTAATTAATAATTATTTTTTATTTTAAATTCAAGTTAAAAACGTTGACTTTTGTTGCTGATAATTTCGTGAGATGATTACCTGGAATTTGTCTAATCACAAGCAGAGAGCGAACCTAGTTTTGAAAAAAAAAAAAATCCCGCTTTTACAATTTTATATGCGATCTTTTATTACAATTTTCAAACTCAAAAAAATCTCATAAGAAAACACTTTAAATAATTGAGTAACAGGAATAGCAGGGAGTTGGACAAAAATTAAAAACAGAGTTTTTATTGAATGGGCCGAGACGTTTCGTCAATTAATTTCGACTTCCTCAGTGGAAAATCCTTTTCTTTGTCTGTTTAAAAGTAAAAACAACATATTTTTTGTAGAAATTTTTTGATTTAAAAGTTTTTAATTGTTCAAGTGTAAAAAAAGATTGTTTGAGCAATTGAGGCTAAAGCCAACAATGTATTGTAGTTAAAATAATAAATAAAAAGATTAAAGGATGTTTCGTCGCGTAGTAGAATTGTCTTTTGACAAAGAGTGGTAAGAATGAGCCACTGAGGAAGTCGAAATTAATCGACGAAACGTCTGGACATTCAATAAAAACTCTGTTTTTAATTTTTGTCCAATTCTACTGCTATTCACTGTTAATTAATGCTTATTGTGGATACGAGTGATTTACTTTAAATTTTTTTGTATTTTTTTCTAATCAAAAATTAAAAAAAAAAAAGAATGATTTTAGATCATATTTGAAGAAAAAAAACCGAAATTTAAACCGGAGATCAAAAAATTTCAAAATTTTCCAAGGGAAGAGTATTTTACGTGAACTAAAAAATGTCAAAAAATGAAGCGGAAATCTTAAATTAAATCTTTTTAAACCGTCCGATTTGCCGTGGAGATGCCTTCTTCAACTAATCAACTTAAAATTGTTTAATTTACGTCATTTACTCCGCTCCATGGATAAATTGAAAATAAACTGCAACGGATCGTTGCTAAACTTTATCCAAATTCATTTGAAATATTAATATGTTTATTCCTTTATATAAATCAGATATCACTTGCAATTTGCAGTTCATGTTGACTTTAATTAAAAAATAATGATCGATTCTCATTTAACAGTCGAGGAATAACAATTCTACATTGGATTTTTGACATTTCGGTTATTATTGGTAATCATTGCTTAAGACATGGAGGAATCGACTTAAAATCAAAAATAGCGATTGATTCTCATCTAATACTTGAGGAATAACCATTCTACATTGGATTTTTGACGTTTCGGTTTTGGCAATGGTAACGGATAAGACAAAATGATCACACTTCCCAAAAAGACAGGCGCGGATAAATGTGAAAATTTCAGGACCATTAGCCTAACCTCACATGCCTCCAAAATCCTAACCAAAATAATCCAGAGAAGAATAGAACAAAGAGTTGAAGAAAATCTGGGGAAGACCAGTTCGGCTTTAGAAGAAACAGAGGCACCCGAAAGCAATTCTCTCTCTTAGACTAATAATAGAAAGGGCTTTTATCAGGGAAGAATCTGTCTACATCGGATTCATAGACCTAGAAAAAGCATTCGATAATGTCAATTGGGAAATTATGTTTAAAATATTAAAACAGGCGGGAATAAAATTCAGAGAGAAGACTAATCTACAATCTATATCAAAACCAGACGGCAATTATAAATATTGGTGATGAACACAGAGAAGCCAAAATAAAAAAAGGTGTAAGACAAGGATGTGTGCTGTCACCCATGATTTTCAACTTATACATAGAAGAAGCGATTAAAGAATTCAAAGACAAAATTGATACAGGTATAGAAATCCAAGGTCAAAAGATCGCTATGTTAAGATTTGCCGATGACATTGCCCTTCTAGGAAGCAATAAAAAAGAATTAGAGGACGCCTTGAATGGAATTAACCAAATCCTAATAGAAGAAATCAAAATGAAAATAAACAAGAATAAAACCAAGGTCCTAGTATGTACAAAAAAAGAACAAACGAGACAGGAATGCATCAAAATTAACCAAGAAAACCTAGAAGGAGTTAAGGAATTCCGCTACCTAGGAAGTAAAATAACATGGGATGGGAGGAGCAAAAACGAAATTAAATCAAGAATTGCCCAAGCAAAAATGGGGTTTAATACAAAACAAAAACTACTATGCTCCTCCTCAATCAGCTTAGCAAACAGGAAGTTGCTATTGAAGACATATGTATGGAGCATAGCCATGTACGGGTGTGAAACCTGGACAATTAGAAGAGGAGAGAAAGAGATTAGAGGCTTTCGAAATGTGGTGCTACAGAAGAATGATGAATATCAAATGGATGGATAAAATTACAAATGAAGAAGTTCTTGGAAGAATCGGAGAAAGAAGAACCTTGTGGAAGAGTCTGAAGAAGAGAAGAGGTCAGATGATGGGGCACACACTGAGACATGGGGGACTGCTTAGGGATATCTTGGAGGGGGAGGTGGGAAAGAAAAGGGGAAGGGGAAGAACCAGATTAGAATATTTCAACCAAATAATTGGGGATATGGGATGCCAGACATTTAGAGAGGTTAAACAGCTGGCGGGGGACAGAGTCGAGTGGAGACGGATTGTTGCATCAAACCAGTCTTAGGACTGTATACTCAATGATGATGATGAACGGATAAAGAAAACAACGCGGTTGCTATGTGTCACTTATAAAAATTTCCTCCCAAATTTTTGCACATTTCACAGCGAGAAGCCTAACCATTCTTACTTAAGTTAGGTTAAATGAGCTATATTAAAACCATCAAATGAATAAATTTTAAAGAATTTAAAATTAAAAAAAAAGTTCTATTTTACTATTGAGTAAAGTACTTTAAAATATAATTTTACTAAAAACTTTATTTAACCTTTTTTGTGGTCCCCAAGGTACTTAATCAGGATATTAAATTTCATCAAAATTGGTTAAGTCATTTTCAAGATATTTAGAAAAAACTAAAAAAGTACTCAAATAAAGTACTAATGTTTGTGGGCCGATTATAAGCACCAAAAGCTAATCAGCGCTTCATTTTGTTAAACTAATGGTAGGTTTTCAATTTCATTTCAATCAGCGCAAAGGTGTGGAAAAAATCGTGGACGAAAAAAACGATAGCACACATACATACCATACATACATACATCCCCCACGCACTTCCAAAAAAATGGCACTTTTTGGCCTCTCGACGAGATTCCAGGTAATTTTTGGCAAAACCGTCACGTGCTAAAATTCAATCTCATTGAATACTTCAATTTGTGACCTTAATTGAGTCTATGGGTTCCGTAGTCTTTACCTGAGGACCCTTTGAAGTCGCGCTTGCCGCGAGAGCGATTCCAATACTTTCTCCCATGCTTCGCATTGGATAAAGTAAAAAGACCCCTAATACCTTTTAGGCATTAATAGTTAGGTAATTAAGCCTAAAGAATTCAGACATCCTAGATAGCGCATATGGCTTTTAACTGTTAAGTTGAGAATTAAAGTATTCAATGATTCTTGTTGGCTTATATGAAAAAATAGTTGTACAGTCAATAGTTGCATATCATTCTTTAAGGAGTTTGTGTGAATGACCACGTGCCAATGGCGATGAAGAACAAATCCGAGATTCTTATGTTAAGCTAACATTCCATTCCAATGAGATCTTCCTTATTAAGGAGAAGACGGGGAAAACCAAATCATGTCATCTTGATGTGACCACCATTGGTCGCCAACCCGCGAAGCTCGCGAGGCTTCTACCCGGTAGATCGCGGAGTCATTTTAGGCAAATAATTAAAAAAAGTTGAAAGTAAAAATTAAAAAAATATAATTTAATACGGAAAGTCTTATTCGAAAATACTTTGATACAAAAATATTATTAAATTTCTTCCAGAACTTAAGTGACTTGATTTAGAATTTTTCGTTAAACTGAAGGATGGTCGGCCAGTGGTGACCGAAACCGTGGTTGATCAATTAAATAATACAAATAGTTATTAAAATTATTGTTTTATTATATTTGTGACGAAACCAACCCTTCAATTTAATCGAAAAAAATATTATTAAAACCACTTTTTTAAATCTTCTCTTGGGAATTTTAAAATTTTTTCGTTAATGGATAGCCCCAAAAGATGAAGCATTCTTCTGAACCGGTATCCGTATGCTACCAGAAAGATGGAAGAAAGTAGTGGACAGCTATGGAAAATACTTTGAATGACACATATGTAACCAATTCTTTTCATTAAAGCCTCAAATTTTGGGGAAATAGCGGCGGAAGCAAAGTTGTACACTTTGTATATAATTTTAATTTTTATTAATTTATTTATTTGAATTGTTATATAAATATATAGTGTATAAAAAATTTATTATTATTCCATAGTATAATCCAGTGGTTCCCAAACTGTGCGCCGCGGCCTCTTCACAACAGGTGCGCCGCGAAGCTTAATAATTAATTAAAGCAAGACATTTAGCCTAACTAGACAAAATAACAAATTGAGAAGCTACAAATGTATTTATTATTCATTTTTATCTCTTACTTAAGATTAGACATAGGTACATAAACCGAAAAAATTTAACTTTGACACCCTCGAAAAAATCTGAAATGAATACAAAGTGTCCCCCCTGTGGTCTGAATTTTCGATTTTCATAGAAAAATAAACTATTAATTCCCTAGATATTTTTATCGACTCTCAAAGACCAAATACGGTATTTTTTATATATATAAGTATATTTACTTTTACTTAATAAATAATATATAAAATATATATTATCTCTCCGATAGATATTCAATCGTCCGAATCAATGGCAGCGGTATCCCAACAATTCTTAGCACCACTCTGGGGTCCCCAGGGTAGCCATATTGGTCCCATATTGTTTCTTTTATTTATTAATGACCTAGTCAATGTAACTCAACATTGCAATATATTGCTATTCGCGAGACCGATATCAAATTGTTTTTTGACATTTCTAAAAGTTTCAGACTGCAACAAGCTACAATCCGACCTAAAAAACTTAACTATCTGGTGCAAAGCAAACTTATTTTCTAAATTTTGACAAATGCTTCACCATTTCATTCTCAAAAAAGGAATATTTTATCTCATACAATTACTATCTGGACGATTACTTCTTATTGCATTGGAAGTAACTTCCATCAAAGACCTTGGTGTCACCTTTGACTCCGAGCTCACGTTTAATGAACATATTAATCATGTGGTTAGTAAAGCTAACCGAACTTGGGGTTCATGCTTCGCAACACTAAAGCTTTTAAGAGCCCCAATTGTATCAGATACCTATACATAAGTTTGATTAAATCTGTCGTAATGTATGCTTCAACAATCTGGAGACCGAATCTAAAACCAACATAGCTAGACTTGAAAGAATTCAGCATAAAGTTTTGAGACTTCCAGCGACCTCTCTGGTAGCCAGTCATGACTACTCGAAGAAATCGCTGAAACTTTCGACATCGTCAACTATTCACTAGTGTCTGTAAGTTGCTTCCGACTTACTTGTTCACTTTTAAAATTATGTCTGATACCATTCGTTTGTCACTGAAGCTTGAAATTCTTTCTCACTGAACGATCCCTCATTACCGACTACGACAGAATCAACGCATTCTACCCACGGAGTTCCGTTACGCGTCGTTCCGAAACCAACCTATTTATAGAGTTAAGCATCAGCTTACAACGCTGCCTTTCCCGGAACTCATGCGTTTTGGATTTTACTATAGATACCGACAGAATGTCTTACGAATTATAAAAATAAACACACCTTTCTTGTATTGTACATACTCACTATCTATTAATTATTATATCTGGTTTGCTCTGTGTTGTTGTTTAGTATTTGTATGTTTAACATTGTTGTTTTTTTCTCTACTTTTTACTCGTAGTGTTTCTTTGTATTACTTTTGTAATGTTTTTAAAGGCACATGCCGTTGAAATAAATAAATAAATAAATAAATATAATAGGGCGCCATGGAAAAATTTTAATGGAAAAAAATGCCCGGCGCTCGGAAAAGCTTGAGCTCCTGGATCATGCGCGGATCCAGGCGATGGGGGAAGACCGCCCCCACCCCCCCCCCCCCAAATAAATAATATATAATAGGCGCCGCGGCACTAATTGAAAATGCCCGGCGCTCGGAAAGCTTGGAGCTCCCGATCATGCGAAGGATGGGGGCGAACGCCCCCCCCAAATAAATAATATATAATAGGGCACCATGGGAAAATTTTAATTGAAAAAAGTGCCCGGCGCTCGGCAGCTTTGGAGCTCCTGGATCATGCGCGGATCCAGGGGGGGGAGATGGGGGCGACCGCCCCCCCCCCAAATAAATAATATATAATAGGGCGCCATGGAAAAATTTTAATTGAAAAAATGCCCGGCGCTCGGAAAAGCTTGGAGCTCCTGGATCATGCGCGGATCCAGGGGGGGCCGACGGGGGCGACCGCCCCCCCCCCCCCCCCCCCCCCCCCCAAAGCATTGGAGATCAACATTTTTTATATGTTTATTTAATTTTTTTTTTTTATAACATTAAATTTTAAAATTGAAGAAAATAAAAGTTCTATGTGGTGGGGGGGCGTCTCTGCCCACCCCCCCCTCGCTTGGACAATTCGATCGCAGACACACTTCCGAGATCAAAAGTAGATCTTATATACCGGCGACCGCCCCCGCCCCAAATCAGGAGTCCCTGGATCCGCGCCTGTCCTGGATTAGTCCAAAGATTCCCGAATCATCTTTATTTATTCCTTTTTTGTATTCTTACTATTTTAATAGTTCCTTAGGGAGAACAATGTTTATTCCAGTCAAACTTGTCTGGACTTGTCTTTGATATGCTTAAACTGGAGATATATCTACTGCCTGGCAGGGACTTGAAACCTTCTAACAGCACCGTTTTCTGAAAAATAATTCATTTTAATTTACCCCTTGAAACTATGCAAATACTTTATTAAATTTCAAAACAAAAAAGCGATTTTTATAGAAATGTTGATTGAAATAACGGACAATTTGAAAATTCAAAAATCCTCTAAAATTCTGAAGTCGTTATTTATGAAAATACTCTAAACGAGCTTTTCGTGCGTGCCTTCGGCACGCCCTCGAAGCTCGGCCCTCCGGGCTGGTGCCCTGGCGGGCAGCGTCTCGGTCCAAAAATTTTATTCCTCTTAAAAAACCACACTCCAAATGTATACCCGTAAACTACCGAAAATACATCGTCTCTTAAAAGTTTCGCCTCTTTAATTTTTGAGTGGCGGGGGGGGGGGGGAGGAATAATTATGAATATATTTAAATTTAAAATTTAAATTTAAATTTCATTTTCCTTTTCAAAACAAAAATAATGAAATGATTTATGAACTGCAAAAAATTCGCAGGCTGAATCATGGAAATTATTCAAATTTACGCAGTTCAATTAATTTAATTAATTACAAAAAATATATTTAATGTTTCTTAATTTAAAATGAATTGGAGTCTTTCATTTCAAAATTCGAGTGCAAATTAAAATTATATTTCAAATTTGCCTGGTTAATGAAAATCCATTGGAGCTGTCAGTTTAAAATCCTAGCTGACAATTATATTTCAAATTTGCCTCGTTAATTAATATATATTTAATGTTTCTTAATTTAAAATCAATTGGTGTTTTTCATTTTCATTCGAGTTCAAATGAATACAATATTATCTCGACACAAAGTCTAAATCAAAAATTTATAGTTTTAGTAACTGAAATCATGGTATAAATATTAATGTCAGATTGGTCTAGTGGTTAAAGCTAATGACCTTAGTTCAAGAGTTCGTAACAGGTTCGATTCTAGGCAAGAGGAGATTTTTTTAGAGAAGTTTCTCTTGGCGTTGTTACAAATTAATCTAGAACAAAACATATATAGTATGATTGAAATTTTAGGGATGCGCCACAGCATCCATGGACTACGTACCACTGATGTATACATGTGTAATTAGATATAATATGTAATATTGTTTGAAAGTGAATATTATGTTATAATTGTAAATTGTAAATTGAATTTTTAGCAGTAGCGGTGCTTATATGATACTAGATAAATAATAAATAAATAAATATTAAAATTAAGAAATTTAATTAATTAGATGTAGGTATTTTCTATTGAAGAAGGAGTGATAGAACTCAATGTTGAATTGATACAAAGGCAAATAATGCAATAAAAGAATTTATTAGAACGTCATTTTCATCCTGTATGTGTATATTAATATTACTATATTTTTAATTGCAATTAAGTTCAAAACTTTGTGCACAGTGATATGCCTTGATGATGGTAGGAGCGGGTCAAAACGTTGCCAAAATGTTAATTAAATGTTATTTAATTCTTGCTGTAAATAAAAATCGACCTTTTTACCTGAATTTAAAAATAATATAAATATATCGCTTTTAATTAAACAAAAAAATTTCACAATGGATCCACCCAGGTACTACATATACATTCAACCTATTATAGAAGTGATTCGTTTCTTTTTTTCACTTACACAAATCAGATAAAAAGATTTTCTCCATTCAATTTTATGATTTTGACACATTTAGGCGGGAGAGAGGGTTTGAGTTTTTGTTAAAACGAAAAAAAAGCTGCTGCCAATTTTGTTTACAATAATGATTTTGTTTCAATCTGATAAAGGGTAGGAACCCTATGGCTGTTCCACATATATTACGGTATTTTGTCAATTATTCTTGATTTTCACTCCATTTGTCTTTGGCTTCCAATTCATTAATAACGATCTATGATCTTTTGGCCAACCATTAGATGGCAGGCAGTTTGAACTGTAACAACCGGTTAGTTCAATTCCCAGTGGATTACCCAAGGATAACAACCACTCCTGATTGTTTTGCTTACTCAAGAGATGAGCCTCAAAAAATCATTTAACTGGGTTTTATAGAACCAGAATTCACGTATTCTTTTAAAATTCAGTTGGTGAAACTTAATAGGGGGGGGAAACTTGAATTTGTAATATATCTACCTGAAAATTGTAGCGATTATAAAAGATATTTGAAACCTGGAAATATTGTTTAAATCCACCATTTAGATTTACTTAAATGTCACCCCGTTCTTTTCTTATAATATTTTGTAATTATAAATATATTAAATTATAACTAATTATAATAGTAATATCAGGTAGTTTTCTTTAATTGAATTGCAAAAATAATAATAAAATTGAATATTATGTCATTAAATTTATTTGAAACACTAATTAATCAATAATATAGGTATAGTTTTTAAGTTCATATTTATTTTTTTCGAATTAAAAAGCTAGTTATAATTATTTTAATAATAAATTTGTTGACTATTATATACAACCGGGGGGTGAACCGCGATTGGAATTAGGTGTACCCACATCTGTGGGGTTATTTTGGAATTCAGTAGTTAATGCCCCTACATCTGTTGATCCTTCTACTTTGAAATGAAAGTGAAAGAGGAAGTAGGTGTATACCAGTCGGTTCCCAACCTTTTGTGCCCCATCGCCCCTTTCTGGATGTTGACTAACACCTATCGCCCCCTTTTTCATTTCATTGTATGATAATGGTAACCCATGCTGCAATAGAGGTTGATGTTTTGAAAAACTGCAATCTTTTTGCAAAAATCGCTTGTTTTTTCTTCATCAAATGAAATCCACTCATTTTAGAAATTTTATTTCTCTCTCATTCTCTAGGAAATTGTGATGAGTTGGAGCACTTTTTATATTTTTCTTAGATTTATAGATATCCAGCATTTTCCATTACGCTTTTCAGGATTCGGATCATATCCTGTCCGGAAAATGTAGGACTATCTATAAATCTAAGAGTTTTATAAAAAAAAAGTGGCCCAAATAACGGTTCAAGTAAATAAAATTTCCTAAAAATGAGAGAGAAATCAAGTTTCTAGGATGAGTGGTTTTCATTTAGGAAGAAAAAACTGAAATTTTTTAAAACAATGGATAATTTCCTGTCATGGAAAATGCTGGATATCTATAAATCTAAGTCTTTTAACAAACAAATTGTCCAAGTAATTCTAATGAAAGCCCCCTTATTCTACATTTCTCCCCAAAGGACGCAAACTAGATTTATTAGAATCCTTGAAATCAAGAAAGCAATCGCCCGCAATGAACCCATTCTCAATAACCAATTAGAAACCACTAAATCAACAATAATTGATCTATTAATAAACCAAATCTAACCGAAATTCATTCATTCCTTACTAAACATTTTGTTCTACTGTTCTCATCTTCGAATTAACCTGCAAATCCACCTCTTGTGTCTAAATTTATATATTCTAAAACCACTTAAACAAATTCCTTTAACAGGTATTCCCAAAAATTCTATACAAATAAATTTCGAACTAGAACATCCTATTTGGAAATGTACCTGACCTTGTCGAACAATTCGTTCAATAACCCTTTTTCTACCTTCCACCTTTCGTAACCACTCGAGATTCTTTCCAACTCCCATTGGCTCACCCCTCCACTCGCCCTGTACTATAATAACATCGATACAATGTAAAATTTTTATATTCAGTGTTCTGTTTAACCTCCTGATGAAGGGTTCATAGCCCGAAATATGTATAGAGATAAATAAAAAATCTCCAAAATAATTTAAAAAGATTTTTTAATTTTTTTAATTTTATTTCCTCAAACACCACTATAACCCGTTAAATAATAATTCCTTTGTTTAATATGTTTCACTATAAACCAACACCGCTTTCCCTAAACTTTATGTCCAAGTAAACGTTCAAGTAACAACATTTTCTAGACAATGAGATAGGAATCAAGTTTATAATAATATAATACTAATATATTTGCAAAATATGAACTGTTTTTGAGTTATAATAAGCGGGAAACTGGAAAAGGTCCGAAAATTTCGAAGTTTTTCAGCCACCAAATGTTGTCCCCCACATTTTCGAGGTCGGAAACTTAGATTTCGCATACCCAAACCATACCTTAAAAAAATTATTTCCCCCAATTAATGTAAGCTGAAACCCTTCTATTTACTGGGCTAAGTTAAAGTTTGAAAACTTTGTTATTTTTTTATTTTACCCGGCAACTTCTACTGTACAGTACTATTTTAATTTCCCCCCCTTAGAATACTCATCGCCCCTCACTTATTTATCGCCCCCCTGATAACCCAAATCGTCACTTGGGGCGATCCCCCCAGGTTGGGAACCACTGGTGTATACGATATTAGGTCGCAGTACACCCCTTGTTTACAACAAAGTTCAAAGTACACCATTGTACAATTTTAATTAAAAATGAAATAAAGCATATTATATTTCAATGGGATTGATCTCACTTGAGCCAATTAAACATATACCTATATATATAATTTATTTGTTAAAGATTATAGTTTCAGGTTTGACCTTCTGTCATCAGTAATTTAATTATAAATAATTTATCTATTATTAATCATGGGGTCAAATACCCGATTGGACTAGCCACATAACAACAAAACAATTCTAGAGCTAGTTTGGTATAATAACAAAACGAATTTACCTAAATCCAATCTCGAGTATTTGACCCCATGATAAATATCAAATAAAATATTTCTAATTAAAAGACTGATGATGAAGGTCAAAGGTTCAAAACTATAAGTACCTAAAATTATATTTATACAAAAAATACAGATTTATATTTTCCTTAAGGTATTTGTATTTATTTATTTGCTTCAAGAAGAAGACAACATTTTTTATTTCCTTTTTTGATATGGGAGAATGCTGTAGTTTCTTGGTGAAACATAATTAAATAAAATTTTAAAAATTTTAAAAATTTTAAAAATTTTAAAAATATAAAATTCTAGGTAGGTTTCACAAAAAAAATAAAAGACAAGATGCTTGTTAGCATGACTGGGTGAACTCTGAATCCTGAAGATGGGCTCATACACCCCGAAATATATTTATATATTAGTAATGAAGCTGTTGAAGCTTTTATTTTTGTGATTAATTTGATTAGAGTTTAAATTTTTATTTAAATCACACATGATTACTTTATAATTATTTATTGAAACAAATAATTACAATTTTAATACGACGTTTCGATCGACTTATTCTGCGATCGTTCTCAAGTATGAGTACCCACTCCGATTATAGGTTAACTGAGTCAATCATGTTTATCTGGGCTCAAAGCCCAAATATACCGACGGCATCAGCGCCCCCGTCGGATTGATCGTCCCTGTTTATTAAACATGGTTACAATCTAAATGAGATGTGGAACCTGATCTTATAAATTTAATCCAATAATTCCATGTAATCTACCAGATAAGGTAACTTGAGTTATCAAAAATATTTGGTAAAAAATAAGTTTAAAGAAATGCTTTTTAGAATTTCTAAAAACTTTTAATTACCAAACATTTTTGAATACCGTGCCAACTTACAGATGTCAGGGTTGCTAGCTTCATGTAAAAATATGTTAATGTACAAAAATGTACCTTATATTAAAAAAATCCAACGATGTAAACTATAACATTCTTGATATAGTGAATTAATTGTTATAGTGCTATTTTTGCTATTATTATCATTTGATTTGTCAATATAATTTTTTTGCTTTTATAATCTTTAAAAACATGTAATGCTCAATCCGACGAGGGGGTCATTGATGCCGTCGGTATATTTGGGCTTGACCCCAGAATAAACATGATTGAATCAGTTGACCTATAATCTGGAGTGGGTACTTTCATACTTGAGAACGATCGCAGAATAAGTCGATCGAAACGTCGTATTAAAATTGTAATTATTTGTTTCAATAAATAATTATAAAAAGAGTGATCATGTGTGATTTAAATAAAAATTTAAACTTTAATATATATATATTGTATAATATATAGATTATAGTCATGCTAACAAGCATCCGCTGTCTTTTATTTTATTTTTTTTTTGTGAACCTACCTAGATTTTATATTTTTAAAAAATTTTTGAATAATTTTCTTTACTTTATTTAATGATTTCCCTTTATGAAATATAATGCTTCATTGAATTTTTAATAGAAATTTTAAATGGCTGAACTACGTTTACCTTTGATGTAAATAAATAGACAACTATTTTAATATTAAAATAAAAATTATAAGTGTTTTATAATTCGAAAAAAATATCGAATTTTAAATTATAAATTAATTATTAGTGGTTCAAATAAATTTAATTAAAATCTCCAATTATTATTTTAAATTTATTATAATAAAGAAAAATAATTGATATTGCTATTATACTTACAGTAGAGTGCTGAAACTCGGCACTCGATAACCCGGAAGTCCGGTTAACTCGGCCACCCCCTGGCGGGAGCGGAAAACCCCCTATTCATGTAGTAAAGGCTCTATGATTTCATAAAGTATGTACTTTTTCTTTGTTTTAAGGGTATTTGGGCAGTTTATTCTCTGTTGTATTATCAAGCAAACAAGTACAGTACTGTAATTTCTGAGAAAACACTTTTTACTTATTATTTTTTAATCCCATTCCTGATAACCCGGCATTTTGTCAAACTCGTCACCTTTAACATTAGACCGAGTTTTTCGGGACTCTACTGTATTTATATTGTATTATATTTAATTAGAATAATATTATCACTTAGATTTGTATTTTATTAATATATCTACAGTGTTCATTTTATTACTGAACTTTAATAATTGATTTGAATGGATTTCGATGAGCCAGTTCAAGGTTCAAAAAAAGATAGATAAGTAAAACTATATTTTTAACCGACTTCAAAAAAGGAGAAGGTTCTCTATTCGACTGAATTTTTTTTTTTGTTGCCTATGTTACCTCATATCTCCGCCAATTGTTAACCGATTTTGAAATTATTTTTGCATTGGGTCCAGTCTAGCTTACGATAGGTCCCATTTTTTTTTTTTTTTTTTTTCATAGGTATTAAGACCTTTTTTATTATGTTTGTTTAGACCTAACCTCTTTGTTTATGAACCGATTTCGATGGTTCTTTTTTATCCGAAAGGGGGTGTCTTAGGGATGGTGTCATATTAATTTGGTCAAGTTCTGATGTTATGATCACACTAAAAAGAGAAAAATAAAAATAATTTTTTAAGAAAAAATAAAAACCGACTTCAAAAAATTAAATGCAACAAATAAAATACACTAAAAGGTATAAAATAATTATTATCTTATTTAGTTACAACTAAACGACGAAATATTAACATGAAATTACTTTTTGAAGTCGGTGACAAACATATACCTTTTATGAATCGCACTCGACGGATCTTACTTAGTACGTTTGGCGGGTACGCTCGTTTATAGGTATAGTTTGTTTAGTACTGACTTCAAAAAGTAATTTCATGTTAATATTTCGTCGTTTAGTTGTAACTAAATAAGATAATAATTATTTTATACCTTTTAGTGTATTTTATTTGTTGCATTTAATTTTTTGAAGTCAGTTTTTATTTTTTTCTTAAAAATTATTTTTTATTCAAAAGCCGAGGTTTCGGAGGTTTCTTCCCACATACTTCAGGGTTTTCAAAGGTCACTGAAAGAAATACAATATGACATTTCCCTCTGTCTCCTCTCGCAGAGTGGCAATAACAATATTATAGTGTAGGTATTCATTCTCAGCAGAATTTAGTATACTACGAGAGAATAAACTCTGAAAAGTCTCATCAAAATCCATTCAATTCACTTATCAGTCCGTCTCGTAAAACAACTTTAATTATTGATATTTTACTTCTAAATGGATTTATCTACTCTTATTAAAAGAACAAAAATTGTATATATTGATAGAGATTTTCTTTAGGAGACGGACTGGTATAAATATGCAATTGGATGATACCCTGAAGAAGGAGAGAATAAATCTCCGAAACGTCGGTTTTAACAAATAAATGTAAAATAATAAAACCTCTATAGTTTTTTATTTTTACAACCACCGTGGACTGCTTTCATTAACATCCAATTGTATATATATTTATATACTTTATATATTTATTTAAATATTTGTATCTTAGTTCTATTTTGAAAACCGCTCTACCGATTTTTGATGAAACCAACTCTATTAACAAGTTTTGAGAATGAGAAAACGATCTGGCTAGGTCTGGACCTCGACAAATTTCATCTTAATTGATCATTTCTTAATTAAAGTGATTATTGATAGATAAAAATCTCAATAAAAAAGTTTGTTTACATTTTATTCAATTATCTTTTAATTATTAATTGTTTTTTTTAATTTTAAAACCCACAAATACTTTATACCAAATATTGTTATAAATTAGAATTTGACAATTTAATTAATTAAAATTCCTTTTATTAAAAAACAAGGACTAGCAAGCTAGAGGATCAAGAACAGTCGATGGTGAGGAAGTAATCTCCGAAATCGAAGCCTCAAATACAATGTATACATTATTTCATGTAAAAAATTGCTTCAATAAAATTATTATTTATTATTTATTTAATTGATTAAAAAACTCCATAAATTTTTTATTAATTAAAAAAAATAATTATACCGAATTTATTTATATACCTCTATAAATATACATATAATCTGTGGACCACTAGAAAGCTAGAAATGCAAAAACTGGGTGCGGGGTGGGGATGGATGTGGGGGGCACAGTAGGTGGGGGATCCGGTTGTGCGGGGTTTCGGGGGGGGAGGTGCGTGGTTTCGGGGTGGTCCAGGGGACGAGTACTATATGTATATATTTGTATTTTTTTTTAATTTGGTTACCGTACATCACTCGGTGCCTTCAGGTATTATTATTGTTAAAGGACATCTGTCCGTTGAACAAATAAATAAATAAATAGTAAAATTTATTCTAAAAAAAATATCTTTTTGGAAAATTTCCATTTTTTCTTTAGAAAAATACAAACAAACAAAGAACCAAAAACAAAGGGTTATAATTTATAATATATTAGGAATATATATTTTTTTTTCTAATATTTATTTTTGATATTTCAGGGTGTTTTGTGTGTTGTTGAATGTCTTTTGATCGATCGATCTCTTTTGTTTCTCCCTTTCATCTATCGATCACGAGAAATCCAAAATGAGCCAGCCAGCCAGCCCTGGGCGAGGTGTTTGCTTGTTTTGGAAGATTCTCTCTCCTTTCGATGGAGCAGAAGATTGGCAAGCAAGGGCATTGGAACAGGGGGGACCGGGCACACCCCCATCGTGCCCAACTATTTCCACCACCGCCAGAATATATTTTGAGCCTAAAATGTTCAACTGTCCACCCAGAACATCAGCATAAATCATTTCGTTTTTCGAAAAAATAAATTGTTAGAAAATAAATTGTGTGCTAAATTTGACAGACGGCACACGACAGACAATACCTGTGGGTTCTATATCTGAAAAAAATGTAACGCCCACACACACACATACTAGCCGCCCTCTAAACCCTCAGAATCCAATTAAGAAAGAAATGAAAATGTAGAAATAATCAAAAAATTTGATCTCTCTCCTCTGATAGTGTGTGCAAAATGAATCCGAACTAACGAACTGACAGACAGACTGACACCTTCTTCAGCAAAATCCCCCGCCCCTCCCTTTCACACTCCCTAACAAAACACTCCATCATCAAGACATCAAATTTTCATAAATAGATATTTGATAAATTCCTTCAATGCTTGAGTTTGGAATTCTCACTGTTTTCTTGTTTGGCACAGAAATACAGCATCCTGATTCATGACGTATAGAATAAAAAATGAGTCAATTTTTAACGAAAAATATAAGAAATTGCCATCTTATGATTTTACCATACACTAGCCCTCCCCACCCCCCAACCATTTTAGAAAGGTGATTTTTTTATATAGATTTATAGATAATTCTTAAATATAAAATTTGATCCAAATCAGATAAATTATTAAAAAATTTTAAATTCTCAATATAAAATTGCGTTTTAATAACTTCTTTGGTTTTTGAGTTAGACCGCATATCTACACCATTTGGTAACCCACACACGCATTCACACAAAAGACATTTTGACAAAATATTTAATATCTCTTAAAATATAAATTTTCCGATGTTTAATATAGAATTAGGCTGGATATTGAGATCTTGGACTTGAGAAAATAATTTAAAGCTAAATTTCAAAAAGTTGTTTTTTATTTATTTTGTTAATACCTTTTATATTTGTCTTGTATTATTATGTTTGTTTAAGCCTTGTCAATTATATCATTGAAAAATCTAGTCTAATGGTCTGTATTTACCTATCAACGAGGAAGCTGATCCTAAAAGTGAATATTGTTAGGAGTTATAAAAAATGTTTTGTTGTTTTGTATTATCTAATGACTTCATATTCTTATAATTGATGTAATTGTTGTAGATTGCCTGAAGAAGTCGAAAAATATACGACGAAACGTGTTGCAACTTTTGGAAATTTAGCTTTTAATTATTTTCTCAAGTCCAACATCCCAATATCCAGCCTAATTATTTTCAAAGATGGACGATAACAACCCAAATTTAATATATAAGGCTTTCTTGTAGACCAAAATGCAGCGGCTCAATTTTTTTTTCAAAATTAGTTTTTGAGATATTTCGAAAATAAGAAGAAAAAAACATTATTTATCAATTATTAAAAAACTACATCTAGTATATATTAAAAGATTTTTGGAGGGTCGGTAGCGCAATCGGTTAAATCACCAACTTTTCTAATCCGATTAGGAGAACATCAACCTAAACTTGATCAGTTCGATCCCAGCAAGAAGGAAAGTGAATTTATTTGAAAATAATAAAAAACCGGCCCCTCGGCTCCAGAAACTGACAATCTCTGGTTCTACAAAACCTCGCGCATGCACAGGACAACATTTCGTAACAAGCAACCATGAATCGTGAGAGGCAAAATCAAGATTACCTCAGGTGGTAACCAATCCACCCACCCTCGAGTGGCAACCGGGCATTCAGATTCTGGGGGATCCGTACCTTCACAAAGTCAAGGAAGAAACAATGGAAGAATAACACAAAAAATCCATACATACCTGGGCACCTTTAACATCAACACACTCATCTGGCCAGGAAAAATTACATAGCCTGACCATGGAACTCGATAACACGTTCAGGAAAAAGATAGAGGCGTGGAAGGACCAACCAGAAAGAAACATGAAGCTTTGCGTGATCCCAAGGGTCCAAACACAACAAATAATAATAATAATAATTAAAAGATTTTTATATTGTGCTCGAAACCTCATAAAAGCTACCACAGTTCTGATTGATGACAAAGTTTTTGAATGTTAAGTAATTGCAATAAATCGAGCAATGCAAAGGTTTAGTAAAAAAAAATCAATCATTAAATAGAGAAGATTGATGTTAAAAAAATGAACAAATTGATAAAAAATTTTCAGACAGCGTATTGTTTGAGTCTTGGAAAAAATTTAATTTTTTCATAAGCTTTAAATTATCACAATTATAAATAATAATATTTAAAAATTAATTAAATGTTTATTTATATTTAAATTTCAAAATGTAATTAATTGAAGATAATAATTATACTAATTATTATAATGATCATTTGTCATACAAATTATATTTTATTAAATTTATAACTATATTATTTTTTATTATAATTATAAGCATAATACAAGAATAAATAATAGTTCAGTGATATTAATTAACGAATGCTCAAATGAGATAGAAACGAGGGTTTAATTTTTTTATTTTAATTGATTAATTTATTAAAATACAAAAAGTAAATTTTGATGAGTGCAGAGAGAGAATGCCGGAAACAATGCGAAAAATTTTGGCCACCATTGTAAACCAAAAATATAAAAGCTCTTATAATAAAAAATATAATTAGTACCTGGAGCCACCGAGCGATGCACGGTAACCAAATAAAAAAAAATAAAAAAATATATAGTACACGCCCTCCTGCACCCCCACCGCCACCCCCATCCCACCCAAACCCCTCCCCCTAAAACCCCGCACCTCGCCCCACCCCAGGATTCCCCACAACTGCACCCCCCACATCCATCCCCAACACCGCTCCCAGTTTTGCATTTCTAGATTTCTAGTGGTCCACAGATTATGTGTATATAGCATGTGCGGATCCAGGGGGGGGCGATAGGGCGACCGCCCCCTCCCCCAAAGCATTGAAGATCAACATTTTTTATATGATTATTTAATTTTTTTTTATAACATTAAATTTTAAAATTGAAGAAAATAAAGTTCTATGTGGGGGGGGGGGTCAGAGACGCCCCCTCCCCCGCTTGGACAATTCGATCGCGACACACTTCCGAGATCAAAAGTAGATCTTATATACCGGCGGCCACCCCCCCCCAAATCAGAGGTCTGGATCCGCGCCTGGTATATAGGTATATAAATAAATTCCGTATAATTATTATTTTTAATTAAATAACAATTTATCCAATTTTTTAATCAATTAAATAAATAATAATTTTATTGAAGCAATTTTTTACATGAAATAGGCTTCGATTTCGGAGAATACTTCCCCACTATCGACTGTACTATATCTTCTAGCTTGCGATAATAATTTTAGTCCGTGTTTTTTAATAAAAGGAATTTTAATCAATTAAATTGGAAAATTCTAATATATAAAATTATTTGGTATAAAGTATTAGTGGGTTTTAAACTTAAAAAACCAATTAATAAATAAAAGATAATTGAAAAAAATGTAAATAAACTTTTTTATTGAGATTTTCATCCGTCAATAATTACTTTAATTAAGAAAAGATCAATTAAGATGAAATTTGTCGAGGTCCAGACCTAGTCAGATAGTTTTCTCATCCTCAAAACTTGTTAAAAGAAATTGATTCATCAAAATCGAAAATAAGATACAAATATATAAATAAATATATATACAATTTTTGCTCGTTTAATAAGAGTATATTTATTCTTATATACTCACCATCCATCATGAGATTTAAAGACCGAGTAAAAGAGCAACAAGCGGATGAATCAAAATAAAGTTACCGGTCCAGCATCATTATAATTAACAAAAATTAAACGTTTATAATAAATAATAATAATAATAATTGAAATATCTGTTATAGTATGTTTGAGTGAGTGTGTATAAGCTATAAGAAGAGGAATTACCATGAGAGAGAGAGAGCAGACCAGTTGGCATGACAATGCATACTGCAATGCACCCAATTGGTATATTATGTTAGGTAGGTTCTCAATACCTAGATTGTACCGAGCTAGAGCTCCGAGTTTAATGCTTGGCCAAATTCAATTTCAATTCTTCTTTTTCAAGTCATACTCGTGTCTGTAACTAATAATTGGGGACAAGATTTTTAATTTCTTTCTAGAACAAGCGACCAAACAACCCAATTGCCTATATTTATTTGAACTTTCTAGAATTTATTGAAATTTCAAGAAAAACGAAACGATGAATGTCATCTGGCAAAAGAGACAACCGTTCAGCGTCTGGCTGGCTGGTGTCTGATGGATAAGTTGTCGAAACATACTCAAAATTGGCTATTATTTCATATAAATATTGCTTTTATAATAATATTCACATTCTATGTAGTGTTTAGTAGTATCTATTTTCTATCATACAAAAGAACATTTACGGAAATTTCGGCTTTGTTGGAAAAAATTGTATTATTACACTAATAAGTAATAATAAAGTTTTTACTTTACCATACAGGGTATGGTCAAGTATTGTAATCGTGCATGAGAAAAGTGTTTTTTTTCCTTCTTTTATTCGAAATATCTCAAAAACGGATAAAACTATTTTGTTTAAAAAAATTGACCAAAACCAGGGCATTTCGCTCTACAAAAAAGCTCTACTAAGTGAACATCGAGAAAATTATATTTTTCGAGATAATAATTGTTTTGTCAAAATGTCTGTTAGTCTGTGCGTTACCAAATTTTTGTGGACGAGCTAGCTCAAAAACTAGTGTGAATATCGAAACCAAATTTCACACGTAGCTTTGAGTCCATTGAGATTAAGAGCTGATTAGATTTTGGTGCATATGGACCCAAAATTAAGGGAGGGGGGGTTAAAAATTAAAAATCTAGGCCGTTTGAGCAAACTCAACCAAATTTTGTTTACATAATCAGTGGGACCCCCAGGAGTCTAAAAATGCAAAAACTAACCGCCCCAAAAGGGGGGGTGTAGAGTCAAAAAATGTAAATCTTGGCCATTTACCAAACTCAACCAAATTTTGTATACATAATCAGTGGGACACTAGAAGTATAAAAATGCAAAAACTACCCCCCCCCCCCCTACATGATTATAAATAATTTTAGGGGCCAGGTTTTATGGTAAAGTCAAGTGGATGGCCACATCAGAACACGTCAGCTTATTTCCAACAAAGAAGAAATTTTATTATTTTACTCCAGGGCCACACAACCGCTCATTGGGCGTTCCAGAACCTCAATACATATATTTAATCATTATAAATTAAAATTGGGAAATTTAATTAATTAGAGGTATTTTCAATTGAAGAAGGAGTGATTGAATTCAATGCTGAATTTTTGCAAAGGCAGCCGATGAGTAATGGAGAATCACAAATTTCTAATAAAAAATTTTTTTATTAGAACTTCATTTTCATCTTTTTAAAAAACCCGACGATTCGAAATATCGTCCGCTCTTCTTTAGGATTTAATAGGGCCAACGAAGGAACTTAATATTATTTTTAATTCAAAACTTTATGCAAAACCCAATTTTGAAAAAGACATATAAATAATTAATGTTAAATGCAATTTTCCGAATTTAAAATGTCATTTTGGCGGGAAAATTTTAGTTTTTAACGCAATACAAAATACCAGGAGCTTTTTAAAAAGTTACCCATTACAAAATACTAAAATTATTGGAATGACATATTTCAATACTTGCATTTGTCATACTGCACATGACTAATTCCATCTTATGAATACTTCATGAAGTCAATTCTCGGAGAAGTTAATCTAATTTATTATTTTATTTATATCTACTCTTATTAAACGAGCAAAAATTGTTTATATATATATGTGTGTGTGTGTATCTTAGTTCTATTTTGAAAACGGCTTTACCGATTTTGATGAAACAAATTTTATTATCAAGTTTTGAGGATGAGAAAGCGATCTGGCTAGGTCTGGACCTCGTCAAATTTAATCTTAATTGATCTTTTCTTAATTAAAGTAATTATTGATAGATGAAAATCTCAATAAAAAAGCTTGTTTACATTTTTTTCAATTATCTTTTATTTTTAATTGGTTTTTTAATTTTAAAACCCACTAATAGGTTATACCAAATATTAACATATTATATTAAAATTAGGAATTTTTTGTTTGTTTTTAATTAACAGGTGTCTAAATCATAACAAAACAGGTTTGTTTACAAATAAAGTGGTTGAAGTGGCTTTTTTTTATATAACTTGGAAACAAATCTTATTTAATTTTGTTTTTATTTCAGATCCTATACGATTATTTTTTTTATTATTATTTTTCTATTTATTTTTTATAATGTTTATCAATATGAACGAATGTGGGCAAATTGGTGTACGAGTAAACAAATATACACATAATATGTGGACCATTAGAAAGCTAGAAATGCAAAAACTGGGTGCGGGGTGGGGTGGATGTGGGAGGTGCAGGAGGTGGGGCGCAGTTGTGGGGGATCCGGGGATGGGGGGACGGGGTTGGGGCGAGGTGTGTGTGTGTGGGGGGGGGGTCAGGGATTACTGTGAATCGCTCGGTGGCTCCAGGTACTTGTATATTAAATATCATGTAAATTAGAGGGGCAGGGGAAGCGATTTTATAGTAATTTAAAATTTGAGTAGGTATATTATAGTAATATTTCATGATTAAATTAAGAAAAATTAAAATAAATTGGAGAAAAAAGTAAATTTTTGGGGTGGGGTGGATGTGGGGTGCAGTTGTGGAGGGGAGGGGTGCAGTTGTGGGGGAGTTGGGGTGGTGCGGAGTCGGGGTGGCGGTGGGGGCGAGGTGTGCGGTTGCGGGGGGGGGGGTTCAGGGGTTACCGTGCATCGCTCGGTGGCTCCAGGTACTAATTACTTAAATTAAGAAAAAATCAATTAAGATGAAATTTGTCGAGGTCCAGACCTAGCCAGATCGTTTACTCATCCTCAAAACTTGTTAATAGAATTTGTTTCATCAAAATGGGTAGAGCCGTTTTCAAAATAGAACAAAGATACAAATATATTTATATAATATATACAAACAAATAAAAATATAAATATATAAACAATTTTTCCTCGTTTAATAAGAGTAGATAAGTGAAAGTAGAATGAAAAGTTTGAGGTTGCTTGTATTTTCCGCTTCGAATTTTAGTACCTGATTAGAACCACTGATGAGTGATGGCGCCATAACATGACATATATAGTGAGGTCTCTCTCTCTCTTAGGCTTGTCAAAACTCATTTTTGAGCTTATTCTGAGCCATAGTATATCACAGTGTCATTATTAAGAGACATCATTTTGTATTTCTTTAATAATTACTATTATTTCTCATCATGTCGTTTATGTTATCTCATCTTGACAACGGATGGCAAGTAGACCAGGCTATATTATCTGAAGATGACCGAGTGGTGGTAAGCAAATCTATTATTATATATTAAAATCATTATTATTTATTAGATATTAATTTAAAAATAAATAGATTTAGATGTTTTTATTTTAAATGTATATTAATATAAAAAAAGAATTTTTTTATTTAGAATAGTTTTTAGTGATTTTTTTTTAAAATGCCCGGATATTTGAAAAAAAATTATTTCTATTTAAAAAATAAAAGTACTCATATAATAATTATAATTAAATAACAAATAATTAATATAAATAATATAATTAAATAATAAATAATTAATATAAATAAATATTAATAATATAATTAAATAATAAATAATTAATATAAATAAGTATTAATAATATAATTAAATATAAAATATAAATAATATAATTAAATATAAAATATAAATAATATAATTAAATATAAAATATAAATAATATAATTATATATAAATATAAATATAAATAATATATTAATATAAAATATAAATAATATAATTATATATAAATATAAATAATAAAATTTATATATACCTAGGTATATCATATAAGAGTTTGATATTTGTTTAAAAAAATAATATAAATCAGTGGTGGTCACTAACCTTAACTTTGGGAACCGCAAATTTATAAAACTGTTTCAAACCGAGCCACATTTTTTGGAGATTAATTAATGGTTTATTAAAAAAAAGACACATTTTTTATTTTATAAAATACAAATGAAGTAACATATATTTTTTGCTCTACTTACTTATAACATTACAAATTAATTTAATTTTTGTATTATTATTTTTTTAATTTAATTATTATACAGGGTGGGGCATTAAGATCTACGACATTTTGAAGAGATATAAAAAAATTTAACTAGAAAAAAACTAAATATATTTTTGAAAATAAAATAAATGAAATTTTAAATATTATCAGACAAAAACGGTGGGGGGGGGGGGGTTGAAAAAATTCTAGCCCATTTGACCAAACTCAACCAAATTTTGTATACATATTCTGTGGACCCCAGAAGGCTAGAAATGCAAAAACTAACCAAATTTTGTATACATAGTTTAATCGAAAGGGCTAGAATTTTCATTTTTGACCCTCCCCCAATTTGGGTGGTTAGTTTTTGACTTTCTAATCTTAGGGGCCCACAGAATATGTATACAAAATTTCGTTGAGTTTGGTCGAAAGGCCAAGAATTTTCATTTTTGACCCCTCCCCTCTTTTTTGTCTGTCTGTTTCAAATACATTTAAAAAAAATTATTTTAAGTTCTTTTCAAAAATATATTCAGTTTTTTTCTAGTTAAATTTTTTCATTTTTTTTTTTATATCTCTTCAAAATGTGGTAGATCTTTATGCCACACCCTGTACTTTTTAAAATCAGTATTATTCAAGAGAGTTCAAGAGCCGCACGAGATTGACTGAAGAGCCGCATGCGGCTCGCGAGCCACGTTGTGGCCACCTCTCATATAGAGTATTCTAAATTTTAAAAAAGTTTTCTCAATTGCAAAAGATGTAAGTAAAGTATCGCATTCACTTTCCAGACAATCAATCTTTAAAGTTTATACAAGTGTAAAGTAGATTTAATTTGGACAATTTTCAATAATATAATACTAATTGATCATTTTAAGTAATAGAAAAATTAAAATCGTTTTATGGACATAGTACCCAAAATTTACGCAACAATTCAATTATGTCTGAGTACAGTTATAATATTAGTAAAATTTAAATTTAAATTAGTAGCTATGATTCACAAATAAAAGACAAATTGCTTGTGAGCAAGATTCTTTACCGGGTTAGTTTTTTATTTTGATACAGTCTTATAATTCAAGAATAGTGCATTATTATATGAAAAAAGTTTCAAATAAAAGTTTATTTATATCAATGGTCAAAATAAACTACACTATTGTTTCTTGACCTAGAACAAGCTTTCAAGGGTATTTCAAGGTCAAGTTATGTTTTTTAAATGGAAACCTATACTTATATTTAATTACATTTACTAAATCTACAAAAAAAAAAAAAACTGAACAATTTTTAACCGAAATGAAATATTTATAATCATGTAGGGGAGGGGGTTAGTTTTTGCATTTTTAGACCACTGATTATGTATACAAAATTTGGTTGAGTTTGGTAAATAGCCAAGATTTTCATTTTTTGACCCCCCCACACACACTCATTTTGGGCGGTTCGTTTTTCCATTTTTAGACTTCTGGGTTCCCACTGATTATATATACAAAATTTGGTTGAGTTTGCTCAAATGGCCTAGATTTTTAATTTTTAACCCCCCCCCCCCCCCCACCCATTAATTTTGAGTCGATATGCACCAAAATCTAATCAGCTCTTAATCTCAATGCACCAAAACTACGTGTATAATTTGGTTTCGATATTCACAGTAGTTTTTGAGCTAGCTCGTCCACAAAAATTCGGTAACGCACAGACTAACTAACAGACATTTTGACAAAACAATTATTATTTTGAAAAATATAATTTTTTCGATATTTACTTATTAGGGCTTTTTTGTAGAGCGAAGTGCCATGGTTTTGCTCAATTTTTTTAATCAAAATAGTTTCAGCCGTTTTTGAGATATTTCGAAAAGAAAGAAGGAAAAAAAACACTCTTTTTTATCCACGATTACAATACTTGACCATACCCTGTATGGTAAAGTAAAAACTCACCCGGTATATATTTCGTGTTACGAGCCCATTTTTAGGAGTTGACATAGAAAATTGAACTTCCTATGTGATTTCCTGAAGATGGGCTCGTAACACGAAATATATAGGTATAGAATCTTGCCCAAAAGCAATTTGTATTTTATTTGTGAATCATACCTAGTAATTTAAATTAAATAAATTTTAATTTTATTAAATATCTTTCACCTATAGGACCTTACAATATTCTTCTTGAACAATATCGATATTAGTAGGTCGCAAAGTCACGAAATTTGAAACTTAAGATAAAAAGACGAAGAAAGAAGATTTTGAAACACCACCAATTCCAACCTAATATAATTTTTATAATGTTTCACTATAAACCAACACCGCCTTCTTTAAGTTTTAAATTTAAGATAGGTATTTAGCTAGAGATGGTATATGGTAAGCTTTTGGTCAAAATCGAAATACCGGATGATCCGCTTAACTTGAATGTTGGGGTGGTTTTTATTTTTTGTTTCTCAAAACAAATTTGATATGTTCTATGCCAGAGGTGGCCACAATGTGGCTCGTGAGCCGCATGCGGCTCTTCAGTCAATCTCGTGCGGCTCTTGAATAATACTGATTTTAAAAAGTATAGGGTGTAGCATAAAGATCTACCACATTTTGAAGAGGTATAAAAAAAATGAAAAAATTTAACTAGGAAAAAACTGAATATATTTTTGAAAAGAACATAATTTTTTTTTTTTTAATGTATTTTAAACATTATCAAACAAAAGGGGGGGGGGTCAAAAATGAAAATTCTAGCCCTTTCGACCAAATTCAACCAAATTTTGCATAACATATTCTGTGGAGCCCCAGAAGGCCAGAAATGCAAAAACTAACCACCCAAAACGGAGGGATGATCAAAATTGAAAATTCTAGCTCTTTCAACCAAAATCAACCAAAATTTTGTATACCCAGTAGGCTAGAAATGCAAAAACTAACCACCCTAAATGGGGGGAGGGTCAAAAATGAAAATTCTAGCCCTTTCGACCAAACTATGTATACAAAATTTGGTTAGTTTTTGCATTTCTAGCCTTCTGGAGGTCCACAGAATATATGTATAGAAAATTTGGTTGAGTTTAATCAAAAGGGCTAGAATTTTTTGCCCCCACCCCCTTTGCCTGATAATGTTAAAAATACATTTAAAAAAATTTAATTTATTTTCTTATCAAAAATTTAGTTTTTTTCTAGTAAAATTTTTTCATTTTTTATTTCTCTTCAAAATTTGGTAGATCTTTATGCCACGCCCTGTATAATAATTAAATTAAAAAAATAATAATACAAAAATTATTTTAACATGTAATGTTTTAAGTAGAGCAAAAAATAAATGTTACTTCATTTATATTTTATAAAATGAAAAAATGTGTCTTTTTTTTAATAAACCAAAATCTCCAAATAATGTGGCTCGCTTTGAAACAGTTTTATAAATTTGGCTCCCAAAGTTAAGGTAGTGGCCACCCCTGTTCTATGCTATTGTATTGTTTTTTTTTAAGTTTTACAGGGTCAAAATTGAAGGTTTTGGTGAGGTTTTTCTCAAAAACTCTTAAAATGATTTTTTTGAAAATCTCTCTACTTAACAAAGTATAACGTAAAGTTTTGTGATTTGTAGAATTTTTTATGGCGTTTGAAATATTATAAAGCAGCCCTGTGGGGCGCGCCTTCTTAGGGGTCGTGCTAACACTAAATGGGGGCACGAATATATTAGAAAAATTATTTAATTGAAAAAAAAGCAAAATAAAAAACATTCTAACATAATAGAAAAATAAAATACACATTTACATTGATAAAAATAGGATTGTATCAGTAATGCGCTATGTATTCAACAATTAACTTATTAATACTAAATTAAAAACAAGTCATGCTCGAAATTCATTATTATTGTATACTAGCTTCAAGGCCCACCTATGGCCCTCCTGGACCCCCACGTGGCTGTTTTATTGATGTTTTATACACGTGTAAAGAACACTTTCATATATCAACTCTTGTGAATTAATTGTAATAGATTGATGAAGAGGACAAAGTATATCTCTATATGAATGAATTTAAAAAATTTATTTTTCCAGCAGAAGACAATATTTTATTGTCCCCTTCTGCTACTCAATTATTCGGCAAAAAGAACCTTTCAACTTAAATTAAAATAAAGTTTTTGTCTTGTAAAAATTCAATAAATAAGGTAAAAATCGTCATTTGGGGAGAATTATCCAATTAAAAAATTAAAAATAATAAACTTTTAAAGTTTATTATTAGATTATAGAAAATTTAGGTTTAATTAGGCTCAAAATAGGTTTTTAATAATTTCAATAGGCTGAAATTTCCTAGATTTCAAAACAATAAAACAATGGGTTTTCAAATGATTTTGTTTTCTTTAAAGAATTCTACGGGCTAATTGAATTTTTGGTTTTAATCTATAAAATATATTTTTATAGAAATTCCAAAAGCTAATTAATTCCTTTCAGTTAGTTTAGTTAGTATAGTTTCAATAATCCTTTATAATTAACTTTGAAATAAATAAATAATATTGAAATGAATGAATGAGCTCGAATACAAAAGCCAAAAGGCTTAGTTCTTTTGAAATGGCTGAGGGTCTTAAATACAATAGAAAAAAGATGATGTGAGATTCCCAATGGTGTTTTTAAGAAAAATAATTTTTAAATAACATATTTTATTTTAAATTAAATATTTTTCATCTATATATATAATCAAAAGCTTGGCTGAAACTTTTTTATTTTTTTCTACCCTATTAATTTGTGGTTTTAAATGTACTTTAAAAAAATAGATAGTTTTCTTAAATCTTTGTTCCATTATTAAATTCTTCTTCAACGATAATGTGGTTAGAACTATTAAGAATGAATGACACTCAAAAATCTGACAAACAGGGCCGCCAACACATGTTTAGTTCTTTTATTGTTTGGCAAGCTATGTTGGCTAACCTGAATTTTTTTAGTTTTTCCTGAATTTTCCTATTTTCCGGGCAACTTTTCCATTTTTTTTTTTTTTTACGTGTTAACCTGAATTGGACTATTACGAACATTAAAAAAAAAATTAGCCAAATCGGTCCAGGCATCTGAGATATCTGCGCTTACAAAAAAACAGAAATTCATTTTTATTATTGTAGATTAAGTGGTTCTTATTATGAGTATTTTCAAATTTTTATGCTGCCTCATGCTAATATGGTTTGAAATAAATAAAAAAAAAGTTTCAAGTCCCTATCTAAATTTCAACCTGTGCTGCACAACGATATAAGTTTCCTATCTAAATAACATGGGGGTTTTGTCATTGAACGATCCATTTTTTTATTCCGACCAAAATAATGATTCAAAAAATTTGAAACTCTAGATTTTATCCTTATTATAGAAGCTATCCCTACGAATTTTTATATATTTTTAGCTATTATAATTTTGGAGTCTATAACTTACTAACCCCAAGATATAACAGTATATTATCTAGCTGTTCCAAAATTAAAATAGCTAAAAATCTGTAAAAATTCTGAAGGATAGCTACTATTATAAGGATAAAGTTTACAGATTTTCAAATTTTTTAAATTATTACTTTGGCTGGAATAAAAAATTGATCTTTCAATTGAATCAAATTAAAAATAATAATAATATGTAATTTGATATTATAATTAAATTTATTCGAAACACTAATAATTAATATATGTAGGTATAGTTTTAAATTTCATATTTATTTTTTTCGTATTATAAGCTAATTATAATTATTTTAATAATAAATTAGTTGTCTATTTATTTACAACAAAGTTCAAAGTACAGTAATTTACAATTTCAATTGAAATGAAATAAAGTATATTATATTTGATAAAGAGAAATCAATGAGGTTGCTCTCTTTTTAATGCAATTAAACATATTATACCTATATACATAATTTATTTGTTAAAGATTATAGTTTCGAAAGTTTGATCTTCATCATCAGTAATTTAATTAGAAAAATGTTATCTATTATTAATCATGGGCTCAAATACCATATTGGATTTAAAAATCCCATGTTAATTAGATGGGAAACTGGTTAAAATTGAGATAGGAACTTGACACGTGGGGAATATTTTTTTTATTTATTTCGAATCATATGAATCACCGGTAGCATAAAAATTCGAAAATACCCAAAATAAGTACTATCCTTATTGTATACAATAATTGTATGAGAGGGGGCGCGATGAAAATTGAGTCACAAATATTACATAAATAAATACTGAAAGGTTCAGAAACGTTGCTATAAAGGGTTAAATTTAAAAAGGGAATATAGGATTACTTCAAAAAAGACGAGGAATTGTAAATGAAAGTCATATGATTGCATTTTTTTTTATTTTTTTAGGTAATTCGTTTTGGCCATGATTGGGACCCCGCATGTATGAAAATGGACGAAATACTATTTGCTCTATCAGAAAGAGTTAAAAATTTTGCAGTATTTTATGTAGTTGACATTACAAAAGTTCCTGATTTTAATAAAATGTGAGTATACTTTAAAACTACAATTTTCATGGCACAAAAAAGGTTGGATAAAACTGATACTTATATCTAGTCAACTTAACAAAACTGAGCATCTAATAATAATAAGCTGACGTGTTCTGATGTGGCCATCCACTTGACTTTACCATACAACCTGGCCTCTCACTTATATTTAATATTTAATAAAATTATTTATAATCATGTAGGGGGGGGTTAGTTTTTGAATTTTTAGACTCCTGGGGGCCCACTGATTATGTATACAAAATTTGGCTGAGTTTGGTAAATGGCCAAGATTTTAATTTTTAACCCCCCTCAACCCCCCTAATTTTGTGTCGATATGCACCAAAATCTAATCAGCTCTTAATTCAATGGAACAAAACTACGTGTGAAATTTGGTTTCGATATTCACACTAGTTTTTGAGCTAGTTCGTCCACAAAAATTTAGTAACGCACACAGACAACCAGACAGACTAACAGACATTTTGACAAAACAATTATTATTATCTCGAAAAATATAATTTTTTCGATGTTCACTTATTAGGGCTTTTTTGTAGATCGAAATGCCATGGTCTTGCTCAATTTTTTTAATCAAAATAGCTTAAGCCGTTTTTGAGATATTTCGAAAACAAGAAGGAAAAAAAAACACTTTTTTCATGCACGATTACAATACTTGACCATACCCTCTATGGTAAAGTAATAAAGTTGACCATCTCTTATTTCTTTATAAATTAAAATCAATTTAAATTAATTTAATTATTTATAAAATTAAATTTCAATTTATAATAATAATAAAAACAACCAAATTATTTCACTAATTATAATTAAAAATTATTTTATATAATTTTTATTTTATACTTTAAGACATTTATTTGAAAAAAATATAAAAAATATACAAATTGGACAAAAACCAACAAGCACAAAAAATATAATACATATAATAAATCATTATATTAAATACTAATTGAAGATTAATGGAAGGTAGCCCAAGGATAATGAAGAAAAAAAATTATTACATTTCCAAATAAGATGTACTATTTATTGGACTGTCATTCTTCCCCCCCCCCCCCCCTTTATTCCTTTAAAACCGCAATGTTTCGGAGGATTTTACCAAACCATCTCTCTTCAAATTAAATACTAAATTTATCTACTTGTCTCTGTCTCTTTTAGTTCATTTGTTTTTCGCATTAAAACGAAAAAAATGAACAAATAAATAAATAAACAGTTATAAGTTTATTAAATTATTTAATGTCAAATATTATTCTTCATTTTTAGACTTTTGGGGTCCCACTGATTATGTATACAAAATTTGGTTGAGTTTGGTAAATGGCCAAGATTTTCATTTTTTGACCCTAACCCCTCCCCACCTCCCATATTGGGCTGTTATTTCTTGAATTTTTAGACTTCTGGGGATCCACTGATTATGTATACAAAATTTAGTTTAGTTTGCTCAAATAAACTAGATTTTAATTATTAACCCCCCTCCACCCCCCTTAATTTTGGGTCGATATTCACCAAAATCTGATCAGCTCTTAATCTCAATGGATCAAAACTACGTGTAAAATTTGGTTTCGATATTCACACTAGTTTTTGAGCTAGTTCGTCCACAAAAATTTAGTAACGCACAGACAACCAGACAGACTAACAGACATTTTGACAAAACAATTATTATCTCGAAAAATATAATTTTTTCGATGTTCACTTATTTGGTCTTTTTTGTAGACCGAAATGCTATGGTTTCGCTCAATTTTTTTTAATCAAAATAGTTTCAGCCGTTGAGATATTTTGAAAAAAAAAAAACACTTTTTTCATGCACGATTACAATACTTAACCATACTCTGAATGGTAAAGTAAAAATAATTTACTAAATTGTGTATTTTTTGTAATTGTTTTTTTTTCAGGTACGAGTTATTCGACCCGTGTACTGTCATGTTCTTTTTCCGTAATAAACATATCATGATTGATTTGGGAACCGGAAATAACAACAAAATCAATTGGCCCCTGGACGACAAGCAAGAGATGTTGGACATTCTCGAAACGGTCTATAGGGGCGCGAGAAAAGGCCGCGGGCTGGTCATCTCCCCCAAAGACTACTCCACCAAATATCGTTATTAAATTGGGTCTTTTTATACCTGTTTTAACTATTGAATCTACCTATTTTTCAAATTCATCACGGTAGATCGTAAATTGTTAAATTTTTTTAAAAAATATTGTACACCATGTTTTAGCATATTAATTACATATAAATAGTACTTTTGTAAAAAGACTTAAATATATTTAATATCTTTTACATAATAATAGTTTTCAAAATTTATTAGCCCGTTTTTTAAAAAATTAGACTAGTTGAATGACCCCAGGTATTTCGAATTTTAATCAAATAAATAAATAAATATTAATACTTAAATAATTTGGAACATTTACTTTTTCCAAATTAATTTATTTTTTATAAATAAGTTCTATAGCCTAAATTCCTTAAAATATTTATTTAATATTTAAAACCTCCCCGGTTATTATTAGATTAGTTGAATGAGCATATATGGCTTTTTTGCCTTTATGAATTTTTCGTATTTTAATCAAATAAATAAATATTATTATTATATTGATAATTTTAAATTTAAAGTTTTTTGGTATTTTAATCAAATAATTAAATATTTTTATAAATTTAATTAAAAATTTAAAGTTTTTCATATTTTAATCAAATAAATAAATATTTTTATAAATTTAATTAAAAATTTAAAAGTTCTCCGTATTTGAATCAAATAAATAAATATTTTATAAATTTAATTAAAAATTTATAGTTTTCCGTATTTGAAATCAAATAAATAAATATTTTTATAAATTTAATTAAAAATTTAAAGTTTTTCATATTTTAATCAAATAAATAAATATTTTTATAAATTTAATTAAAAATTTAAAGTTCTCCGTATTTGAATCAAATAAATAAATATTTTATAAATTTAATTAAAAATTTATAGTTTTTCGTATTTTAATCAAATAAATAAATATTTTTATAAATTTAATTAAAAATTTAAAGTTTTTCATATTTTAATCAAATAAATAAATATTTTTATAAAGATAATTAAAAATTTAAAGTTCTCCGTATTTTAATCAAATAAATAAATATTAATATTAGTTAAATAAATAAAAATTAGAACATTTAGCTTATCAAAATTAAATTTTCATTTGGTATTATTCATAATAGTTATTTGACTTTAACTCTGTAAGGAGAAAGCCTCTTGAATTGTTATAGAGTATTCAAGAGTGACCATTTAATCGAATAATTATTAATTTTATTATTTAAATATTTAGGGATTTTAATTTTTCACCATTTTTATTAAGCTGTATTATCTTTATTTATCTCACAGGGCGGGTGCGGTTGTTGCACTTGCCTAGAGGGTATCCAAATGTAACTATATATATACAATATAGTTACATTTGGACACCCTAAAAATTTAAAATTATAAAATTTCGATTTTCTCCTAAAATTGTGTTAAATATTTTAAGTGAAATTAAAAAAAAAAAAAGAAATATAAAATTTTTTGTAACTCACAGTTTGAGAACCATTAGATTAGATTATATTAAAAAGGAAATTATAAGACTGAACATAAAATAATTTAAAAATTTATCTATAAAAAAAATGTACTTTTACTTTTTAAATAAAATTTTACTTTAATTAAATAATATGATGATTTTTTTTACCACAATAGCCAATAGATACATACCTATATATAAGAAACTATGGCTCAGACAAAGATGTATGCCTGAGTGATGTTATGTTTTCTCACCGCCAGGTTCGCTGTCATCAGTGTTTCCCCACCAGTGGCGCTCCATTACCCCATGTCGCGCTGAACTAATGAATGTCAACTTGGCGATAAATCATTATTTTTATATATATTATAATAAAAGAGAGCCGGAATTCAAATCGCTCATTTGAAAATATATAGTTCCTATAAAAAGGAGTCTCATTAAACATACTTTTTCAATTGACACTGTTTTTATACAGCAATACTTTTGGCTGAACCGAAAATCAGATGCCCTCATTTTTTTTTCTTCACTGAAATACAAGAGTCCAAGGTGCTTTTTTCACTATTATTTATATCCGACGATTGGCTGTTCGGTTTTCAATGTATGTTTGATTAGGAAAAAATGGGAGTTCCCAAACACACCCCGCCCGACGATTGGCTGGCTTCGGATTTCAATGTGTGTTTGATTAGGAAAAAATGGGAGCCTCAAACACACCCCGCCCGACGATTGGCTGGTTCGGATTTCAATGTGTGTTTGATTAGGGAAAAAATGGGAGCCCCAAACACACCCCGCCCGACGATTGGCTGGTTCGGATTTCAATGTGTGTTTGATTAGGAAAAAAAATGGGAGCCTCAAACACACCCCGCCCGACGATTGGCTGGTTCGGATTTCAATGTGTGTTTGATTAGAAAAAATGGAGCCCCAAACACACCCCGCCCGACGATTGGCTGGTTCGGATTTCAATGTGTGTTTGATTAGAAAGAATGGGAGCCCAAACACACCCCGCCCGACGATTGGCTGGTTCGGATTTCAATGTGTGTTTAATTAGAAAAAAAAATGGGAGTCCAAAACACACCCCGTCCGGACTTATCATTCGGAGTCGTTTGCACATATTCGGTTCTATTACGTGGTTTGATTTAATAAAAATATTGTAAATAATATTAATAATATTTATTATATTATTATAATATTAATCATTACATTATTATTGATCTACTGCACGTTTAATTAAAAACCGATAATTATATTTTTAAATCCCCGGGTCAATATTCGTTGAGTGCTGATCCCTGGGAGCGGTCAAATAACTAAGGTAGGGGAGGAAAGAGTTGGCAGACTGGGGGAACCGTTTTGACAACGGAATTGGATCTTGAAATAACAGACTATCAGCTTTGCTTTTACCGAAACTGTACATAAAAAGTTTTAGCCTCCTAACCACTCTATAGATATGAACGGTGCGATAATTTTAGGTTATGTTTTTTTTAACGTGACTATACTTTTTACACTACTATATTCTCTTTATAGTGAATTGAGTTGAAGAATAAGTCGCTGAAGAAGTCTCAAATATAGCGACGAAACGTTCGTCTTATTCAATATAAAATTCTCAATTCAATTGATTTATCCAATTTTTTAAGATATTATAAATTAATTTGAAAATATTTTTTTAGTAACTGTTGAGGTAATTACAAGTTACAAAACCCATGCAATTTTAATTATTTGTTAAAAACCCTTACGGCAGATTTGGCAATCTCTCAGGGCACACTGGTTGAGAAACACTGCTCTAGAGTCTAACCGAGTGCTTCTCAACCTTTTTGAAGCTTCCGCCCCCCTAAGGAGCGGATAAATTGTCAGCCCCCCCCCCCCTTTGTGAAAATCCTGTAATTTAGGTTATGGGGATGGCTGGGTTACCGCGACACTCCCTCCATCTCCTTTCCGCAAGAACACATGCCCAAAGCTCAGATGCGCAATTTTATTTATTATAAGTACGTAGCTATGTATTAATCTTTAGCTAGAAGGGGTAAGGGGTGATAATTTTTTAATCTGTTAAATTTTAGTTACACTTTTAGAAGGGGGACGCAAAATTATACACACGGGCGGCCCTGCCACTGGATGATTGTACTTTTCGTACTACCCCAGGATTTGTTTGTCGGTGGCTGTATGGCCTAAGTTGGTAGTTGATTAGAATGCATATTTCGTGATAGTTTTGTTAAACGGCTGGCTCGGTGGGTAAGCAGGTAGATTGGCTTGTTAATAGCCTGCGCTTCTACCTGCGTGGGTGCCGCCAAAAAAAGGTGGCGATCTGTCTGTCTGTCTGTCCTGGCAAGTGACCATGGTCCGATGGTCATCCGACAACACCTCCTCCTCGGCTGGACCTCGTTAACGAGCCGAAAGAAATGACCCAGGGCAAAGACAAAGGGCCCCGAAATTGCTAATATACCCCCCTCTAGAATCCCATCCACCCACACATCGATCTATTGGATTCTCCGAATTTGTTGGATTTTGTCATTTTTATAATTTTTATAATTAATATAACAAAGAATAATTGTTATATCAATGAGAATTGTTTTTGACAGCGCTTATTTGAAAAAGATATTTATCGCGAGACTACTGCGGATTACGCTATTGGAGTCTGCGGAGTCTTAAGTCTGAACCAAGAGAGAAAAAGATGTGATCCACTTAGCTACAATCCAACGTCATTTCGCGTATAGCCCGCTAGACATTCGGATGGATCACTAAGGGCCAGTTTCATAAAAAAAATAATCCTCACCTTACTCAACTCCAGGTTGAGAGTTACCCTGGAGTTCCAAACAATATGAATTTCATAAAACAAAATAGTGTCGAGTTAGCTCACCCTGAGTCAAGGGTAGGAAAATAGGTTGGCAACGGCCAAATTCCCTAGATTTTAGTTATTTTTAGAAAAAAAAACAATTATGTTTAAATATTTTTTTGTTTTGTATTCATTTCATTCAAATGAATGAATCTCTTGTATTCTTTTATTATTTAAAAACAATCAAAATTTTTTTTCTATTTAATCATATAAAAATAAAGTGGTAAAAAAGTAAATATAAAGATACAACAAAACTGAGACAAATCATGTAATTTTAAAAATTTGAAATGTATTGAATAAGTGAATATTAAATTTTAGGACCAATCTTCAATTAAGCGTAAAAGAACTCCCAATTTCACAATAGAAGAGGAGAAACATCTTGTTTTTCTCGTTAATAAATATAAAGATGTGTTGGAATCTTAGCGTTCAGATTCTGATGCTAATTTAAAGAAAAAATAAAGTAAAAATATGGGATGATTTGGCATCAGAATTTAATGCTGACTCCAATCGTTTCCGATCTAATTTTATTCTACGAAATAAATATAAAAATTTAGCTATTTTATTAGAAATATCTGCTTTCTTCGATTTTAGTTTGAAATTTTTTTAATTTAATTTTATTAGATATTTACTTTTAAAAAATATATATAATGAATTCTTTTGTTTTATTCTAGTTCCGTGTTAACATAAATTAAAATTCTATATAGGTACATGTATATAGGTATATTTGACTATATTTAATATTATATAAAATAATAATAATATTATAAAAATAAATAATATAACGATTTGTTTTGAATTCTTTTGATTTGAAACTCTAACCTATAAAATGTTTTTCTAATGTAAATAAACACAGGGTTATCCCCAGGATAGAGGTTAACCCATCAATTTCGGAGAGTTAAATATAGGGGGGTTAAGTTTTAGATCACCCTATGTTTTTTTTTATGAAACACATTTCGAGAGGTAACCCCAGGATGCTCCCTAGCATAGGGTCATCATATTTTTATGAAACTGGCCCTATGTGAATTTGAAATCTCAGATGTTATATATTCGATCTCTCAGTCCAGAGCGCTAGATCTATTAGATCCATCCGAATGTCTAGCGGGCTATACGCGAAATGACGTTGGTTTGTAGCTAAGTGGATCATATCTTTTTCTCTCTTGGTCCAGACTTAAGACTCCGCAGACTCCAATAGCGTAATCCGCAGTAGTCTCGCGATAAATATCTTTTTCAAATAAGCGCTGTCAAAAACAATTCTCATTGATATAGCAATTATTCTTTGTTATATTAATTATAAAAATTTATTTAAGATCATTATTTCAAGTTAGAAATATATAAGTTCAAATATTATTTTCACTCAATATTTGACAAAAATTCCCTACAGTTGATTCGCGATTGAATCAAATTTAGAAAACATTCGATTATTTTGATTAGGAAACCCTTAGTGCATCGTAAATTCGATATATTTGAAGATAAATAAATTACAATTCTGATTTTAGTAAAATTACACAACAACAGAGATTTTTTGAAGTGAAACTTCTTTAGGCGACGTATCTGTTTGATTTTTTTTTTTTGTTGTTACAATAAAGGGGAAATGACTGAATAGAGAGAAATAATTTTTTTAAAGCCCACTAATATTTAATGACAAATAAAATTTATTAAAAATGAGGAAATTTAAATTATTTCAATAAAATCTCAAATTTTTTGTCATATCTCCTGATCTCATTGAGATCCCACCCTGTAAATTTCGGGATATAAAGCTTACAAACATTACAAAAATATTTATTTTTTCAAAATTAAATAAAAACATAATCTTAAAAATTTATATATTTTTTTTTTGAAAATTACAAAAAAAAAGGGGGGGGGGGCGGCATTGTCACAGTTTTGTACGCGGGCGCTGAAGAGGCTTTCAGCCGGCCTGCCTAAACTCCGTAGTGAGTTTTAAAATAATAATTTAAATTTGATAATTTTAATAAATTTTATTTGTCATGAGCTATTAGTGATGGGTTTTAAAAATAATAAAAAAAATACGTCGGCGTCGCGTAAGCCGATTATAATAAGTATAGATAATATTGAAGGAATTTTTGGAGACGGACTGATAAGTGAATTGAGTGAATATTGGCGAGGCAGTCCAAAAAAAGATTTATAATTTAAACTATTTTTTTATTCATAAACCGACGTTTCGGAGGCTATTCCCTCCTTCTTCAGGGTTTTGAAAAGTCAGTGAAGGAAATCCAATAAGAAATTCCACTCTGTATCCTCTCAGTGGGAGTAACAATACTATATCGTATTTCTGTATCACTACACTATAATTCTGGTGACAATGAGCCTATATGGCGTTTCCGCCTTATGAGTTATACTTATTTTTAATCAAATAAATAAATATTATTATTATATAACATCACAATTAATCATTCTCTTCCTCAATCTTGAATAATTAAAAAAATTGAAATTGTAAATAAAACGAAATTTTTTTTCACTTTTTCAAATTTTTTTTATTGTCTTAGGGCCGGTTGTATGTCGCAAAGTAAATGCTTTTTACCACTAACCAAGGGTAGATGGTAAATGGAGGAACTTTCAGTGCCTGTCATCTGATTGACCATTCCAGCGCCTCCATTTACCATCTACCCTTGGTTAGTGGTAAAAAGCATTTACTTTGCGACATACAACCGGCCCTAAGACATGTTTCTTGGATCGTGCTTAATCAGGAGGATAGATAATGCGCGGTCCCAGACCTCTGGCTAGTTCAATCGCAGTGGTCGGATTAACCTCTCTAGGATCCTTTATTCTGGGCTCCAAGACGCTGGATTACAGGGACTCGTCAGTGGGTCTAGTTGAACCCATCTTCAGTTATTAAAACAAAGTAAACTCACTTCTCCACACCATTCACAAAATTAATGAGAAATTATTGAGAAGAGAGTTTACTTTGTTTTAATAACTGAAGATGGGTTCAACTAGACCCGAAACATGTCATAGACAATAAAAAAAAAACTTTGGAAAAAGTGAAAAAAATTTCGTTTTATTTACAATTTCAATTTTTACTTTACCATAATGGTCAAGTATTGTAATCGTGCATGAAAAAAGTGGTTTTTTTCCTTCTTTTTTTCGAAATATCTCAAAAACGGTTGAAACTATTTAGATTAAAAAAATTGAGCGAAACCATGGTATTTCGGTCTACAAAAAAGACCTATTAAGTGAGCATCGACAAAATTATATTTTTCGAGATAATAATTGTTTTGTCAAAATGTCTGTCTGGTTGTCTGTTAGTTAGTCTGTGCGTTACCAAATTTTTGTGGACGAGCTAGCTCAAAAACTAGTGTGAATATCGAAACCAAATTTCACACGTAGTTTTGGTCCATTGAGATTAAGAGCTGATTAGATTTTGATGCATATCGACCCAAAATTAAGGGGGGTGGAGGGGGGTTAAAAATTAAAAATCTAGGCCGTTTGAGCAAAATCAACCAAATTTTGTATACATAATCAGTGGGACCCCAGAAGTCTAAAAACGCAAAAACTAACCGCCCAAAGGGGGGTGGTATAGGGTCAAAAAATGAAAATATTGGCCATTTACCAAACTCAATCAAATTTTGTATAGTAAACCCGGGAGAGTCCGACCACTTTTTTTTAAAGGCCAATAACTTTTTTGTTTTTTGAGATTTGTCTCTGAAACTTAACTATTGTAGTGCTCAGGTGGTTAGGATTGTAAATAAATACTCACAATTGATGAAAAAAATTAGTATATTCAACTTTTTATTGAAAAACAAAAACAGTACAAGTGGTCGGTCTATCCCATATATCCGGGTTAGATCGTCCACCCAATACGGTAAGAGCGACCATTGGAAAATAATATTACAACCTAATAGAAAAAATGAAAATAAAAAATAGTAGTTTTACAGCTTTTTGTTTCGTAGTTTTCCACATAAATCGCAGAAATCGTCATATTTGGAACAACTACAATGAAGCCAACGTCCGCATCTACAACATTTTATTCACTCGTCAGTTTTAGCTCTTTCTGTATTTTTTCTTTTATATAACGTTGGCATTTTTGTTTACCTGCGACAAAAGCGTTTAATTAGCACGAATTAACGAAAACATTAGGCTTTTCATAGTGGTCGTTCTCTCCCGAATACAAGTGGTCGGTCTCTACCAAAGTTACGAGAGAGACCGACCTCACGCTTAGCATAAGAGTGAGTCCCCGACAGGCTTAATTTTAAGGTTAAGTATATTTCCCATACCTATTTTATTATAAAATGTTGATAGTTTTAAATTAAACTTACCTTATGTGATTTTTTCACAAAATATAAATAAATGTTAAAAAACTTTTGCCTAGGTACAAATTTTTTATATGATTTATTTGGTATATAATAACAGATAAACAATCAACGACGTGATAAATGTCACTTGCAGATTGGAAGTGCTGGACTCTGTGAACTACAGATCCATCTGGTCTGCGAGAGGTAAAATAATAGTACTGGACAGTCTCTCCTGCTGGTCGGTCTCTCCCTGGTTTACCCTATATATAATCAATGGGACCCCAGAAGTATAAAATGCAGAAACTTACCCCCCCCTCTACATGATTATAAATAATTTTAGGGGCCAGGCTGTATGGTAAAGTCAAGTGTATGGCCACATCAGAACACGTCAGCTTATTTTAATTGTCCAAGATTGAGGAAGAGAATGATTAATTGTGATGTTATAAAGAGTTACAATCGAGAATATTTTAATTTTTGGATATCACTATATAGATAATTAAAAATTTAAGGTTTTTCGTATTTTAATCAAATAAATAAATATTAATATTTGTTAAATAAATAAAAAAAATAGCCTCTCTCAGTGTCAATAACAATAATATATCGTATTTCATTTTCAGCAACACTATAATTCTGCTGAGAATGAAATACGATATATTACTATATTTTATTTTATTTATTTTAAATCAATAGATGGACAAAAGTGTCCTTGTATACGATATATATTATAGTTACTGCCACTGAGAGAGGAGACAGAGGGAATGTCTTATTGGATTTCCTTCACTGACTTTTGAAAACCCTGAAGAAGGAGGGAATAGGCTTCAGAAACGTCGGTTTATGAATAAAAAGATAGTTTAAACTATTTATCTTCTTTTTTGGACTGCCTCATCAATTTCAACTCAGTATAGATAATAATAATAATAATAATAATAAATATCGTCTAATAGAAGAAGAACAACCTTATTACAAATGTAGGCCTGAGACAGTAATCAGCAATGATCGAGCGCGAATTTTGTGGGACTGTGCCATCACAACTGATAGAGCAGTTGAAGCAAATAGACCCGACATTGTCCTGATTGATAAAAATAAAAATAAACTGCAACGGATCGTTGCTAAACTTTATCCAAATTCATTTGAAATATTAATATGTTCTTGAGTAAAGTACTTTAAAATATAATTTTACTAAAAACTTTATTTAACCTTTTTGTGGTCCCCAAGGTACTTAATTAAGATATTAAATTTCATCAAAATTGGTTAAGTCATTTTCAAGATATTTAGAAAAAACTAAAAAAGTACTGAAATAAAGTACTAATGTTTGTGGACCGATATGTACCAAAAACTAATCAGCGCTTCATTTTGTTAAACTAATGGTAGGTTTTCAATTTCATTTCAATCAGCGCAAAGGTGTGGAAAAAATCGTGGACGAAAAAAACGATAACACACATACATACATCCATCCATCCCCACGCACTTCCAAAAAAAATGGCACTTTTTGGCCTCTCGACGAGATTCCAGGTAATTTTTGGCAAAACCGTCACGTGCTAAAATTCATTCTCATTGAATACTTCAATTTGTGACCTTAATTGAGTCTATGGGTTCCGTAGTCTTTACCTGAGGACCCTTTGAAGTCGCGCTTGCCGCGAGAGCGATTCCAATACTTTCTCCCATGCTTCGCATTGGATAAAGTAAAAAGGCAATAATTATTGATGTTGCGGTTCCCTCGGATGACAAGCTTCTGTCAACAATCGCTGAAAAGAAGAGGAAGTACCAAGCGCTGTCTGTCGAGCTGAAGGATATGTATAAGCTTCAGGGGGTGGAGATAGTCCCAGTGGTGGTCTGGTCACGAAGGATTGGAAGGTTGCAAAATCAAAAATTCAATTGGACGAAGGACACATGAGAACTTGTCAGAAGGCCGCATGATTGCAAACTGCAAATATTGTTTGGAAATTTTTAAGTCTCCAATAAACCACCCAGTGTCATGCATTGATACGCATCCCTAAATTCCTTTGTAAATATTGTACATATAAATATCAACTTTTGTACATCAATTTTTGCATTGGGTAAATACCCCTGCAACTATGTAATAAAAATTTTTAAGAAAAAAATAAAAACCGACTTCAAAAAATTAAGTGCAACAAATATAAAAATACACTAAAAGGTATAAAATAATTATTATCTTATTTAGTTACAACTAAACGACGAAATTATTTTTTAAAGTCGGTGCCAAACAAACCATACCTATAAGCGAGCGTACCGCCAAACGTACTAAGTAAGATCCGTCGAGTGCGATTCATGAAGCGTATATGTTTGGCACTGACTTCAATAAAGTAATTTCATGTTAATATTTCGTCGTTTAGTTGTGACTAAATAAGATAATAATTATTTTATACCGTTTTAGTGTATTTTTATATTTGTTGCAACTTAATTTTTTGAAAGCTCGGTTTTTATTTTTTTCTTAAAAATTTTATATTTTCTCTTTTAGTGATGTTATTAATAGCGATTATATCATCAGAACTTGACCAAATTAATATGACACCATCCCTAAGACACCCCCTTTCGGATAAAAAAAGAACCATCGAAATCGGTTCATAAACAAAGAGGTTAGGTCTAAACAAACCCTAAACAAACCTAATAAAAAAGGTCTAATACCTATGAGAAAAAATCGAAAAAAATGGACCACATCGGAAGCTAGACTAGACTCCAATGCTAAAAAAAATTTCAGAAATCGGTTGACAATTGGCGGAGATATGAGGTAACATAGGCACAAAAAAAAAAAAATTCAATCGAATAGAGAACTTCTCCTCCTTTTTTGAAGTCGGTTAAAAAGTAAAAGAAAAATAAACAAAATAATAATAATAATAAGTATAGATATATGTTAGATCATCTTAAATTTCTTCAACCCTGAATGAATATTTAAGGTGAATATGTGAGAGAGTGCAGCATCCTCTGGACCAGTCTGGACCTCACCAACTGCAATTTTTCTTCGTCTATTTTTGCTTTCTAATCCACCCATTCACCGTTACAGATTTATTTATTCTTGATTACGGAGCAAAAATGTGTCTATCCCATTCCATGCACCGGGGTTTTGTTCGCTATTTTAAAAACCATTTTATCATCATCATCGTCATCATCATTAGTAATACTATTTGTGAATCTTCAACTTCTCTCTCTCTCTCTTCGGGCGACCGACATCTTAATCATTTTAAATGGCAAATGGTAGAAAAATCGTGAATATGTATTTTTTTTTTTTAACTTTGTCATAAACGGACATCACTTTGCGGATTTACGAATTATTATTATTATTATGATTTTTTTCTTCTCAAATTCATTTTATTTTTTGAACAAACAGGAATAAAAGTAGAAATGATTTTAAATCGTTTATGTTCCGTTATATAGGGGCATACTTAAATATCAGACGATTCAGAAGCCAATACGGTCAAGTCCAAAAAATTTTTAAGAAAAATAAAAACCGACTTCAAAAATTAAATGTAACAAATAAAATACACTAAAAGGTATAAAATAATTATTATCTTATTTAGTTACAACTAAACGACGAAATATTAACACGAAATTACTTTTTGGCTGACGCCAACCGAACCGTCTAAAAACCAGCCCGAAAAGGAGCTATACGAACCCAACCGAGCCGAACTGAATATATATTAACCGAACCTGAGACGATTTGCATTACTCATAAGATTCACGCGGGGAAGGGTTATTTTGTCATGAGATATTTTGTCTGAAGGATATTTTGTCGGGGGATGAAATGCCGCAGAATCATAGCTTATAATTAAATTTTTCATCCTCTAAAGGCTGGTGTAGTTCCTAAATAGCGTTTAGCGTGTACCGCCAATGCTCGAACTTGGGCTGCGCACACTGTTCGATATACGATTTCATAAAATAAATAATAGATAATACTATATATATTCATCTAGATTAATTTGTAACAACGCTTAGAGAAATTTTCTAAAAAAATTACCCTCTTGCCTAGAATCGAACCGACGAACTCTTGAACTATGGTCATCAGCTCTAACCACTAGACCAATGTCACATTAATATTTATATCTTGATTTCTTTTACTAAAACTATATATTTTTGATTTAGACTTTGTGTCTAGATAATATTGTATTCATTTGAACTCGAATGAAAATGAAAAAACACCAATAGATTTTAAATTAAGAAACATTAAATATATATTAATTAACGAGGCAAATTTGAAATATAATTCTCAGCTCTGATTTTAAACTGATGGCTCCAATCGATTTTCATTAACCAGGCAAATTTGAAATATATATATTCGAATTTTGAAATGAAAGACTCCAATTCTTTTTAAATTAAGAAACATTAAATATATTGATAATTGTTCCTCCCCCCCCCCCCCCTCGCCACTCAAAAATTAAAGATGCGAAACTTTTAAGAGACGATGTATTTTCGGTAGTTTACGGGTATACATTTGGAGTGTGGTTTTTTAAGAGGAATAAAAATTTTGGACCGAGACGCTGCCCGCCAGGGCACCAACCCGGAGGGCCGAGCTTCGAGGGCGTGCCGAAGGCACGCACGAAAAGCTCGTAATAAAATAATAAAATAAAACCAAGCTTATACGAATTAATCTCTAAACTTCCGACTTGCGGATTTTAACGATAATTTTTGTATTTCACATACCATTAAAAAACACCTTATAAATAAATAATTTGATTTTCTAAAATCTCAATTTGTTTGGGCCCTTAATTTCAAAACAAATAGAAGATGTGTGTTCAAAAAACAAACAAATAAATAAATTTATTAGCTGAAAGAATGCCGGGCAGATTGAGAGAGAGTGTGAAAGAGTTAAAATTCTTTCACTTAATTAATTTGGAACTACCTAGATAGTTATTTAAACAAGAACAAAAAAATAAAAAAACCATAATAATAAATAAATAAGGCCGCCGGAGATACAAACAAGATTTCGGCATTATTAAAATTTATAACAGTGAATAGGGTGATTTGTCGTTTGGCGCTAGAAAAGGGCGGCTGTCCAGCCAGGCAACAGGTAGTAGTTGCACCCTCTCGAATTTTTCATTAGCTTTTGCCCTTGAGACTTTTTGTTGCTATTCATATTATTTTATTCCGAGTCGAGCACAAGTCCATATTTTTATTATTTTCTGATTTTTGGTAAATATCAACCAAATGAAAGTGTAATTAAATCCACATGACGTTACACCGAAGGGTGAACCGCGACCTAAAATCGTGTACACCTACTTCCACTTTCATTTCCAAGTAGAAGACAATAGATGATTATCTAATGAATTCCAAAGACAGTGTACACCTAATTCCAATCGCGGTTCACCCCTCGCGTTACACGATACACCTGGCCACTCTCTTATTTTTATTTAATATTTAATTAAAATAATTTATAATTATTAACGAAAGAACACCTCTCCTCTTAATTTTAGGGCCATTAGCAATTAATAATACCATATCTCTTTTTAATTAAGAGATTATTTTATTAGAAATATCAGATTTCTTTGATTTTTGTTTGAAACAAGAGAAAAATTCCCAAAACCCAGACTTTCTCTATTTCAACCCCTATAATGAAGGGGTCAGGTTTGTAGGGTAAATTTGCATCTAATTTATATATATGAAATCCATCTAGGATGCTAAAATTTGGCATAATGTTAGAGTTTGGGGTAATAATAAAGGAGAATTGTAAAACCCAGACTTTCTTGCTTTCAACCCCTAATGAAGGGCTAGTTTAATTTTTCATCATTTGTAAACGAGGGGTGATCCGCGATTGGAAGTAGGTGTACACCTCTTTGGAAGTATTTTGGAAGTACTTGGAAATATTTTTGAAGTATTTGGAAATATGTATTTGGAATTACTTGGAAATATTTGAAATACTTGGAAATATTTGGAAGTATTTGGAAATGTTTAGAAGTACTTGAAAATATTTGGAGTGTTTGGAAATATTTGGAATTACTTGGAAAAACCGAAATTCGATATCTTTTAAACCAATTAAAGAAAATTTTTGAAAAAAATTTTAGAAACTTTTTAAAATTTTAAATATATTTATAAATATTTATGTGAAACCTACCTAGTATATTAAATTTTAAATTTTCAAAAGTTTCTAAAAAAATTTCAAAATTTTCTTCACTTTATTTAAAATGTTTCTCCCTAAACAAAATCTTTTAAACCGGTGATCAAAAAAATTTCAAAATTTACCAGAAAGAGTTTTTTGATGGGTACTAAAGAATTTCAAAAAATGAAGAAAATTAAAATTTTTCAAACCATTCGATTTGGCGTGGAATGCCCCATATATAGATAAATTATGTGTATATATGTTTACGAGCTGTAGAGGGCGTGCTCGGTCCTCCGGGCAGGTGCTCTGACGGGCAGCGTCTCGGCATGTGATTATTAGGTCTGTAATATGTATTTGTAATATTTTGCCCCCTCTTTCGCCCCCACGCACTTATTTTTACTCTTTAGAAAACTGAGAGTTACTTATTTAAAAATATCTAAATATTGATTTTTACAGCATACATTTTATATAGTCTTAAAAACTAACATTACAAAATTTGATCTATATCGGAGAGAGTATTAATTTTTGACCCCACTCCCACTTTGGGAGGTTGAAATTATTTTTTAGATATTTGCAAATAAATAACTCTCAGTTTTCTAAAGAATAAATGTACTAAAAGCTAAAAATGTCTATATTTTGCCCCCCCCCCTTTTCGCCCCCATATAGTCAATTTTGTTAGTTGATTTTTAGAGGAATAGTTTGTTAAAGTTATAAAGAATAACTCTACAAAATTTGATCAAGATCGAAGAGAGTTTTAATTTCCCCCCCCCAGCTCTCATTTTGGATAGTTGAGGGGGGGGTTCGGATTACAAAAAATCTTGAATTTATTTTTTAGATATTTGCAAATAAATAATCCAAAGTTTTCTAAAGAGTAAATGTACTAAAAAGCTAAAAATGTCTATAATTTGCCTCCCCCTCTAGCCCCCATACAGTCAATTTTGATAGTTGATTTTACAGCAATAGTTTCTTAAAGTAATAAAGAATATCTCTACAAAATTTGATCAAAATAGGAGAGAGTTTTAATTTTTGCCCCCACTCACATTTTGGATAGTTGGGAGTCGAATTTCAAAAAATCCTGAAATTTCTTTTTAGATATTTGTATTTAGAATTTTATTAAGTAAAAATCAAGTAGATAACTTATCGTTCTTAATTGAAAATGCATAATTAGTGTAAACACATTGCAAAGATATTTTGTCCCTTTTGACCCCTTTAGAGGTCGAAATTCAAAAAATCCTGAAATTTGTTTTTAGATATTTTAATTTAGTATTTTTATAAGTAAAAAGCAAGTAGATATTTTATCGTCCTTAAGAGATATCGCATAATCAGTGAAAACACACTTTGCACCATTGACCCCCTTAGGGGTCGAATTTCGAAAAATCCTTTCTAACTGAGCCCCTATGGCATAGATGTAATATCCTCTCCAAATTTCATATTTCTATGTCCAATGGTTCTGGCTGTTTTGATGATGAGTTAGGAGTGAGTGAGTGTATCGGGCAAAGAATTTTATATATATATGTTTATTTGCATCAATCAGAGGTCAACCTCATTGATTTCTCTTAACGAATCAACTACTCTCTGCAAAACAAAATCTTTTCAATTAAATTATTACCTATATACCATATAGAGAGGGTATTTTGTGTAATTTTTACTTTGTCGGTAAATTGACTCTCTATCTCTGTCTTTCTTATTCGAATACCTCTAATAAATAAATATATTTATTCCTGAATGGTTATGTCTTCTGAGATTCGCCTCGTCTCGAAAAGTATCCCCCCCCCCCTTCTCCATGCACATATTATACCCATCGACACGTTTTATAGAGCTCAATTAACGTAACATGTCTTCATTAGAGATCATAAAAATTAAAAAAAAAGAAAGAAATTTTTAATTGCAAGTAATAATAATAAAATTAAAAAATAAATAAAAGATAAATTGAGACATTAAAAAAGGAAAATGCGAAATTCTTACACTGATAACTAACTAACTATTTTCAGTCGTTTAGAATGATCCTAGAAAGTTTGCTCCAAAGAGGATTAAAATTAAATTATTACATAGAGAAGGGTTATGAGTCGTCTATCGTCGCTCAGAGCTCTCTAGCGGCTGAAAGTGGTCAACTCTTTTTTGTGGTCACCACACGACTTTCACATTCTCATTTATTTGAAATCATAAATAAGCACACACTAGAAATTATTTTAATCTACGTTAGGCATCCCAATAAGAGTTATATGAATTCGCGACAGTTTCTGGCTTGTGCTAAATTTTTGAGGGCCTAAAAACCAAGAAAATTTTGTATTTTTTTTTCAGATTTTTGCTTATAACTCGAAAACCATGATGTCCTACAGACAATTTTATTCTTACTAAAATGGAAGTGCATAAAATTTCGCGTCGAGTAATATACTTTAAAAGTTAAAATCGGTTCAGCCGTTTAACCACAATCGATCGTCAAAAATAAGCAATATTTACAAAGTTGACAGAAAAGTGAATTGTGTTCATTAGGTGGTCACAAGAAACCATTCTCTGAATTTTTGCAGTGCTGAGCCCCAGAGTAGTTGCCAATTGGTTAAAAAATAAGATTGCCAAAGTTTCATCTCAATTAGATAATGGTAACCCGTTCCGAAATGAGGTCGGATCATGTTCTATCTTGGAAAATGCTGGATATCTTCAAATCTAAACGTTTTAACAAAAAGTAGCTCAAGTAAAACTTCTAGGCAACAAAATTTCCTAGAAAATGAGACAAGAATCAAGTTTCGAGGATGATTTGAACTGTAATTCTTTTTAAAAATTTAGAGATGTCACAGAATTTCAGTTTCCTAAGAAACCTAAATCCTGAAATATTATAAGTCGAAGTACGTCAGTCTAATAAGGGTTAAAAATCATTACACTTCAATAATAATCAAAGTAAAAAATTATTGACGGCATAATTAATTTTATAATTCTTATTTCCCACAAATAAATAATTATCAACCAATTTAATTTTAATCAATCAATAATAATTGATTGAATATCATTCAAATTTTATCAACTTGTTATTTCCTCACAATCAAATGACAATGAATCTTTTTCTTTACATTCAATTCAATTCTTTACCCTTAAATCTTTTTTCATTATTATTTTTCTTTTAATTCTACTATTAATAATAATAAATCAATAGGGAATCTGAATAGTTTTTTGATCTTGTATTACCTTAATAAATATGTATGTTTAATTTTTTAAATGAAAAGAGATTATTAACTACTTTTTGTAGAAGAAGAAGAATATTAATATTTATTTATATATTTTTTAAGTCAAATCCTGTTATTCTATTTTTTTCTCTCTCCTTTATTATAATATCTCCATTTATTATTATTCTTTTGAAAGTTTTTTTTTCTCGTTTATAATAATAATTCTGGTGAATTTCATTGAGATTCGATTTCGGATTGATATTGTATAGATTCTCCCTTAGGGCTGATGGTTGTTTCCTATCTATTAACAACAGAGCAATAATTACGATTGCTAGCAAGTCAAAGCAGCCTCTCTGTCCTTTTCTTCTTAAGAGTTGACGCCTTGTCTTGTCTTTTTTCTTTTTTCTTTTCTATTCAATAAAAGAAAAGAAAAGAAAAGAAGGCGCCGTGCCGGCAAACGCGCCTTACGCCTTAGGCTATAGATCACGCAACCCTAACTGAGCTGAACTGAAGAAGGGAGAACCCACCACCGACACACACATATACACGCGTGCATTCCAATTATACCTCCAAGGGGAAATACACGACCATTCATATACGAAATAATTAAAAAACAGAAGAAAAAAATACCTAATTTGAACTTAGTATTGGCAAATTTGAATAAGAATTGGTGTTTAAAGAAAACCTGTTGCGTAAAAATAAAAATTCAACTGCTAAATTTCAACCTCTCTGTAAATTAATATATTATTTTTAATTACAATTCACTTCAAAATACAATCCTCAAGATTCTATATCTACTCTTATTAAACGAGCAAAAATTGTTTATTTGTTTGTATATTTGTATCTTAGTTCTATTTTGAAAACGGCTCTACCGATTTTGATGAAACCAACTCTTTTAACAAGTTTTGAGGATGAGAAAACGATCTGGCTAGGTCTGGACCTCGACAAATTTCATCTTAATTGATCTTTTTTTAATTAAAGTAATTATTGATAGATGAAAATCCCAATAAAATAGTTTGTTTACATTTTTTTCAATTATCTTTTATTTATTAATTGGTTTTTTAATTTTAAAACCCACTAATAGGTTATAGCAAATATTGTTATATATTAGAATTTGCCAATTTAATTGATTAAAATTCATCTTATTAAAAAACACGGACTAAAAATATTATCGCAAGCTAGAAGATAAAGTACAGACGATGGTGGGGAAGTAATCTCCAAAATCGAAGCCTCAAATACAATGTATACATTATTTCATGTAAAAAATTGCTTCAATAAAATTATTATTTATTATTTATTTAATTGATTAAAAAACTAGATAAATTGTTATTTAATTTAAAAAAATAATTATACCGAATTTATTTATATACCTATATATACAAATAATCTGTGGACCACTAGAAAGCTTGAAATGCAAAAACTGGGTGCGGGGTGGGGATAGATGTGGGGAGTGCAGGAGGTGGAGTGCAATGGTGGGGGATTCGGGTGTGGGGTGGGGTGCGGGGTTTCGGGGGTGGGGTTGAGGTGGCGGTGGGGGAGGGGTCCAGGGGGCGTTTGGTTACCGTGCATCTCTCGGTATTTCCAGGTACTATATACCTATATTAGATACAGAACCCTAGGTATTATTTGCATATAAGAATTGGAGATTTCCGTTATTTTGTCATTGATCATATCATCAAAACTTGACCATATTAATATAGGATCACCCCTAAGGTACCCCTTTCCAATATAAAAAGAATCATCGAAATCGGTCCACGTGGCAAAAAGTTATCTTGACTATCTTGGAGCTATACTGATCCAAACGCAGAAAGAATCATTAAAATCGGTTCATAATCAAAGAAGTTATGCCTGAAAAAACATAACAAAAAAGGTCTAATACCAATGAAATTTATATTTTTACCAATCGGAAACTAGACCTAACCAAATGCAAAAAATCATCAAAATCGGTTCACAATTGGCGAAGATATCAGGTAACGTAGACACAAAAAAAATTCAGTCGAATTGAGAACACTCCTCCTTTTTTGAAGTCGGTTAAAAAAGTGTTTTTATGCCTCGTCTTTTCGAAATTTCTCAAAAACTGCAAAAACTATTTGTTTAAAATTTAACTGGTGTACTCCTTCTAGCATATATCGAGAGTTTAAGCTTCGAATTTCATAGCTCTGACACTTACGGTAAAACAAATATGATTTTTTTATGTTTTATAGTATTAGTTATATACAAAATTACATATAGTGAATAACTTATGTGGTTAATTCAAATTTGCTAAATCAGTAAATTATATATAAATATATACATTGAAAATGCTGGGATACACCTGTACCCCTTCAGTCTAATGACGGTGTTTTTTTTGTCAGTCTAATAAGGATTAAACTTGATTAAAAAAATTAAAATATTCTATCAATAAACTTTATTTTATTTTAACTATAATATCTATTACAATTAGTAGCCACGAGATGTTTTTGGGGTCAGAACCCCCCCCCCCCCCCCAAGGGCAGGGCTCATGGGATGAGTACCGGCAACGACTACCCGTTTCTTATGGCAAACTAGCCGTAATTAAATATATTTCATATGTTTAATCAAGAATTATGTTTTTTTTAATTTCTTGAAGTACCTTTTTGTTTTAATACAAAAAAATTCCAACTAAATATTTTGCCTTGTGGATTGACCCTCCAATGAAAATTTTCTGGCTACGCCACTGATGACAATAAATAAGCTTGTAGTATTGCAAATTATACAAATTCTCCTTCATTTTTCGTTTTAAGAAAGGAGATATAATAAAGTATTGGGTACCGTGACATTTCAGCCCCCGACAAAATATACAAAGGACAAAATATTCCCCAGTATAAGGGAGAATACAAAAGAGACACCCTGCCCGACGATTGGCTGTTCGGTTTTCAATGTGTGTTTGATTAGAAAAAAAATGGGAGCCCGAAACACACCCCGCCCGGACTAAACTTTCGGAGGTTCGGTTAATATATATTCAGTTCGGCTCGGTTGGGTTCGTATAGCTCCTTTTCGGGCTGGTTTTTAGACGGTTCGTATAGCTGACGCCGGTTGGCATCAGCTATACGAACCGTCTAAAAACCAGCCCGAAAAGGAGCCATACGAACCCAACCGAGCCGAACTGAATATATATTAACCGAACCGGAGTCGATTTGCATTACTCATAAGATTCACGCGGGGAAGGATTATTTTGTCATGAGATATTTTGTCTGAAGGATATTTTGTCGGGGATATTTTGTCGTGGGAAATTTTGTAGGGAGATATTTTGTCGGGGGCTGAAATGTCGCGGAATCAAATTATTGTGTAGTAAATTAGTAGATAGCTAGGGGATCTACAAAAAATAATATTATTAGGAAACGAAAATATGCTATTGCTAATTATGAACATGAACTTTTTTTTTTTAATCTTATATGAATATATTTGAAAACGGTATACAGATGGCAGGTCAATCTAATTTTGTGATGATTTTTGATTAAATCAATGGGGCCAAATAAAAAAGGGTAACAGGGGGCAGAGAGGGCGGGGGGGGTGTTGAGTGCACATGGCTGACATATGGATGGATGCACCAGCACAGCATGCACCTACCTACCTTCATCACCTATAATCCAATTGGCTAACTTATTATGGATTCAACTCATCTAATTTCCAATTCTCATTAGATAATAAAAAAAATGTATAAATAAAATTAATCTGTTTTTTGTCTTACCTTTAATTCCTGGATAACAGAAGTTAGGCCGAATCAAATTTATCTGGAAAAAGAAAGAAAAAAACATTATTAATATACTGACACTCTCAAAGTAATAACTACGACTAAAAGCTTAATATATTTAGTAATCATAGTTAAATTTCCGCAATAGTAAGTTGTAGAGAAATTTATTATTATTCCCGTATAGCACAGAGACCAAAATAACACCCAAATGCAACTTTTTTAATTGGTTGAATTATAGTCTTTATATAGTTTTATTTAGGTTGAATTACGGTTTCAAAACGCTAGTTATGTCTCGTTTCCATTTTGGAACTGTTGTATTATCGTTAAATTATAGTCGCAAAGATTATAATGCAACCGTTCCAAACAGGTTGTCGCCAACATTTTTGTCACCGATTTGCAACTGTTTATTTATAATTAAATATTTATATATGCAGGGTTGAAATATTATTATAGAAATTTTTAATTGCGCTCATCTTCAACAGAGATGTAATGGTCAGTCCAGTGGTTTCCACGACCTAAGGCCCTTTCAGCCGACAAACGAACCCTTGCAAAGGTATTTCATTCTTTTCAGCAAACAAGGATCATTGTCTGAAACTTGAGTGGGTAAGTCATGAATTAGGAAAAGTCCCACTACGTGACTGTTTCAATTCCACCCGTAAATGATAATATTTGTCACATGCTGTATTTCTCCTCCACCTTACGAGATGAGTTCGATGAGAGTTTTGGCGACACTTTTAATCAGACTGACACTTGCTAGCGACACTTCCAAGCAGACACACGAACACACGCATTACGATACACAATAGATTCAACCCCTTTACGAATTCTCTTAACGTTTACGATAATACTATTGTTCAAAATTGCCACAATTTTTCACATGGTCAAATCAGTCACTATATAATAGCACTCAGGCCCCTATAGTCGGAATCTGCAACTACCCTCCCCACCAACATTTTTCTTTCGAGGTCCAGGCTACCATGCCAATTCATTCTTATACTATTAACCACCAAAGGGTAAATATCATTTAAATTTACACGGTGTGCTATGCGCTAGGCTTGTATGAGTCTGAAGGTTACCTCATTGTATATGTTTTGCCGTCCTCTCGATTGGCAAAGCACAAAACAGATACAATACCTTGCCCTAATCCACATGCGGCAATACGACAGAAAGGTTCATTAATAACCTAAGCTCACTCTCACCCAGATGTATGTTTTGTTTGCCCGATTCGCTTGGCAAACAACAACATATATACACACTTGCCCAACCAAGCGGCAACCCTTCTCTTTCTGAACAACTGCAGAAAAGGGACATTTTTTCGCTTCATCTTGCGAAGCGCTCCCAGCCTAGCACAGCATATTCAATTTTTCTGTAAGGAACGCGGAACGGGAACCGGTCTTCAAATGTCCTGTACCTTCCTCAAACACTCTTAAGCAATCCAACTAACTCCTATTTTATCATAACATTCCCTCTATTAATTACTGAATAAATTTTATATCAAAGTTAAATTGTTTTATCTTTTTTATTTCATACGCTTTTGCAGAGAATTACCTTGTCTCCCCTCCATTTGATCTTTTTACAGGATATCATATATGTATAATATTAATTAACTAGATAATCGAACCCAGCAGCCCTATCGAAACATTCTATTATTTTTATAAAGTAACTAACAGCTTCCTTGGGGTCTTACAAACCTCATAACCAAAAGGAGCGATACTTTCACAATCAACTATTACGCCTTTATAATAACGCCCTTCGAATGAAAGTTGTCATTCACCTGTATATAGAATATTATACTTGTTAATAAATATTTTATCTTAAGTGAATCTTTTATTTGATAAAACCCCTACCCTAGACAAATAACGCAACAAGCCACACGGAACCCACACGCAGGGATCAGTGAAGAGTTCAGTTCCCACATATATAATAATTGATTATTGTTTTTTATTAAAGAATTGTGTAATTATTCATTTTATTAATCAAATCAAAGAAATATTTAATTATTAACAAACAGTTGCAAATCGGTGACAAAAATGTTGGCGACAACCTGTTTGGAACGGTTGCATTATAATCTTTGCGACTATAATTTAAAGATAATACAACAGTTGCAAAACAGAAAAAACGAGACATAACTACTGTTTAGAAACCGTATTTCAACCTAAATAAAACTATATAATGACTATAATTCAACGAATCAAAAAAGTTGCATTTGGGTTTTATTTTGGTCTCTGTGCTATACAGGTTATTTTATTATTCTATATGTTCATCGTGTATAAAAATGGCCGAAACGTGGAGAAAAATAATTTAATGGTTTCCTATACTCGCGATAACTCAAGAATAAAAAGTCATAGAAATCCAGTTCTGAGAGTGTATCAGAGAGAACTGAATAGATTTTGAGTTTTCTAGATTTCAAGTTGAGGTTCAAAAAATGGTATTATTGGAATTTCAAGGCCTTGTTATAATAAAGGTATTTATAGGATATTTTTCAAAATAATTAAAAATCACTAAAAATTGCAACAAAAAAAAAGCGTACAAAGTTTTGTAAAAAGTTTTCAATTTTTCCACCCTTCTACATTGTGTTATAAAAATATTTATTTGTTTTAATTTTTTATGATTAAGATTTAATATGATATAATAAATAAATAAATAAATAAAAGGAAAAAATGGCAAGAAATAGTTTAACTATATTATTATTATTTATCATCAGCTAATTATTATTAATCCTTAAAACAAAATTGTAATTAATGAGCTGAAATTTGGCACACAAGTTTGTATTATGAAAATGCATGCACATTTTTACAAAATTTCACTTTTGTATCACAAGCTATTCACAGACAAACAGAGACAATGGTCGCCTTTAAGGCCTTGACACCGTCGTGTACCGCACGACCTACACATTATGGACGGTCCCTGCTCCTATAGTATATTAGAAATTAGATTTAAAACATTTAAATGATCCTCAAATTTTTCTACATAAAGACTTAAAAAATCTAAAATCAAATCAACAATTCGTATTGAAAATGCAAATATTTTGTAACTTCCTAAAAATCGGTATTTACGACAGACAGAAGACGATCATTAGAATCAAATCATCCTTGATAATAAACATAATTGGAATGAATAAAATGATAGATTATTATAATAAAGCCTTTCTAACCTCGAGATCCAATTGCTACGCTCATCTGCAGAGATATTACCAGAATCTTGAAAATAGTTTACACTTTAATCACCGTATTCATTTTCTTATTGAAAAAATACATAATCAATCAAAAATCAATTAATTATTAAACACTAATTTAAATAAAAATTAATTTTCATTTAACAATGTATAAATAAATAAATCTAATTAAAATAATTAAATACTGTTTATTCATTGATATTTAATCGAATTATTGATTGATTATATTTCATATAAAGTTCGATACACTGTTAATTAAAACAAGGAGGGGGTAACTATTTGTAAATACCATTTTATTAAGAATGATTAGATTTTACTAAAATTTGGTCTCTTTTTAAAAATCTTTCACTTTTTCTCCAATTTTACTTTTATTTTTGCTTAAGATTGGTATAGGTGTATTAACAAATATAAGCTGGTAAATAAAACGTGTACGTAAATAATTATAAATCAATTATATTATAATTAAAACAGTAATTTAGTTGAAAATTAAAATCGATGTGTTAAGAATAGATTACCAAAAGAGAAACAAAGAGGTTGTCCTCTGCATGATGCAAATAAACATACACACATATATATCGAGATGATATATCTGTATATATATTATTTATTTGTTTGAGACTATAGTTTCGAAGACAGCAATACGTAGAAAAAGAAAAGAAAGCA